>JAZKLR010000138.1:1800000-2244540 GCA_037103525.1 Ganaspis brasiliensis | reverse complement strand
TATGTCATACTTCAAGTAGCCTATGTTGCTTCAAGTAGCCTATGTCACTTCAAGAAGCCTATGTCACACTTCAAGTAGCCTATGTCACACTTCAAGTAGCCTATGTCACACTTCAAGTAGCTTATGTCACTTCAAGTAGCCTATGTCACACTTCAAGTAGCCTATGTCACACTTCAAGTAGCCTATGTCACTTCAAGAAGCCTATGTCACTTTAAGTAGCCTATGTCACACTTCAAGTAGCCTATGTTACTTCAAGTAGCCTATGCCACACTTCAAGTAGCCTACGTTACTTTAAGTAGCCTATATCACACTTCAAGTAGCTTATGTCACTTCAAGTAGCCTATGTCACACTTCAAGTAGCATATGTCACATTTCAAGTAGATTATGTCACACTTCAAGTAGCCTATGTTACTTCAAGTAGCCTATGCCACACTTCAAGTAGCCTACGTTACTTCAAGTAGCCTATATCACACTTCAAGTAGCTTATGTCACTTCAAGTAGCCTATGTCACACTTCAAGTAGCCTATGTCACATTTCAAGTAGCTTATGTCACTTTAAGTAGCCTATGTCACACTTCAAGTAGCCTATGTCACACTTCAAATAGCCTATGTTACTTCAAGTAGCCAATCTCACATTTCAAGTAGCCCATGTCACTTCAAGTGGCCTATGTCACTTCAAGAAGCCTATGTCACTTTAAGTAGCCTATGTCACTTCAAGTAGCCTATGTCACTTCAAGAAGCCTATGCCACACTTCAAGTAGCCTATGTCACTGCAAGAAGCCTATGTCACTTTAAGTAGTCTATGTCATTTAAAGTAGCCTATGTCACATATCAAGTAGCTTATGTCACTTCAAGAAGCCTATGTCACTTCAAGTAGCCTATGTCACACTTTAAGTAGCCGATGACACATTTTAAGTAGCTTATGTCACTTTAAGTAGCATATGTCATACTTCAAGTAGCCTATGTTGCTTCAAGTAGCCTATGTCACTTCAAGAAGCCTATGTCACTTTAAGTAGCATATGTCACACTTCAAGTAGCCTTTGTCACACTTTAAGTAGCCTATGTCACACTTCAAGTAGCTTATGTCACTTCAAGTAGCCTATGTCACACTTCAAGTAGCCTATGTCACACTTTAAGTAGCCTACGTTACTTCAAGTAGCCTATGCCACACTTCAAGTAGCCTATGTCACTTCAAGTAGCCTATGTCACACTTCAAGTAGCCTATGTTACTTCAAGTAGCCTATGCCACACTTCAAGTAGCCTACGTTACTTCAAGTAGCCTATATCACACTTAAAGTAGCTTATGTCACTTCAAGTAGCCTATGTCACACTTCAAGTAGCCTATGTCACATTTCAAGTAGCTTATGTCACTTTAAGTAGCCTATGCCACACTTCAAGTAGCCTATGTCACACTTCAAATAGCCTATGTTACTTCAAGTAGCCTATGTCACTTCAAATAGCCTATGTCACACTTCAAGTAGCCTATCTCACATTTCAAGTACCCCATGTCACTTCAAGTGGCCTATGTCACTTCAAGAAGCCTATGTCACTTTAAGTAGCCTATGTCACTTCAAGTAGCCTATGTCACTTCAAGAAGCCTATGCGACACTTCAAGTAGCCTATGTTGCTTCAAGTAGCCTATGTCACTTCAAGAAGCCTATGTCACTTTAAGTAGCATATGTCACACTTCAAGTAGCCTTTGTCACACTTCAAGTAGCCTAAGTCACACTTCAAGTAGCTTATGTCACTTCAAGTAGCCTATGTCACACTTCAAGTAGCCTATGTCACACTGCAAGTAGCCTATGTCACTTCAAGTAGCCTATGTCACACTTCAAGTAGCCTATGTTACTTCAAGTAGCCTATGCCACACTTCAAGTAGCCTATGTTACTTCAAGTAGCCTATGCCACACTTCAAGTAGCCTACGTTACTTCAAGTAGCATATATCACACTTCAAGTAGCTTATGTCACTTCAAATAGCCTATGTCACACTTCAAGTAGCCTATGTCACATTTCAAGTAGCTTATGTCACTTTAAGTAGCCTATGCCACACTTCAAGTAGCCTTTGTCACTTCAAGAAGCCTATGTCACTTTAAGTAGTCTATGTCATTTAAAGTAGCCTATGTCACATTTCAAGTAGCTTATGTCACTTTAAGTAGCCTAAGTCACACTTCAAGTAGCCTATGTCACATTTTAAGTAGCTTATGTCACTTTAAGTATCATATGTCACACTTCAAGTAGCCTATGTCACTTCAAGTAGCCTATATCACTTCAAGTAACCTGTGTCACTTTAAGTTTCCTATGTTATTCAGCTTTTCAGATTGCATGTGAGACAGACGGAAACATAGAGTAACAGAAGACCACGAAACCCTAGATTGTAGGCGCAATGCGCCTGCTTTCTGTGCTGTTTACTTTAAATTTAATATAGCTTGTTTAATTTTTTCAATTAATTTTTTCAGTTTTCTATTAATCTAGTCACTTTTTCGAATTTTGTTTTCAATTGTCATATATTTTCGTTATTTTTTAGATATTTCTTTCAAATTTTGAATTATTCTTGTCATTTTTCAATTATTAATTATTTTCAGGAATGTTTCAATTATTTCTTGTATTTTTTTCAATTTCCAGTTATTCTCTTAAAATTTTATGATTATTCTTAAATTTTTCCAATTTTTTCGTCATTTTTCAGATCTTCTCTTCAATTTTGTAATTATTCTCGTAATCTTCATTAATATTGCTAGTTATTTAATATTTGGTCATGGAATTTTAAGAAAAATGGTCTGGAAAACCTGGAAAAGTCATGAAATTTTGAAATTGTAGCAACCCTGTAATTGAATTTGAGGTTAATTTAAATTAGAACTATTGTCTTAAAATCATATATACAATTGATGAATTAAATTTAGAATCGATTAAAATTTCCATTAATAAACATTATAGAACTGTTTATTTAATTTGGATGTACTTGAATTTTAACGGAATAAAAATTATGGATACCTTAATTTATTTTTAGATAGTTTAAATTGATATTGTTTATTAAAATCAGAAAGAATTTTAATTTAGATTTTTTATAGATACCTACATGTGGAAATTCAAATAAATTTTAATTTCTTTTAGTCATTTAACTGCTTACCTGACGGAAAATTAGAACTAAATTCAACTTATTTCCTTCGATTTCTGTTCATTCATTTAGACAGGCGGGCAAACTGATTTATTTAATTCTTATTTTGACCACGGACGAGCGATTTAATCATTCCTTTAATTTTTTTATATCGTCAAAATGCAAATAAGTATTAACTGCACATTTTATTTGACACATTCATAATTATTTATTTACATAGCTAGATATGAAAAACTTCAAGTGTTTGGATAACCAATCAGGTTTTCAACAACAATGAAAGCGAGATTTTCGATATATTTCGTTACATCACTTTTTTTAAATAGGATTTTTTCGTTGCTTTTACCTAATTTTCTTAATTTTGCTATAACATGAATTTAAAGATATTTTTTTGAAATTTTCTCATTTATTCGACATAATTTGTTTGATTTGGATTAAACGTTTTATTATTCATTATTTATTATTAAATGTTCTCAGTTTGAAAAATAAACTACTTACAAATAAACATATGAAGATTTTATATACTGATTTTGTTTAAAAAAAATCAATTTTTGATTTAAATAGAAAAAATAAGATTTTTTTAAAAAAATCATGATTTTTATCAGCTCTGGTTAAAACCAATTCTAATAATATTATGTAGAATGCTGTAGAATTACCTGCAAGATTGTTGGCGCTTTCGGCTGCCTTGTGCAAAACCGTGAAAAGCACATTATGTCTCATAACATCAAAATCCCAAGTGAGCACTGCTCCCGGATCATTGGAGCGTATGACGACATTATGCACTTGACCACGGCCAAGACTAATCGATTGATACAAACAGTGCTCATGTTCGCTGGTTGGAACTTCCAAATCCATTCTGTATAAACTTTTTGGAACAACTCCCCCTTCCATGACGTACGTCTAAATTAAAATAAAATCAAAATACAAACAAATTTACCTCTTTTCAAATAATTCATTAAAAATACCTAAATCTTTTTTTAAAGCGCCCAAAATAATCTTGTTTACACCTTTCAATTTTTTAAACAGAAATATTCCTTTCTAAACTTCATAATCAGAAATTTAATCATAATTTAGAATATTTCAATTAATAATACAAAATTTTGTTTATTCAATTTCACTAAAATTGTGAATTTACTTATTTCTTGATTTTTCAAACTAAATGAACAAAACTTTTTATTATACAAATAAGCCAGTGACAGTACAATATCGGAGTAGCCACTCGAATTTAGAATTTTTAAATTCCTTAACTTTCCAAATTTTTCAAATATTTATTTTGTACTAATAAATAAAAAAAAAAAAGTTTAATAATATTTTTGAAAGTTTGCAAAATTTAGATAAAATAACAGCTTCAGTAAGATTTAAAAATTATTTTGTAAATTATTCCGAATATTTATTGAAAAAAATTACGGTAAAACTTCTTTTGACTTTCTAGACAATTCCAGATTTTCTAAAAGAGTGGCCACTCAGATTGGCACACAATAAAGGGACTAATTCACAATCTAAAATTTAAATAAACTTAAATTATTTTAGTCAAGTATGCTGAAAAACAGATAGGGACAAATACGAAGCATTGACTTTAAAATCAGTCATTAAAAAAAAGGACTAGATTCCTTTTAAGTATAATATCTTACACGTATTAAATTTTTGTAAAAAATATTTTGTGCCAGCTACAAAGTGAAACAGATTACATAATTTGTACAATTTGTTGTATAATTTGCAAGTGATTAAAGACGAAGTGACGAAGGCAAACGCCAATTAAATTAATCTTACATCATCCGTTTCCTCGAAAATGTAAAAGCGTCGAGGTATCATACTGTATACTTCACAAAAACCTCCCTGCTAGCCGAAGAAATTTGTTATTTATAGTGAATTCAATTTTGAAAAATAAAAGAAAAAAAAAATTTAATTTACATTTTTTTAAAATTAAAGTAAAAATTGTCAATTAAATAAAACGCCGACACTAAACTACTTTTAATTTTGAATATAAATTTCAGTATTTAATACTTTTAATATCAATTAACATTTTAAAATAATGAAAAAAATCAAACTTTACCTCTGCAGATCCACCGAGGAAATCTGGAATATATTGTTCTTCTATGTAATCACTGAGACCTCCAGCGCCTTGTTCTTGATAATCAGTGCCACAGTAGAATATAAATTTATTTCTTGTATTTTCTTCTGCATGCAAAAAATAAAAATAATATTTAATCATTTTAAAAATAGTTAAAATAAAAATAAAACACTAAAAAAGTTAAAAATTTGTTCTAAATTTTGAAGAACCTTAATTAACAAAATACCTATTAAAGTTAACGAAGATTTTTATTAAATCAAATAACCATTTAATAGAAATCTCATTAGCTTCAATTTTTTCAATAGTCAAATTCATTATTTCACATGTTTTATTTTATGGAAATTATTTTATTTTTGAGTAAACAATTTCACTGAATTTTAAACTTTTCGACTTTTCTCTAATTTTTAGACAATTTTTTCAATCTTTCAATCTATTTCCTTAATAAAAAAATGTATTTGTATTATTAAATTATTAATTTTTATTTTAATCATTTAACGTCCGAGTAATATTATATAGATTTAATAAAACGACGCCTTCGGACTGGAAATTTGGTTTTTTATTTACAAATGCCCAACATTGGGCAATTTATTATTAATGTTTTAAATTTAATAAAGTTTTTATTTTGTAATCATTTTTTTTTTTTTTTTTTTTTGGAAATTCTTTCTGTCTTCAAACAGTTTCATTTTTTACTTATATTTTATTATTTTATCTAAAAAGTTAATAACTGTTCTTTTTAGAATTTTTCTTCGCATTAATTTTCTCAATTCTTTAAAGTTTTTTCATTTGCTTTTGTTTTCAAATTTTATTTTCTGATTGGATTTTTTTCACTTTTCGTAATTGTACACAAAATATTTTTAATAATTGCATTTTTTTTGTATATTTATTAAAATACATATTCTCGTTGTTTGGTTGGTTTTCATATTGATTTTAATAATAATTGATAAAAAGATATCTAAAAATATTTTAATTTGTAAAAAAAATGTTCTTGTTTTTTAACTTTTCTCATTTTTGTCATGTTTTCATCTACCGTGTAGTTTTAATTTTAATTTTGTTCTTAAATTTACCAGTTTTTGGAGGGGTTTTCTTAATTTAACTCATTTTTTTGTGAAAGGAAAGAGGGAATTAGTTTCTTTATTTTTAATTTTCAGATTTACTCATCTTTCTGTAGATTTTCTTTAATTTTTTTCTTTACATTTTATTGTAAATTTATCTACTTTTTCATAATATTCGATTATTTTCTATTCTTTAAATATTTAAGTTCTTAGAAGTTGCATAAATTTTTAATAATTTTTATACCTGTTTTATCATTAAACAATTATCTCATTATATAGTTTTTCTACTTATCTATTAACATTTTCTTATTTTACAACTTAATTTGTCATTTCCTCATTTTTTCTTTTTTTAAATACATAATACCTAGTATTTTTAAATAGTAATTTCTTCATTTTTTAAAACTTTTTACCAATCTTTTTAAAATTTCTTATATTATTGTAAGATTTTTTATTTTTTAGTAATTTCCCGATCTTCAGATTTTAAAATACTTCTTATAATTTTCTAATTTTATCATAATTTCTTACATTTTTAGAAATACTTTTCTCCACTTATCAAATAAATTTTAATTCTTCAAACTACTTATTTTTATTAATTTTAGTAAATAATTTTTCTAAAACCTTCAGACTATTTTTTCTTTCCATAGTTATTTTTCAAATTATTTTATGTTAGTAAAAATTAATAAGACTAATAGTCTTTACGTGAAAATATCATTTATCAGAAATCTAATTTTCTCGAATTTTTATTGGGCAGAAATCTAAATAAAAAATATTTTGTATAAATAAAAAACTAAAATATTCAGGGATGTTATTGATTTAAATTATTGGGACGTTTGCATTAAAATCATGATTTAAATACAAAAAACTTTAAAATTCTAACCATAAAAAAAACTCACAAATTTGGGAATAAGTCTTAAAAATTTTTAGTTTTAATATTTATATCTTTATAAAATAAAAAAAATTAGGCTAATACAGATGATCAAAATACCTAAGATTTTCACATTTTTAGTATGAGAATAGCAACAAATAGTATTAAATTTTTATATCTTTAAGTCATTATAATTTAAATAACTTCCAAACGTCGATTAACTCTTATTCTAATTTGTTCAAAATTTTAAATTTCAATTACTACAAATTTAAATGCATATTAATTAATGTAAAATAAGTAAATAATATTAATTATTTTCCATATTCATAATAATCCCTTTTTTAATTCTTACAATATTTCTAAGAGATTTCACTTTTACGAAAATGTTTAAATTTTTTCTTATAATTTCTTATTTTTACACAATTTTAAGATGTTTTCTCCTTTTACTTTTGATATTTTTTTTGTATTTGTCTTTTTATTTTAGGATTTTCTTTAATTCTCTTCTATTTATGCAAAATAATTTAATTTGTTTTTAAATCTTATCTATTTTTTACGAGATTACTTATTCTTTTATGAAATTTTTAGATTTTCTTTATTTTTTTAAATTTATTGTTAGACTTGTTTTAAGTGTAATATTATAAAAATGTTTTTGGTTTAATTTGACTAAACTTTTTTATTTTTAAATGATTTTTAATTTTTTCTTTGTGGACTTTTTATTTATCTTTACCTACATATACATTTTTTTATTTTACTTTTCTTAATTCTAATTTTTAGTAGATTCTAACCAAATTTTATTATTCTTTATATTATTTACATTTTTTTTACAGTTTGTTAGATTAAGAAAAAAAACATTTTTCCATTTTCTTCCTAATTATTTAATTTTTTTTATTTTCCACTATTTTTTTTGTCCTACCTTTTGAAAACTTTTATTCTTTTATTTTACATTATCTACATTTAATCTTGTACTAAATATTCTCATTTGAACATCGTTCTTCTACTTCATAAAATTTCTTTTCTTTTAAATTTTTTTTTAAATTTTCCAAAATTTTATTTATTTTTTTTTCAATGTGTAAAATAATGTTTTAATTAATTTAATAATATCCATGACATTTTTTGTTTAAAAGAATTTTCTCATTTTTTTTAATATTCTGTTTTCTTATCTTCTTATGTTCTTGTTTTTTTTTATTTATTTATTTTTTAATTTATTATTCTTTTGCTGTTTTTACCCAACTTTCTTTAATTTTACAATCACATGAATTTGAAATTTTTTTTTTTGAAATTTTCTCATTTATTCGATATAATTTATTTGATTTTGATTAAATGTTTTATTCTTTATTCAGGCTTCAAAGTAACAATGAAGAATATTTTAGGGGAAATAGGGGACTGAATATAAAAAAATAGGGAACTTTTAGGGTACTTTAAAAACTTTATAAATAAACATAAATAAATTATATACAGTAGAACTTCGATTTTATTTGGGTAGGACAAAATTACAAAGTTGTAGAATAAAAACAAATATAATTAAAAAGTTTTCAACTTATTTTAAAAAATAAGAAAAATAACTACAAATTGTGAAAAGTAATTGAAAACTGAAAAATAATAATTCAAAATTAAAAAAATGAATGCAGAACTTCAGAAATAATTGAAAATTCAAGATAATAATTAAAATACAAATGATGAGAATAAATAAAAATTGAAAAAAATACTAAAAATAATTTACAATTGAAGAACATAATTGATAAATAAGAAAAATAAGTACATATTATATGAACTAAGAGAAAATAATTAAAAAAAGATAAGAATAATGATAAATTAAAAAAATTGAAAATTTAGGTAATTAATTAAAAAACATAATTAAAAATAGGAAAAAAAAAGAAATTAAAAAAGATAATAAAACTAATCAAAATTAAAAGAAAGAGTTCAAATTTGAGATAAACAATTAAATATTTAATAAATCAATTTAAAAATACTTTAAAAAATTAAAAATTGTTTCTATAATTGCAAAATTATAGAAACAACTGAAAATGGAAGACAGTAATTAAAAACTTAGAAAATGATTGAAAATTGAAAACATTAATTTAAAAATGATGAGAATAATTGAAAAAGAATTTTAAATTGATGAAAACAATCGAGAATTGAGAAAAAAAATGAAAATTTAAGAAATTAATTAAAAAATGATTACGGTAATTTAAAATCGAAGAAATCAATGAGCAGATTATAAAACAAATTAAACATTGAAAACAAAGACTCGAAATTTAAGATAATTAAATAAAGATTAAGTAAATCATTTTGAAAACAATTTTAAAAATTAAAAATTGAAGAAAATAAGTTGCAAAATTATAGAAATAATTGAAAATTGAAGACAGTAATTTAAAATTATAATAAAATATTTAAAAATTAAAGAAAACAATCGAGATTTGAGAAGAATAATTTAAAAATGGCAAAAATAAATTTAAAATTTTTAAAAGAATGAAAATTTGAGATAAATAATTTAAATTTTAGGAAATTAATTACAAAACACCGAAAGTAATTGTAAATTTTAAAAAGCAAATTGAATAGTTCTAAAATTCATTAAAATGTTTGTTAATAAATTGAAATAAATAATTAAAGGTTTAGTAAATCAGTTAAAAAATAATTTTAAAAATTATAATTTGGAGGAAAAAATTGAAAAATTAAAGAAATCAATTTAGAAATGATGTAAATAATTGAAACTAGGTGTGAATTCTGTCCATTTCATGGACACTTCGCTTCCAAGAAAGCAAAATAATTTGCTTCCTCATAGAGGAAGCAATAAATTTATTTATAACATAAAAAATAATAATTCAATTTTAAATTAATTATTATTTATTTTTATGCAAATAAGTAATAATAATAAAATAATAATAAATCAATATATATATTTTTTTTCTATATTCCAAAACTTTATTTATTTATTTATTATAAATAAATAAAGTCAATTATTAGTCAATTATTTTTAGTCAATTCGTTTTGAGACAAGGAATATGATTTTGTAATTCGTTTGGTTGGTTTTTTAGCATGAAAATTTTTTTTGGCAAATCGCGAGATTTTTCGATGAAAAAAAATGAAAAATCATGAATTATTACGTGGGTTTTTAGTCAATTATATATTTTATATAGGTCAATCAATTCGTTTTGAGACAAGGAATATGATTTTGTTTGGTTGAATTTTTAGCATGAAAATTTTTTTTTTTTAAAAAATTTCCAAAAACGAGATTTTTTGATGAAAAAAACTGAAAAATCATGAATTATTACGTGAGTTTTTGGTCAATTATATACTTTATATAGGTCAATCGATTCATTTTGAAACAAGGAACATGATTTTTTCATTCATTTGTCTGAATTTTTAGCATGAAAAAATTTTTTGCCAAAAAACGATATTTTTGATGAAAAAAGGTGCTCAAAAAAATTTGATTGGGTATTTTCAAAAATCCCTGTGTCCAAATTTAGATATTTGTGAGCTTCATATGTCATCCAAATTTTATTAAAATCCGTTGAAGCGTTCTCGAGATATCCTGGCGACAAAAAATTTACCACATACACACACACACATACACACATCCGGACATTTTCTCAGGAATGAAAATTTGAACTTTTCAGATGAAACTGAGTCGATTTACACTATTTTTGGAAAATCGAAAATCTTAACGATCACAACGCTTCCTCTATGAGGAAGCAAAAAGAAATTAATTTTTGATTTAAATCAATAAAATCGGATTTTTATCAGCCCTGAAAATATTAATTACATTTTTGAAAATAGGAGAACAAATTTTGTGCCGATTCTATGATTACGAGAAAAAAAAAATTCTGTAATCAGAGGATGTTAAAATGCATAAAGTGGCAATTTTTCACTTACGGATGAAGGTACTAATCAAGGTCCACAAAATAGGAAAACATCTTGGCGCCCTCATAATTAAGACTCTTCCCAATGTTTCGGGATAATTTGCTTCGACAATTTCTATTATTCGAAGAAGAGCCTTTATTCCAGGTCTCCATAAATGCCTCATATTCAATCCCTCTAAATCAATGAGAAGAGTCCACTGAGAAACTGGATGTTCACAGATATTAGTTGCCTCATCCATCAATTGTAAACCTTCCTCACAAATGTGTAAAGCCTGCAGGAATTCAATTAGAAAAATGGTATTAAATGTTTTTTTTTTTTATAACGATAATTAAAATTGTAAAATAAATTTTAAAATGAGCTTACCAATAAAAGTAATTCATCCTCGCCAATCGACTTGAGTAAACCTTTAACATCCATCTGTCCTAATCTGAGAATATAAAGTGGACGGCCTTCTGCAAATAATTGCGATTTTGTTTTATGTTAAATTAATCCAAGTACTGTTTTTGTATTCAAAATCTATTTAAAATTGCTAATAAAATATCTACCTTTATCAAAATGATGCCAACCACCAGGGAAGTAATCTTTGACAACCTGAGGCATTTCGTATTCATCTAAAAGTTTATCTATTTGATATTTCTTTCTCCAATGAAGGGACTGAGTCAACATTTCTTTTGCTTTTTCAACTGAAAATTCACTGGCTCGTAAAAAGCGCAGTAACGTTGCGTCTCCTGGTACAGAACTTCCTCTTAATTCCTCAATACTGTGTCTTAATTGTACTAAATAGCTTTCCTGCATCATATCCAATTTTCCTAGATACCTTTCAATATAATCCGAGGATAATTGCATATCTAAAAAGAAATTATTTCATTAAATTTAATGCAAAAAACCAATCTAATCTAGAATTTCTTTTAATAAATCAAACCTCGAGTGCTGGGTAATTTAGATTCTATGTTACATGATTCCTTGAGTGGACTTTGACTCTTGATTTCTTCCACACATCTGAAGAAAAAAAATGTAATAAAAAATTTTTTTTAAACAAATGACGCGTTACGAAGAAAGGGACCTAAGAAGCAGAAAATTTTAGATTAGGTTCAGTGATAGTTTTACCTTGATAAAAAGTTCCTTTTTAGTTATTCAAAATTAAAATCTGTATTTATTGAATATTTTGGTTTGTATTGACAGTTGATCCACTTTGTGTATTTTCATTCCAAAAATCGCAAACATAACCTAAACTTTTTTGCTTCTAAGATCCCTTTCTTCATAACGCGTCACATTTACAAAAAATTAAAATAAGTGCAACTCCATTCAACTATAATGAATTTAAATAGAATATAATTGAATTAAAAAACAGTTTTTCCTAAATTGTTTAGATTCCGAGAAACTTACGAATTTTCGTCCTTCAAAGAAGGTTCTTTTTCGGGAGTAACCCAAGGAGCTACATGAGTGATGCCATCCTCTTTCAATTGATTGATAAAAAATTCAATGATTTCTTTTCCCTAAAAATTAATTTTTTAAAATAATTAAAGCTTCGATTTTTAAAAATGTGAGAAATTAAAAAAAAAAAAAAAACTGAAAATAGGTGATGAATTAATGAAACAGATCCCAGGATTTGGAAATAAAGAAATCAAGTACCTTTGAAATATTCTGTGCATATTGCTTCATTGCCAATTTTTCCATTGAATTTTCAAAACCGAAAAAATTCTTTATGTCAAGACTCGCAGTTTGCTCGAAACAAGTCCACTCTGGATTCTCTGGGTGAACCTAAAATAAATATTGTTAATTACTCAAGTTTTATCAAGTTATAGTTGAATTGAACCAAACAATTTATTTTCAATATTCATTTGACAAAAATATACTTACAAAGTATCTACATTTTTCCAAAACAGTAACTCTCGATGCAAAACTTTCGTTGAAAGCCTCAATTTCTAAAATACTGTTGCGACGGTTCAGGACGTTTCTTTGAATAAAAAATATATAATCTACGCCTATTATCTGAAAGAAACGTTAAACTTGTTTAATATTGATTGAAAATAATATTATATTCAAGAAATTTGTGAAAAATTGTTAATAAGAATTAGGAATTTGACTAAATTCGTAAACTATAGTAATTAAATGTATTGTAATATTATTAAAATACCTTCTTTAAAATGTAAGGTGCGTCTACGTTTAATTTGCACCTTCGTTCTGTTGTTCTGACCGATCCACATGGGCTTTCTTCATCTAAGGTGACCTCACAACCAATAAAAACCGGAATTTGTGGACAGGTTGGAAAACGTCTTTCATAGGCCTAAAAAATATTAAATATAAATATTCATTATAAAACTTTTTGTAATTATAATTTACTAATTAAATATAAATTAATTCATAATTATTAATTGAGTTTTTTTAGTTTACTAAAATTAATCAAACATTTCTATTGTTGGAAAAATTATTGAAAAATATCAAATTAACTTAATTTTTTTACGAAGTTTTAAGGTGTAAAACTAACTGAAATTTGGTAAAGTTTGGAAAATAATTTGGCAGAAAAAGTCGACACTTTGCTATATTTGCAATTTTATACCAGAGTGTCTAGGGAATTATCATTTTTTAATTCCCGGATCGAAAAAAAAAATTTTTACCAAATTTGTTTCTTTCATAATAATTAATAACTGAACTATTTAATATTAAATGGTTTAAAAGAAACATTAAAAAGAGTAGTTTTCAACATTCAATACAAGTACTTTTTATTTAGAAAAGAAAAATAAAATTAATTTGAAAAAGATGTGCATAAAATCCAGGGAAATTATTCAAAGATTTGAAAACATTTTTAAAATTTAAAAATTAGGAAAATTATATTATAAAAAGAACAAATGTTAGAAAACACGAAAATAATTTTGAAATAATAAAAAGATCTAAAAATATTGGAAAGTCTAGGGAAAGATGGAAAACTTAACGAAAAAGAAAGAAAAATAAGAAGAAAAAGTGGAAAATTTAAAAATTATATTAAGAAAATGGAAAAAAATAATTAAAAAACCTACAAAAGAAATAAATACTTTTATAAAAAAGGTAAGAAATTATAAAAATATGAGATACCTTAAAACATTGGAATGTTTAAAAGAAAAAACTTAAAATGTTTTTTTTTTAAATTAAAATAAAAAACAAGAAAATCAAAGAAAAAATTAGACAATTTTACTAAAAAAAAAAGAGAAAAGTTAAGTTATAAAAATTAGAAAAATTTAAAAATTAAGTAAAAACCAATAAACTGATTTTTTGAAAAATTAAAAATTAAAAGAAAAAAATTTAGCAATTTGGGGCATGGGAAAAATTTTTAAAAACTAGAAATAGGACTATCAAATAAAAAAATTTATTACAAGATGAAATTACACAAAACAAAATAAAAGTATTTAAAAAATTAGAAATATTAAGGAATTATGATAAAATAATAAAAAAATAAAAAATAAAATGTTTAAAAAGTGATTAAAAAGTTACACAAAAAAAAATTAGAAGATTCAATAAAAAGTAAGAAAAAAATATTTGGAAAAACTAGAAAAATTTTGTAAAATCAAACAATTAAAAAATTTAAAAACTAAAAAAAGTTTAAAAAAATATAAAAACCTGTAAAAATCTAATAAAGAATAAGAAGTTGTAAAAATAAAATAAAGAGAATGCAAAATGATAAGTAAAAAGGCTAAAAAAATGAGAAAATCCATCAAAAAATACAAAGATCTTTAGAAATTTGTTTAAAACAGGGCTGATAAAAATCATGATTTTTTTTAAAAAAAAAATCAAAAAATTGGTTTTAAATTGGATTTATTCTATTTAAATCAAAAATTGATTTTTTTTAAATACAATCAGTATATAAAATGTCCAAACGCTTATTTGTAAGTAGTATATTTTTCAAACTGAGAATATTTAATAATAAATAATGAATAATAAAACATTTAATCAAAATCAAATAAATTATGTCGAATAAATGAGAAAATATCTAAAAAATATCTTCAAATTTATGTCATCGCAAAATTAAGAAAATTAGGTAAAAGCAACGAAAAAATAAATTATGAAAAAAAAGCGTAGAAAGATAAAAAACAATCTATTAAAAAAATGAGAAAATTCTTATAATTAAAAAATGTCATAGAGATTATTAAGGAAATGAAGAAAAAATTAAAAAGCAACACAAGAATGAAACAGTGACATCAAAATATATAAAAAAATAGAACAATTTACGGACATTTTTTTTTTAAATTAAAGAAATATATAAGAAGATAATTAAAAAAACGATAAAAGATATTACTAAAGAGAATAAAATTTTACAATTAGGAAAATTAGAGACTTATTTCACAAATTGAATAAAAAAAGAAAATTCTGGAAAATTAAAAAATATTTTAAAAGAAAAAAATCCATGTAATAGAAGAACGATGTTAAAATGAGAATATTTTAGTTAAAAAGGATAAAAGCATCGAGCAAATATTTTCAAAAATTCGTAATTATAAGATAAAAACTAAAAAATTTAAATGAAAAAAAAAAATGTTTCTAAGAAATGGAAAAATGATGACAAAAAATAATTAAAACGCAAGGAAGGACTACAAAAATAGTGAAATATCAAGAAAATTAAATAAATAGGAAGAAAATGGAGTAATATTATAATGATAAAGATAGTAATAAAATAATGATAAATTCATCAAACCAAATAAAATGGAGAAATGTTTTTTTCCTTAATCTAACAAACTGTTAAAAAGAAGTAAAAAGTACAAAAAATAATAAAATTTGGTTAGAATAAAAAATTAGAATTAATAAAAATAAAATAAAAAATCCTTTAAGAATAAAAAACTTTAGACTAATTAAACCAAAAATATTTTTATAATATTACACTTAAAACAAGTCCAACAATAAATTTAGAAAAATTCAGAAAATCTAAAAATTTTATGAAAGAATAAGTAAGTTTTCAAAAATTCGCGCAAAAAATAGGCAAGATGTGTAAACAAATTGAATAAATTTACAAAAAAATTAGCATATTTATTTTTAAAAATATGGAAATACATAATTATGAACCAAAATAAAAAATCTAGTGAATGTTATAATAACAAAATTGTGTAAAATAATATTAAATAATTTGCATAAAAAGAAAAAAATGAAGGAAAATTCTAAAATAAAAAAACAAATACAACAAAAATATCAAAAGTAAAAAAAGAAAAAAACTTAAAATTTTGTAAAAATAAAAAATTATAAGATAAAAACTAAACAGTTTCGAAAGAATGAAATCTCTTTAAAAAATTGTAAGAATTAAAAAAGGATTATTGTAAATTTGAGAAATAATTAATATTATTTAATTATTTTACATTAATTAATATGCATTTAAATTTGAATTAATTGAAATTGAAAAGCTACATAAAATTGGAATAGGAGTTAATTGACGTTTGGAATTTATTTAAATTTTAATGACTTAAAAATAAAAATAAAATTTATAAAGAATAAAATATTAAAATTGTAATTTTTAAGATTTATCCACAAATTTCGGTTTTTTTTTTAATATTTGCATTTTTTTTATATGCAGTATTAGACGTCCGGAGAATTGTAAAGCTTTTTTCTTTATTTAAATCATGATTTTTATGCAAATAGCCCTATGATTTAAACCAAAGTGATTTAAATCAATAACAGCCCTGGTTTAAAATATAAGACAAATTTTTAAAAATGTGAAAAATTAAAAAAAAAAAAAAAAGACTTTAAACTTTGGACAAATATTTTTAAAAAAACAAGCAAATGTTTAAAGTAATTTACAGAAACAATTTTTCAAATTTAACGAAAATGAAGAAGAAAATCAAGGAAACAGGACGTAAATTTTTCTACATGTCATACAAAAAAAATTGTGTGAAATAAACTGTAATTTGCATGAAAATGAAAAAATTTAAGATAATTTCTTGAAAAGAAAATTAAACAATCAAAAGCAAAAACAATCTTTTAGAAATGAAAAATGAAGAAAATAGAAAAAAAATGTAGGAAAAAATACAGAACACTGAATATATTTTTTTAAAATAGTTTCGCGAAATTGAAATTTCTTATTATTTTCTAATAAGTAGAAAATTATTATTATAAACTGGAAAATTCATGAAAAGCTCAAAGAATGTACAAAAATTACGAAAGAACAAAAAACGCATGATAAAATTCTATAGATTTAAAAAAAAAATTCCGGATTGTTTTGAAGATTCTGATAATTTTGTCACAAAATTTCGATTTTTCCTTAATGTATGGGTTCTTTAAAACTATTAAAACTATTGATATTGAACTTTTTTTTAATACTAAATTCAAACGAATTTATTTATATGCTAACTGTAATTAAAGTTGATTTATTTATGAATTATAATTACATTAAATTTAAATAAAAGAAAATAAATTTAAACACTGACTCTTTATTTGGCATAGACATTGAAAGTTACTTTTATGTAAAAAGTTTGCTGTTATTGATAAATTGGTATTTAATTTAATTTGATAATGAGCGGCTATATAAGTAAAGATAATTAAATACTTCTAGAACTTTTAAGCATCATTAGTGGGAACATTTAAAAACAAATTTATTCTGCACACTGGCAATATTTAAATAGTCATTAGGCATAACTTTATAAACAAGGTAGACCATTTGAGTCGTAGAAAATCGAAGTATTGATTCTCGCACTAAAATAAAATTATTCTAGCAATGTCAAACTCGTTTGACAAGTTTCTGAGACATTTAAAACGCGCGTATAATAATCGAGAGATAAATTATTGACTACGAAAGAGTATTAAGGGCAATTTGTCGTTTGCACGTTCATTAAAGTAAATTATAGGCCAAACAGAAAATTGAATAAGTACCCAAGAGAGGAAAAATACCAGATATAAAATGTATGTTAAATTTTTTTATAATTTCTGACATTTCAAAAAGTTTTATTTGAAAAAGATGTAGGAATTGATCAATTCGGTTAAAATTGTGTTATTATGGAGTTTAAACAAGTTTTAATTCAAAACAGTTAAAATTTTTTATTAGAATAGATTGAATTTAGATTATTTTCTTAATAAAGTTTTAGAATAAATATATTTATTTATTTATTTAGCAACCAAAACATTTGAGTATTTTAAAGAAAATTCAAAGTAACTTTAATGTAAAATAATTAAGAGCCGCACCTAGAGAAAGAAAAATACATTTTTAATTTGACTTTCTAATTTCCGCTTTATTGTTTTCAATGTAAGTTGTCTTTTTGTAATGAAAGATATTTTATTTTCTTTTATTTGAATGAAGTTCAAGTGTGCAGAAAAGTGAATAGAAAGTAGGTGAATGTCAAGCGATGAATATTTAATGCAAGACAACATCAAGGGCTGCTATAGAATATAAACATACCATCATGACAAGTGGAAAAGGGTGTTTGTAAACCCGAACAGGTGATTGGTATTGTTGAACCATGGTTGAAAATTTTTTCGAAAACAGACAAAACACTGAATATTTGTTTCCCTGAGACAACGGAGTGATGAAAGGAATTTGAAAATAATAAATTTCTTAATTACAAAACACAATAAACTATGGATCAACTGTCACAGGAGTGACGACTGACATATGACATTTGATGGCTTCGATGCCTATCAGTCAGTCATTGGTCAGTCACTTCACTATAGCGCAAGCACAATGCGCAATTGCGTTGCAATGCGCATGCTTTTTGCGCTTGATAATGTTCAGAGATGAGAAATTAAACGTCAAACATTTTCTATGAAAGGCAGGGTTGGGAACGTATCATCCTTTAGGCAGTGATGGGTACAGATTCTATAAAGAGAGTTGAGACCAGTGATGGGCAGAGATGGGTAAACGTCACGTCACAAGCAGGGATGGGTAAATGTAGAAAACTCGAGGTTTTCTACGTATAATACGTGGTTTTCTACATTATGTAAAATACGTATTATACGTAGAAAACCCCCACTCCCTCTTATTTTCGAAATTTTCACGTATAATACGTAAGTATTATACTGTAGAAAACCATGTATAATACATCACGTATTATACGCACCCATCCCTGGTCACAAGGGTTTTCTACGTAAGATACATAAATCATGTATTTTACGTAGAAATAGGCCTGTACAGGCCTAAGCAGATAGAAATACGGTTACGGGACCAGAGCATGAGACAGAAAAGGACAGAAACAGTCTCTGTCCTTTATTATCTCATGCCCTGCTCCCGTAACCGTATTCGTTGTGCTTTGGGCTTATAATAATCAGTTAGGTGACACTAATGTATTAAAATCTACACATATGTTGAAAGTTTTATTAACATTGACAATTATTATTAAATAATTAATTATAAATTGTGAAAAATAATTTCAAAAAATTTATTTTAAATTTCCCGCCAAGAAAAAAAACATACATAATTTCACAACAAAAGTAATAACTAATATAAATAGAACTCTTATACATTTTAACAAAGATACTTTAGTATCTTTGATTTTAATTACTATTTGTACAATGCAGTTCTGTAGTATTTATTTACTAAATATAAAATTCCCGCCTTTGTAGATATAGTCAAGTGATCGTATTTTAAATACGTAGAAAACTCAAGACGTAAAATACGTAGTAATATACATGTAGAAAACTCAGGACGTAAAATACGTAGTAATATACATGTAGAAAACCATGTATAATACGTCATGTATTATACTTACCCACCACTGGTGATGGGTAAACGTAGAGTTCCTATAAAGAGAGTTAGGACACGTGAGGTTCAACTTTTGATTGGCTCAGCGTAACCGGAGACGGAAGTGTATTAAAAGTTTTTTCATTGGCTAAAAAGAGCGCGCTGATTTTAAAATCCTTTCTTAACAGACATTTTTAAATTTCGCCCGCCCTTTTCAACCAATCACACAAATTACTTCATTGTCACTTCCGTCTCCGGTTTGTTAACAGGCTAGTGGAAGGAGGCACGTGTCCTAAAGGCCTAAGCAGATAGAAATACGGTTACGTTACCAGAGCATGAGACAGAAAAGGACAGAAACATTCTCTGTCCTTTATGATCTCATGCCCTGCTCCCGTAACCGTATTCGTTGTGCTTTGGGCTAGAGTTCCTATAAAGAGAGTTAGGACATGTGCCCCCTTCCACTAGCCTGTTGACAAACCGGAGACGGAAGTGACGATGAAGTAATTTGTGTGATTGGTTAAAAAGGGCGGGCGAAATTTAAAAATGTTTGTTAAGAAAGCATTTTAAAATCAGCGCGCTCTTTTCAGCCAATGAAAAAACTTTCAATACACTTCCGTCTCCGGTTACGCTGAGCCAATCAAAAGTTGAACCTCACGTGTCCTAAGGGCGCAATTACATGTCTGCGTCGAACGCTGCGTATTTGCGTTGAATAGTAAGGGAGAGAGAGACAGAAATATAGTCACATCCTTGTTCCTCTCACCATTCAACGCAAAAACGCAGCGTTCGACGCAGACATGTAATTGCGCCCTAACTCTCTTTATAGGAACTCTAGGCATCCCCTGTTGAACCAATCGGGAATTCCTTGTTGGGTCAACAGACTTTCCCGATTGGTTTAACAGGGGACGCCTAACAGACACCTCATGGTGACTCTACAATAGGGATCTATGAACGTCGACGTTGATGGCAAAGCGTCGATGTCGACGCATTGGTTGGTGGTTCTCAACTATTTGGAGAAATGTTGTAATTGGCATATGTTCCATGTTCCACCGTTTCGACAGTTAACTGATCACAGCTGACTAAATAGTTTGAGAACCACCAACCAATGCGTCGACATCGACGCTTTGCCATCAACGTCGATGTTCATAGATCCCTATTGTGGAGTCACCATCAATAGTTAATTCAACAGCAAAGGTCGGCATCAAAATAACAGACTCTATGCAACAAGGCCCAAGCCTGTAAAGGTCCCGTCCCATAACAGCGTCAAAGCAGAAAACGGAAAGCGTTCAGCCAATAAGGGGCCATCCATAAATTACGTAAGACTTTTAGGGGGTAGGGGGGGTCCAGGAAATCTTACGACCAATAGAAAAAATGGCGCTAATGTATGTAAAAAATCTTACGTGGGGGAGGGGGGGTTCAAATTACCGAAAAAACGTCTTACGTAATTTATGGATGGCCCCTAAGAGTATGTTCTACAATGGAAGTTATTCTAATTGAGCGTTCTGATTGGAGCAACGTTTTACCCTTTTCCTCTTTCACGCTTTGACGCTCTCATGGGACGGGACCTTTAATCTAACTGAATCCAACTAGAGATCGCTGTTGAGTTAACAATTCTCTTTTCCCCGTGTGGCATCTCTGCTCACATGAGATTTTATCCTTAGAGTAAAATCCCATGTGAGCTGAAAGCGCAAAAGTGCGATTCCAAGTGAAATTTACGTTTTTTCCGGCAGGTTAACGGCAGGCAATGAAACTTTAGAATTTTATTATATTTAGTGTGACTAATGTTTTACATAAATATTAGGTCAAAATATTAATTAGTTTACGAGAATTGAAATTTGCAAAAAAAGTTTGAAATCGCAATATCTTCCGTTCTATCAATCGTATCAAGGTTTTCTTTTTTTTAAAATGCTCAGAAAAATATAAGGAATATTTCTATTTCAGGGAAATTTTTTATAATTTTAATATTAAAAAAGTTATTAAATAAAAATTATATAACTTTTAAGCAGCAAGACAAAATTCAATGACCCAAATGCTAAAACAATCTTACCTGTGTTCTTTTCAAGATTCCAAAAGAGTTGAACTGTTACCTCCTTAATATTTAATTTTAATACATTATAAATGTAAACATTGGAATTTGAAGCTAGTAAACATTGCTAATACGTTGCGCGCGCATCTCTGGCTGAGAAGTGCAAAGCTCATGTTACACGACGTGAATTCAGTATAATCAGTGCCAGAGCAAAGAAACTTTGTACCTCTTTGTAGAATTAAAAACTATTTTTAACTATTTTTGTCAAAAATTCTTTTCTAGAATGATATTAAGCTACTGGACATTCGGTGGCATAACACACACATGAGAAAGTCGTAAACACTGTGTTTGGTAACATGGGCTTATGGCCTGTTTACACCTTCGAAAAAAAAAAATGTTTGCATTGGAGGGAAGAGGACAGACTGTGTTTCTGTCCTCTTTACTCTCATGCAAAAAAATTTTTTTTTCGAAGGTGTAAATAAGCCATTAGTGTTCTAAAATTCTCGGTAAAATATAATCCGAGAAGGAAGGGAAGAAAATTGCGGTAAATTACCGAGAAGACGAGAATTTATGAGAATTAACGAGAATATTTGTTTTTATGGTTTTTTAATTTGGTTTTATGCTTTAATTATATTATTTTATAATAAATAGGTTAAAGAAAATGCATAGAAGAGTTATTTAAATTTTAATTATATAATTTATTAATTATATTATATAATTGAAACAACGAATACGCACATTAAACTGTAACATCAACGTTTCTATAAACAATTAAACATATATCAAACTTTTAACAGTATTGAAACAGTCTTTGCGAAATGCACTTTCCGTTAAAATTTAAATAATAGGAAAAAAGAGATAGCCATGCCAAAGTAATTGAAAAAGTTACTTTAAGATTAATTTTATTGAATGACTTAAAAGGCCTAAGCAGATAGAAATACGGTTACGGGACCAGAGCATGAGACAGAAAAGGACAGAAACAGTCTCTGTCCTTTATTATCTCATGCCCAGCTCCCGTAACCGTATTCGTTGTGCTTTGGGCTACCGTGGTTGTCCTAGTATCCGTCCACCTAAGCAGACGACATGTCCCAGTTACCGTTCATTTTAAATTCTTTATTTAAAGCATTTATGTAGAGATACGTTTATGTAAATATAACGAAAGATGTTATAATGATGTCAAAAATATTCAAATAAATTTAAAAACTCAGTTTATGCAGAAATACACTCGAAATTATCAAAAAGTGGACGGGCACTGGGACGTGGACGGGTACTGGTACAACCACGGTGTATCTATAAAAATCTGGTAACTCTCTATAATATTCTTAAGTTTACGCCCAACAATAAATGAATGCGAAAAGTAAAATAGAATAGACCAATAAAAAAAGGTATTCCAATGTGACAAATTACTTGATTCGTCTATTCTATTTCACTATTCCTCCAATCCACTAAATGTGTACAAATTCTAGTCATTTAAACAGTTTTTGAATCTTCTCATAAATTCTCCGAGAAAAAACGATCCGGTAATTTACCGGTAATTTACCGCAATCTTCTTTCTCTTCTTGACGTAAATTACCGCCTTTGGAACACTACATGGGCTTTGCAGTTCTTAGCCGGAGATGCGCGCGCAACGTATTAGCAATGTTTACTAGTTTCAAATTCCAATGTTTACATTTATAATTTATTAAAATTAAATATTAAGGAGGTAACAGTTAACTTCAACTCTTTTGGAATCTTGAAACACAGGTAAGATTGTTTTAGCATTTGGGTCATTGAATTTTGTCTTGCTGCTTAAAAGTTATATAATTTTTATTTAATAACTTTTTTAATATTAAAATTATAAAAAATTTCCCTGAAATAGAAATATTCCTTATATTTTTCTGAGCATTTTAAAAAAAAGAAAACCTTGATACGACTGGTAGAACGGAAGATATTGCGATTTCAAATTTTGTTTGCAAATTTCAATTCTTGTAAACTAATTAATATTTTGACCTAATATTTATGTAAAACACTAGTCATACTAAATATAATAAAATTCTAAAGTTTCATTGCCCTTCGTTAACCTGCCGGAAAAAAACGTAAATTTCACTTGGAATCGCACAAAACCGAAAGCAGAAAATCATGAGAGTGAGAGAGATAGGCATATATCACTGACTCTCTTACTCTCATATTTTCCGCCTTCGGTTTTACGCATGATCCAAGTACTATGGTCTGGCCACGCGCAAGTAAAAAAAAGTTAACCAATCAGGCGCTAGACCAGTTTTTTCTTGTCTCCATGTGTTGCCGTTAGATCGGGCCATCAGGCCTTGAGTCCCAACAGAAAAAAATATGGCTACTTTGGTCCAATGCACTGGATGCGCAGCTCAAACATATTTCGAACTCCGAATGGCCAGACCATAGTATTTGGATCATGGGTTTTACGCTTTCTGCTCACATGAGATTTTACCATTGTGCTAAGGGCTTTATTTATTTCAAAGAAAAGAAAGTAGACTCGTTATAGCTTATAGTTGTTTATTCAGATAGTTTATCCAAATAAAACTTAATTAAGAAAGGTAAGAAAATATTGTGAATTGAGTTTTGAATTCTATAATAGTATAAGCCTAAAGCACAACGAATCGTAATCGCTAATCCTTAATCGTAAGAATGAGAGGAAGCAGGACAGAGATATATGTCTGTCCTGCTTCCTCTCATTCTTACGATTAAGGATTAGCGATTACGATTCATTGTGCGTTAGGCTATACATTATGCATAAAGTATCAAAAGCAGCTGTTTTCCGACAAATGAAAAGTTTGCTGCTCGAGAGAAGCGAGTGTGCAGAAATTTGTACGAAAACGGAAAAATACACTTTCGTACTTGGTGCACACGATACTTTGTGTAACACCTTTTCAGGGAAAAGCACTAATTAAAGAGTTACTTGTATTTTTGTGGCTCCGTTTTCGCTGAATTTTTGGTCTCGCAAAAACTGATATTAATACAAAAATATGCACATTTTTTTGTCAAAATGTACATTAAAGAAGATTTTTCTGAACAATTTTATCAAGTATTACAACAAAGTATACTTTTCTGTGCAGTTTTTGGCTAAGAGTGCAGCAATGGCCTATTTTGCGTTTTCTTTGGACGCATGATAAATGGTACTTTTCTTGCAGGTGTTACACAAAAAATATAATCATGTGTCCAAATTTAGATTATATTTTTGCGTATTTTATAATAGCATGAGCACGATGCTGATGATGGATGATGATCAACTGACCATCTCACGGAAAAGAAAGGATAATCAGACACCCCTTGAAGCAATCAATGAAAGTGCCCAACAATTTTCAAACGATTTTTTTAAAACCGTATCGAAAAATCAACTAGGAAACCTTATTACTTCTCCTTTAAGTACTAACATCATCCTTTCTATGGCATCATATGGTGCGCGTTTTAACACTAAATTAGAAATGCTCAAAGTTCTTAAAATGCCTACCAATGAGTGTATTGCAAAATTAGGATACCAAAGCCTAATCGATAAGTTAAAAAGTTTTAAATACGTGGACCTTAAACTTGCAAACAAGATATTCATTAATAAACGTCTCCTTGTGGAGCCGAAATTTATATCATTGGGCAAAGAAAGTTTCAGATCAGAAGTACAACTGATCGACTTTACAGAATCCGTTCATGCAGCAAATGTGATTAATGACTGGTGTGAAAAGCAAACCAATAATAAAATCACAGATATCATTAAACCTGATGATCTTACTGTTTTAACTGACCTAATTCTCGTAAATGCTGTTTATTTCAAAGGCGAATGGGTACACAGTTATAAGTTTAAATCTAGGAATACTGCTGACAGGGATTTTATCAACATTAATGATAGAACTGTTAAGAAAGTGCAAACTATGTACCAACAAAATTCATTTCTATACGGAAAACTGCCTGAGTTAGATGCCAAATTCGTTGAAATTCCATATAAGGGTTATGAAATGAGCATGATTATTGTTCTTCCTAACCAGATCAACGGCCTGCAACAAGCTAAATCAAAAATGGAATGTTTGAATCTTGAAACCCTAAGACAGCATGGATGTAGACAAGAAGTAGAATTATATCTTCCGAAATTCAAAATAGAAAGCTCAATTGACCTGATTGAAATTTTAAATGAGATGGGAATGAAAGAGATGTTCACCAGAAATGCAGATTTCTGTAATATTGCTGACGACGAAATATTTGTAAGCAGTATTGTGCAAAAAGCCTTTATCAAAGTAGATGAAGATGGTTCTGAAGCTTATGCGTCGACTTCAATCAATCTGAGAGGCGGAGGATCGCCATCAATCCCGGCAAGAAGGCTGGAATAGTAAAGAATTCGAATTTACAGAGTTGCGCCTGAAACTTCAAAAATATCTTTTCTTCTTAATGCCTGAATTTTCCTCGAATTTCATGGTCACGAAATAGAACTCGAAACCTAGCGACGTGAATTTTTCATTATTCCGAAGCGTATATCCTATACCGTAGAACGGGATTCATTTCAGTCACTTTCAATTTCGAAATATTCCGTCAGATCATCTATAGGTTGGGAAAAACGAGTTCCACTAAAGGAATTCATTCAGTACATTTTGACTCCCTTTGAAATCCTTTGAGAAAAATGTTGTGAACCGAATATTTTCAATTCTTTTTGATCCAATTATTCACTAAGGGCAGTTGATAAATAACTACTTGCATGACTCCCCTCCTCAATCCGCTCGAAACCGGTTATGAGAGTGTCAAATTCCTAACCGAAAATGTGAAGGAAGACATGTGGCTCTAAATTTCCAACAAAAGGACCTACTTTTTCTTTGTATTCTGTCGCTAACGGTCAGTTTCTTTTTGACTTTCGAACAGTTAAGTTCGCGTGAATTTTAAACTTGTTTTCACAAAGTGCTTAAACTTTAATTAAAATTAAGTTTTGATAGTAAAGTTTAATAGTTGTAATATTTTCTATATGCAGTTAATTATATTTATATTCTTAATTATATACTCTAAAAAGTGCTCATGTGGGTTTTAAGTTATAAGTTTATTGATATAAACTAAACAATAGCAATAATATGTTGTTTATTATTATTACTCTGTTATTATTATGATAATTATTATTGTGTATTATTATTGTTATTATGAATATTATATCATCATCATTACTATTATTATTATTATTATTATTATTATTATTATTATTATTAATAAATCCTATATTTTATATTTCATAATAGCTACACATGTTTTAAAATAGCTACACATTCAAATTGATTATTGTCAAAATGAAGTTTTTTAAATAACTTATTTTATTTCTAATTATAAGTAATATACTATTGTCATATTGTGTCAAACTATTATTATTATTATTATTATTATTATTGTATAAACAAGCATTTTATAACATATATATTCATTAAGAAAATGGAAAATACAGATATACTTTTTAGTCTGCTAAAAAAACTATTTATTACTGAGAATTTTTAATTAACATTCAATTCCGCTTTAAAAAAGTTCTTACTGTATACATGACCTTAAAGGAATTCAGCTTGAACCACTTCTTTTTCTTTGTTAGGAATTAAAATGTCACCGAAGGTTTGATGAATTCCTCTAAATACCGTTTTAGGTTACTCCTAAAATTGACTAAAAGGAATAAAAGTTTAGTATCATTTGTTCCGCTACGCGAGTGGAAAAAAAGAGGGAAATTCAGGCACTAAGTGGAATTCATTTTTTCAATTCTTTACTGTTCCAGCCTTCTTGCCGGGATGGTAGAACAATTTGTCGTTGACAGACCGTTTTTATTTATTATTGCACATGAAAATATTTCTTTGTTTGTTGGAAACGTAGTAAACCCGTAAAAATTTATTTTTCATAAATTTATAACTTTTTTTAATTTTACTATAAAAGTTCCATATTGTTCTGTTTTATTTTTATAAGAAATAAAGTGTTTGAAAAGAGTGAAAAATTAGTACATAGTTTTTAATTATTTTCTTCGTACTTAAAAAAAAATCTTTTATTAATATAATAATGAAATTGTTGTTCTGTCTTAAACCTCGTCTTATTTATTTTTTAAAAACGTAATTATACCTAGTGCTGCAAGCTTTCGTACAACACTTTGTAAAAGAAAGTCGCACGAAATCTTTCATATGAATGAGTCGTCCTTGAATCTGCAAAACTCGAAGTGATGACTATATAAGCTTGCGAATTCTGCGACTCGATCTAAGTCAGTACTGAAACAATCTCTTTTACTATTTCTAATTTATTAATAACAAAAATATGTCCAAATCAACTTTTTATACTCTTTTAAAATAATTAGAAACAACAATTGTAATCTGATGAGTGTAATGATTTATTATAAACAACTTTCTGATAAATATGAATAAGATCGCAAAAGTTGCATGTTCACTTCAAGCGAGAATTAATATCGAAGTTTAAAGGTGATTCCAGAATACGAGTGTTTTGAACGTCGACGCGTTGATAGCGACGCGTCGGTCCATTGTTTTTCATTGTTCTATCAACGCGTCGACGTTCAAAACACTCGTATTCTGGAATCACCTTTACATTGATTGAAAAAAGAATTTGACATACGTACGTACAGTACTCAATAAAATTTGTTGATGTCGATCGATGATAAGTTGACTTAGGACTCTTAGGATCTAAGGCTGATCAAACCTGTGAAGAAAAATGCTCTCACCTAATTTCAATGTTGACGTTTCTCGCTCTTAAACGACAAAATAAATTGGTTAATGTTGATTTATTAGAAATAATAGAATCGCACAAGTGGCGGAACTTCTATTTTGTTGCTTTAAAAATAAGCTAAAAATTATTTTTTTAACATTTTCTGAAATTTCGAAAATACTTTACAAATAGTATTTAATTGATTTCTATAGCAACAAAATTGTAGTTGATTCACTTGTACCACTCTATTACTTCTAATAAATCAACATTAACTAATTTATTTTGTCTTTTAAGAGCAAGAAACGTCAACTTTAAACTCAGGTGAGAGCATTTTTCTTCACAGGTTTGATAAGCCTTAAGAAAAATCTGCAACTAGTGATTACATCCATAGCGCCAATCCGATTTTCATTATATTTATCGAGAATATCATCAGATATAATAAAATATAATATAAAATATATACGTCACATTGCAATAAAAAAATGTCTACGCATATTTAAAGATTTCCCCTTTTACAGATCGTCATGGAAAGGAAACAAAGCCCCACTTTTCGCAAACGAAAACTACTACCCTATCCATTGAAAATGACTAGAAAATGTCTAAACAGGCATTTTTCGGTAATTTTTATTTGTAAACATATAAAAAATAATCTATATAATAATAAATTTGTTAAAAACTATTTAGTGTGCTGTTAGGATTATATTGGCTTCATGTTTTTAGAATAAACAATGAAAATTGTTAATTTTTTTATTATTTATTTAAATTTTTTGTTTATTTTTTTGTTATAAACCATTTCTGAAGTGCGCTTGAACGCACTTTTATACAGAATCATGAAGCTTGGTGGCATTTAAAATGGTTTAAAAGCAATTTTAAAGAGAAAAAATCGTTTGATATTTTCTAGGTACGAAATCATTCTAATCATACCTCAAAAATGACTGAATCCATTTAGTCATTTTTTATTATTCTCTATCGGCAGGGTATGTAGCCAACACATACAAGTAATCGCTACAGTACTAATAATAAATCTTAAAGTTGATGTTTCATGTATCCGTCAAACGGAAAGACAGTCCTCTTCTTGATAAGGCCAGGGTGGTGCTCGGAGGGTTCCTGGAAACCAGGTTCCCGGTAACGGATTTAGTTAACCTTAATTTTGAATATATTTTGTTTAACATAGATTATGAAACGGCTGTCCAGATTGGTATCATATGCTTTATGTTTTTTACCCCTCAGTTTGGATACTTCTATTTTTTTATTATTTTACTTATTTTTGCTAATTTACTCTATTTGTATTTAATCGCTTGGTATTCTAAGGGCGCAGTCCCATGTTTTGTGGAATATGTAGTAGAATAGTGGAATAGATTTCTGCCAATCAAAATTTGGTCTCTAGCAGAAAACATTACTTTACTGCCAGAGACTAAATTTTGATTGGCTGAAATCTATTCTACTATTTCACATCATGGGACTGCGCCCTAAAAGAAAGAAATCTCTTTCTATCCCTTTTCTATTCCCTTTCTTTCCTCTTCTATAATAAGTGAATCTCTTTCTATCCCTAAATCACTTCGCTTATCTACTATTTTCAATACCTAATTATTTTATTAGTTTTATATGGACTTCAGTATATATATACTGAAATTAATCTAATATTTAACGCGTATAATACTCAAAAATCGTCAGCTACGAAGAAGCGATCCCTAACCACGCGAGCATTGATACTTGTTAACCTAAAGACCCTACCAACTGAGCTGACGAACGATATACTAACAGATCGCTCCTCTACTTGACTGCCTTTTATCACTCTTACTCCTGTCTCCTTTAATCTTTCTTTTCTATTTTTTTCTATCCCACATCGTATTTATAGTTTTTAAGATATCTACTGGAAGTAAAGAGATAGAAATCTCATCACTTTTTACCTTTTCTTATCTCTGTTATAGAAAGAGATATAGAAAAGTTATAACTTTCAATCCCGACTCTATACCTTCTTATTTCTTTCTATCGACCCCAATCTCTTTCAATATCTAACTTAATCATAATGATCAGTTTTCGCCATTAATCACCTTTTCCCTATAACTTTCAATCTCTAATCTCTACCATCCTATCTCTTTCTATTGCCTTCAATCTCCATCTTAATCATCATGATCAGTTATTGCCAATAATTACGTTTTTCCTATAACTTTCAATCTCTAATCTATACATTTCTATCCCGCCCTATTCCTACCTTAATAGACATAGCAAGTTAGTGTTGGGTGATCATGTTCTTTAAGGGGGGGATAGTAAGGGATAGAAAGAGATAGAAGAGGATAGAAAGGGATAGGTGAAAGATTAACAATTATAGAAGAAAGGTGATTAAAAGCGGTAATTGATAATGCTCCCACACAGCACCGGAAATTCCCTGAATTTTCCCTGAATATTCGTCTACATTTCTCGAATATTCGAACTAAATATTCAGGGAAGTTTCGTGGAAACAGTCAAATGTCCGCCTAGAATAATATTGGGCGCGAAATTTCCCTGAAAATGTATTTCTAATTTTCAGGGAATTTCCGCATCTAACATTCCTCCAATATTCATAGTATTCGTATATTCACTTAACTTGATGCGCACTGGTCGAACTTGGATTCTATGACACTTACGGCTGCGCAGTAGTTTTTAATTTTCTAGAATCCCACGGATGTCGAATATAACATATTTTTTTGATCAATTACCAGATTAAAAAAAATTTTGGAATTTTTTTTTAACTTTCCCTGAATTTTCAAGGAATATTAGAGGCAGAAATTCCCTGAAAATTGGAAATACATTTTCAGGGAAATTTCGCGCCCAATATTATTCTAGGCGGACATTTTACTGCTTCCACGAAACTTCCCTGAATATTAAGTTCGAATATTCGAGAAATGTTGACGAATATTCAGGGAAAATTCAGGGAATTTCCGGTGCTGTGTGGGCTGTTTAGGGTGGGAATAGCAAAAAATATTTGGATATGATATAGGTTGTTGAAAATTATAGATGAAAAGCGATTAAAAGGGAAAACTCATCATTTTCATTCTGGTGGAGTTTGGAAATGATATGAAAGTATTAGACATTAATTGAAAGTTATAGAAAAAGGTGATTGAAAACGATAACTTGCTATGTCCATTAAGGTAGGGATAGGGCAGGATAGAAAGGTATAGATTAGAGATTGAAAGTTATAGGGAAAAAGTAATTATTGGCGATATAACTGATCATGATAATTAAGATGGAGATTAAAAGAGATTGAAGGCAATAGAAAGGGATAAGATGATATAGATTAGGGAAGAAAATTTGTATGGAAAAGATGATTGATGGCGATAAGCTGGTCATATGGTGATTAAGGTGGATATTGAAAGAGGCTGAAGACAAAATAGAAACGAATAGGATGTTGGATGGTAGATATTAAAGATTGAAAGTTATAGGGAAAAGATTGAAAGTTATACCTTTTCTGTATCTTTTTCTATAACACCCTTATGAAAAATAAGTATTGGATTAAGTATTGGGAGTAAGTATTGGATTAAGTATTGGAATAAGTACCCAGCAAACGAACAATAATTAATACGGATTGAATCGAATATACAAAGAGCTTCAGCGTATCCCGCTTAGCGACAAATACGAATTAAACCTATGTTATAATCCGAGTGAATTCGAGATGACTGTATTGAAGTTCTGAACCTGTTATTCGTTCCAATTCAATGACCAAATTTTTCGACATCAATCTTTTTGAATTCGTCTGCACGAATTTAATAAACGAGTTGGACAATTCGTTTGAATTCTAATTTGTTTGCACAAATTGATTCAAATTAAATAGAAATTGAAACGAATATACAAAGAGGTTCAGCGAAGTATTGAAGTATTGGAATAAGTATTGGTTTAAGTATTGGAAACTCCAATACTTTTTTCGCCAAACATTCTTAAAAATTTTACTGGTTGCGCACGAAGTTTCTATGGCTCCCAGCTCTGCGCAGTAGTTTTTTTTTGTTAATTTAATACATAGAAATCCATGGACCGCAAAATCACAGTTCCACAGAAAATGAAAAAAAATTTGTTTAAAAAAATATGTTACCCGAAAATAGTATTGGAGTTTCCAATACTGAAACGAATACTTATTCCAATACTTCAATACTTATTCCAATACTTAATCCAATACTTAATCCAATACTTAATCCAATACTTACTTCCAATACTTATTTTTCATAAGGGCAGAGATAAGAAAAGATAAAAAGTGATAAGATTTCTATCTTTTTACTTCCAGCAGGGTGAGATAGAAAAGGACACATATATACTTTGTCTTTTTCTTTCTCATTACATTTCTCATTCTCTTTTATATCCCTAAAATTTCTTTACTCATATAAACTTTTTTAAATCGCCCCCTTCCCCTCCTCCAAGTGAACTACCCACCCGGATTGAATATGATTCGCCTGCCCTCATGATCTGCTGTTTTACGTTTTCTGTTTGGCGGATATGCATGTGACTTCACTTTTATAAAAAAATTAACTGTGTTTGTTTGGAACGCTCACCTACATCTAATTGCATCTAAAAATTGTGAGACCAGAACAGGATATTTTTGATGGATTAACGTGTTGGTCTGTACGTGGTTTAGGCCTAGGCACATCAAAAACGTATAACTTAAACTTCAGAATGAGAGAGAAAAAGATGAAAGATATCTCCATCCTTTTCTCTCTCATTCTTAAGGAGAGTCCAGAACACGTTGGTAGGTCTAAAAATTTTCTCCATTCTGGACTCCCCTTTAAGTCACGGCCGAATTTATATGTAGGCAAACTAGGCAACTGCCCCTGAAGCCTCCACCAAAAAGGGCCCCCACCTGTTAAAATATTTTCCACAAAAAGTACTTTCAAAAAATTTTTTGTAGACATTTAATATTCTGAAAAATATTATTTTTTTATAAAATAATTTTAAGTTTTTAAAAATTCAAAAAGCCCGCTTATTAAAAAAGTGACAAGTTTTGAAACTGCTTTTTCGACTTCGAGTAAATTTTAAAAGAAATCAATTCCTTGCAGGGGCCCCCACCAGCGCCTGACTATGACCCCATGTTTGGAAATGGTAACCCCATGTTTCGATGTGCGTTGACCTTATTTTGACATACACTGAAAAAAATGTTTAGTCATATCAACAAAAATTTTGTTGGCTCAACCAAATTTTTAGTCATAGCAACAGAAATTTGGTTGGCTCAACCAAATTTTTGTTGATATGACTAAACATTTTTTTCAGTGTAATATTATTTAAAAATAAATATGTCAATTAAATATTTGTTTAGGACAAAATTAATAAAATTTTAGAATTAAAAAAGAATTGCAAAAAATAAAAACAAAATAATTGCAAATTTTGCAAATTAAAAATTGGGGAAGGTAATTTAAAAAACCATAGAAATGTTTTAAAAATAAAGAAAATAATTTAGATTTGAGAAAAATACTTGAAATCTTAAAAATAAATTTAAAAAAATTGAATACATAATGGAAAATTAGAGAAAATAATTGAAAATTATGATAAATAATTTAAAGTTGAAAAAAAATAATAAAAATTTGAGAAAAGAATTGAAAAAATGACACAATATAGGTATTTTAAATAAAGGAAAGTTAAAGAAAATTTCAGAAAAATACTTACAACTTTCAGAAGTTCATTGAAAAAAAAAGAAAAAAATAACTAAAAATTAGAGAAAATTAATGTAAAAAGATAAACATAATTTCAAATTGAAGAGAATAATTTTTAATTAAAGAGAAATCATCAAAAACTTTTTGAAAATTATGAAAAAGAACGAAATTAATTGAAAATTGAAGAATATAATATAAATAATTGAAAATTGATTGAAATAATTGAAATGTCAGATAAATAGTTAAAACTTTTGAAAATTATAAAACAAATGAAAAGAATTGAAAATTGAAAGAAATATATTTTGGAAAATAATTGAAAAATGATTTTGAAAAACAACTGAAAATAATTTAAAATTATAGAAAATAATGGAAATTTTAGAAAAATACTTAAAAATCTTAGAAAAGAATTTTAGAAAATGAGAATTATAATTTAACAGTCGAGAAACTTAATTGAAAAATAATAAAATTAATTCATAATTGTAAAAAATAATTGAAATTAGCAGAAAATAATTAAAGATTGAGAAGAAAAATGAAATATGATGAAAATAATTTAAATATGAAAAATTGAAAACAGTAAATAAAATTTGAGAGAAATAATTGGAAAAATCATAGAATATACGTTTAAAAAAATAGAAAACAATTACAAAATTTCTTTAAAATTTTTAATTAAAGAGAATAATTAAAAATCGCAGAAATAATCGAAAATTGATGAAAATATTTGAAATTTCAGATGAATAATAGAAGTTTTTGTAAATTATGCCAAAATAATGATAATAATTAGAAAATAAAAGAAAATAATTAAAAAATTTGCAGAATTTATTTTTAAGCAAAAGAAAATAATTGAAAAATCGTTTAAAACGTGGAAAATTGATGACAATAATCTAAATTTGAGATAGCTGAACATTTTTGAATGTAATTGAAAAATAATGAAAAAATTAAAAGATTGAAAAAATAATTTCCAAATAATAAAAAAAAATGAAAACTAAACAAAATAATTGAAAATTGAGACATGTATTTAAAATTTCAGGAAATTAATTCAGAAATAATGATACAAAATTGATAATAATAATTGCAAAATGACAAAAGTAATGATAAAGTAGAAAAAATTATTTAAATATATGATGAATAATACAAAATTTAGGAATAAATAATTAAATTGACTTAATGTCAAGTGGAAAATAATTAAAATTGAAAAAGTGTTTGAAAAGTTAAACAAAATAATTGAAATTTGAAGAAGGTAAATTTAAGATTTAGGGAAACAATTTAAAAATAATTAAAAATTGCAGAAAATAATTGGAAAATGATAAAAGTAGTACATAATTGTAGTTTAAGGTAGTTCTCTTGGGTCAGTGGTAGACAACTCAAATTTTGTAATTTTTTACTTATTTTTTGATGCTTAATAAATAGCGCCAATTTCAAGGTGTACAGTCTCTCTCTTTTTGTATGTTAAAAGGTTGAACTTTATTCTCAAATCTATCAATAATTAGTACCGCTTTCTACCTTAAAAAAATATCATTGTATTCGTTGAATGTCCTATTATATGATATTTCAATAAATTAAAAAAATACTCAAAGAAAAATGTTTTTGGAGAGAACTACCTGCTCAACAAAAATCTGTAAGTGAGAGTCAGAGGTAGCGGTTCAGTTTTGATAGTGGCCAATTTACATTTTCTGACAAACTATTGGAAAAAAATCTCTACATTGTTAATTCATTAATTACTGAACATTTTTTTTAAAAAACTGTTTTTGACGTAGTGTAGGAAAATTTGCTTCAAATACATAAAAAGTAAATGCACAAGAACAACATTTTTTAAATTTTAGTCATGGAATGATTTTAATAAACTGTATAAATGTACACACATTTCCGACGGAATAAAACTTTGTACACAAATAATAATAATAATAGTAATAATGATAAAACAACAGTTCTTAAAATGTGATTTATTTTAGTAATGACCATTTAAGTTGCTCCTTTGCCGATTGCAAAACCTGAAAAACAAACAATTAAATGTGAGAATTATAAAATTTAATATAGAAAAAATGATAATATTACCTGTGCAACAGTCTGTTCGCCTAAAGGAATATCGTCTGTTCTCAAAGCTACTCGTTGAACAACACTTGTGGAATCCGCATCTAATATAATTCTAAAATAAATAATAAATTTTAGTAAAAGAATGTTTTTAAAACTTAAACCTTTTTTCTTTAATCCTCTGTCCCCCTTAAAATACATAATCTAAACTCACCCTCCATCGCAAATTTCGTCAACTGCCAACATGATTATATCTAAATTTTCTAGAACAATTCTTTTTTCTACATTTTTCCGTAAAATGTGGCTCACTGTGTCGTACAAACAATTCAGGACACTCATTAAAATAAGCTAAAAAAACGAATATTGTTTTTTATCATTGTAAGTTGTTAACTTTAATAATAAGGGACAATTTTTTTTTAAAAAAAAATCCAAAATGAATGAAAAATAAATTATAAAGAATAAGTATAAAACAAAAGGATAAAAAAGTTACTAAAATATAATATTAATGTTAAAGAAAATAATTAAATAAACTGTTTAAAAATGAATAAAATTAAAAAATATATTGGGACAAAAAAACAGTTCAAAGAAAATAATGGAAACAGAAAGTAAAATTGCAAGAATGAAAATATTTTTTGCTAATTAATTAAAAACTACTTACCTCATTTTCGTGTGCACTTCCCATTACGTAAAAGAACAAATCTACATTACTTTTATAAACGCATATTAAACCATCGTGCATTATAATTTCGGTGTTTGCTCTATGAGTTTTGCTAAATAAAGTTTTCTCAAAGGCCTTTTGTTCCTTGGAAGATGGAAATTTGTTAGAATCATAATATTTGGCTAGAATTCTATTGCCGTCATTATCCAGAATCGCAATTCCTTTTATGGTGTAAAGAGTCGGTTCCTGGAAAATTATTATTATTATAAAACTAAACAAAATAGATATTAGAATTTGGTCAAATTTCAACACAAGTTTTAGGTTGAAAATTAACTTCGAAAGTCATTGGATAGATTTTTCTTTAACATTAGACGAATTTTCATTTTTCAAATTTGTTTCCAATCGAATTGAAATTAACCTGAATTTTTGCTCAATTTAATCTTCAAGGCAACGAATTTTTAATTAATAGAATTTTTTGTTAACCAAGTTTATTTGAAATGAATTTTAATTTATTAGAATTATTATTCAATTTCGTGATGAAATTTTTTTGGTCATTTGCAATTTCGGTAAAATAAAAATTCGGACAAATAAAGATTAAGTGAAATGAAAATTCAGTCATTTAAAGATTATATTAATTTACAATTCCGTTTAATAATAATTCTGATAAATTAAAATGCGAATAAATTTTAATGAAAATTTGTGCCTTGACTAATTTTACGTAAATTTATTTCAATTATTTCCTGGATTTCTGATTATAAAAATATCTTTAATGAATTTGACACACTTTTTTCAATTACTTCATTATTTATTTTTACGATTTGTTAAAAAAAATTGTATACATCTTTTTACATTTTTGTAAAGATTATTTTTGGTATTTAAACTCTATTTTTCTCTTTTTGGCTTTTTTTATATTTTACAATTTTTTCGTAGATTATTGCATATTATATTCTTGGTTTCCTTTTTTTAAATTTAATTTTTTTTTATTTAAATAAATAATTTTTAAAATAATGTATTCATTTTCCAAGAAATATATTCAGCATTTTTTTCCTACATTTTTTAATACATTATAGTTTTTTAATTTTTATTAGTTTTTTAAATTAAATTTGCTGTATTTATAACATTTGGTAAAATTCTCATGTTTTTTCGTTGAGTTTTTTTATTTATTTATTTTCGAAATTAAATCAAGAGTATACTCTATTTTTTCAATAATAATAATAACAGTAAATTATGGATTTTCCTACAAATATATTGGACTTTAAGATTTAATTTCTTAATTCCTTGATTTTTATCATTTTTTAAAGATTTATTCTGTTAAATTTTTTAAGTTTTGAGCGAATTATTTTACCTTCTTTCCAAATATTTTTTATAATTTCCACCTTTTTCTAATATTTTTCTTATTCATTAGATTTTTAAAAAACTTTTCAATTCTTTCAAATGTTCTTACATTTTTTCATTTGTATGCAACTAATTTTAGTTGATGTTATCCAATTTTTTTTTAATAAAAAAAGAAATTTTTAAGAAATAGAAAAATGATGAATGATCAGAAAGTTTTTATTCTGACATTTACAAATTCTACTTACATAAAATTCTGTTAAATGAGAACTATGATAAATGAAAATTCGATTTAATTCAAATTCTTTTAAACAAAAATTCTGTATAATCAAAATTCTGTTAAATAAGAACTTCAGTGACATATAAAAATTCTGTTAATTAAAAATGCATATTTACGTAAATTAGTTTGAAAACAAATTCGACAAGAAAATAAAATTGTACAAAATAAAAATCGTGAAGAATGAATTTTAAAATTTGTTAAAATGAGAATAAAACTCAAAAATGTATTAAAAGGTCAAATTATCGGATTTTCTTTTTAATTAACCAAATTAACTATTTTTGGAGTAATTCTTTCACAAATAAATTTAATTATTTCATTTATGTTCAAATTTGTGTACAATTTTCACAGGTTTAAAATCCTAATAAGAAAAAAGCAAACATTAGATTTGGGATTTGAAAAAAAACATAATTTAAATTATGATTACATCAGATGATGATAACCATTCAAATATTTGCAATACTATTTTAGATATTTATAAATTTTAAAGCTTAAAATACAAATTATACACTTTTCGGTGTATTTAACGTAAAAAAATCAAAATAATTTAATAATTTAGAAACAGAAAAATATGGTGTCGATAAAAATTTTAAGGAGCTCAACAGGCAAAATTTTGAAAGCACAAACAAATTAGAAATGAAGGATTTGAAAATTATGAAATTTTAATGAGAAAGTAAAATGAAAATCTCACGTGAAGATCCGAATGAGTCTCAGAATCGCTTTGAAACGATCCTGAGAGGTTAGGTTGCGAATCTGTCGTCAAAGTATTTCGATTCATAGTTTAAACTGTAGGGTACAATAGTTTAATTTGGAATGCGTACTTGTAAGATGACCTTTTATACGACCTGATGAAGAAAACATTGAGAACTGTTGGAAATACCCACCAATAACTGGCCGTCCATGGTCCTGTCAAATCAACGCAACTTCTGCTCCTCTTGAAAATGTCAAACAAAAACTTGTTATTTTTCAAAATTCCCGACAATTTGAAACCGTTTTTTTTAAACAGAAATCTCTCTGAATCCAGTATTTAAATAAACTGTCAAGACTTTCTCAAGTTAATTTACTTTATTGCACGATTTCGAGTGATTAAAAAATTGCTCGACGTTCACCCGATTCCAGCTAAGCGCTAAACATAACCTAACTTTTTGCCCACGTCAACAACTTTGCTCGATTTACTCTTTTGCTCCAATTCTTTTATATTGAAATTTGTAATTCATTATTCGCAGCGGAAGCACGAACACGCCAGTTCCGTCACACCTGAACAATGCAAAATACTCGAAAATGCTCTTCTTTCGCGGCAAACTATTTATAAAATATGTGGTTTGTGCACTTTATGTGATTGTTATTTTATTAATTGCTCAACGTATTTTGAGAGTGAGTGACAATTTGGTTTTTGATCAAAATGACGAGAAAACAGATGTTTCGTATTTTAATGAAAAATTCACTGGTGTGGAGAGTAAAATCAGTAAAGAAAATTATCCGAGGTGAGAAAATAATTGATTGTTAAATAATTTTTAGAATTATTTTCGTAATTACTTATTGTTTATTTTGAAACGCATTTAGTATTTTTTAAAAATTATTAGTGATGAATATAGGAAATATAATTTATCTATATTATGATATTGCTCTTTTTATTTATAATAAACAAATAAGTTTAATACACCGACTTAATTTATTTAATGTTTTTTAAAAATCGTTTATTAATTTTTTTTTTAAGAAATAAATACAATAGCTGATACCTATTAATTTAATAATATTATTTTATATAAAACTATTTTTTTCACACTTTAAAGTTTTACAATTTTTATTCTCGCAACTACAGTAATTTATAGTAAATTACTGTAATCTTCATAATTATACCGATTTAGTTTACAATCTGAAGAAAAAAACAAGGAAAAAAGTTTATAAATAAAAATGATGATAACCATATTAGAATTTTTTTTGAGTACAGCTAAACTCGAATTTTTCAAAATCTCTAAATAAAATTAACGGAAATAATTTGGTGTACGTTATTGTAATTAATAAAATTAATGAAAAATGAGAAATTTATTCAAAAAGGAAGTAAAAAAGTAAAAAATTTAATACATTATTTAAAAAATTGTATAAAATAATTGAAAAATTAACGATATAATTAAAATGTGAAGAAACTAATTGAATGACATAAATAATTGAAAACTGATCTTCAAAAGTTAATAAATTCATGACAATAATAAAAAGATTAAAGAAAGTTAAAAAAAATTATTAGTTTGAGGAAAATAATTGAAAGTTGAAGAAATTAATTGAAGTTCAAAGACAATAATTGCAGTTTGAAGAGAATAATTCAAAAATGGAAAAAAAATCAAATATGAAAAAAGTAATTAAAGTTTGAAGAAAATAGTTGAAAGAGGTGTACAAAAATTAATAAATTCGTAACAATAATAAAAATAATGGTGAAAATAATTGAAAACAGGTGTAGGAAATTTAAAAGTTCATGACAATAAAAAAAATTGAATAAAATAATTGCAATTTGTAAAGAATAATTCTAAAGTGGCAAAATTAACAAAAATATAAGAAAAATAATTGAAGTATAACAAAAATAATTGATTAATGACAAAAGGAATTGAAATTTGAAGAAAACAATTGAAAAATGAAGAAAGTGAATTGAACTTGTGTAGAAAATTTGGATATTCCTGACAATAGTTGAAGATTAAAGAACACAATTTAAAATTAAAAAAATAATTGAAATTACAAGAAGATAATTGAACAATAACAAAAATAATTGTAATTAAAAAAAAAAAATTGATAACTGGTGAATAAAATTAAAAATTTAAAGACAATACTTGAAAAATTGACCAACAAATTGATATCTTAAGAAACTGATTGAATAATGACATAAATAATTGAAAGCTGGTGTATAAATAAAAAATTTATATTTATAAGTTTAAAGAAAATAATTTAAATTTGTTGAAATTAATTGAAAAAAAATGTACAAATTTAGTTGAGAAATGACGAAAATAATTGAAAAATTGAAGAAAATATGTGAAAAATGACAAAAATAATTGTTAATTGAAAATAAAATTCAAAAAATGACTAGATTGATAGACAACTGAAAAAAATAATTGAAAAATTTACAAAAGAATATTAAATTTAAAGAAAATAATTGCAAATTGAAAAATGAAGAGAATTATAGGAATAATTGTTGGAAATAATGGCACATTTAACAACTAAATTGAAAATCCAAAAAAATAATGTAAATTGAAGAAAATAATAAAAAATTGAGGAAATAAGTTGAAAAATTAATAAATAAATTGCAAATTTAGGAATTAAATTAGAATTTAAAAAACTAATTTATAATTGAAAAAAAAATGACAACAATAATTGACAATTGAAAACAAAATTCAAAAAATGGCTAGATAATTACACTACCGAAAAAAAAAAAAAAAAAAAACGAAAATATTTGTTAATTGAAAACAAAATTCGAAAAAGTACTAGATTAATAGACAACTGAAAAAAATAATTTAAAAAATTAAACAGAAAATATTTAATTTAAATAAAATAATTACAAATTGAAATATTAAGAAAATTATAGGAATAATTGATGGAAAAAATTGTACATTTAACAACTGGATTGAAAATCGAAAAAAATAATAATTAAAATTGAAAAAAATAATTAAAAAGTGAAGAAAAAAATTAAAGATTGAAGAATGAAATTTAAATTTAAAGAATATACTTAAAATAAAATAAAGCCGAGAATTAATGAATATAGAAGAAAACCATTGAAAACTAAAGAATGGAATTAAAATTGTAGAAAATAATTGAACACTTGTATTTAAAATTAAAGAAACTTAATGATAATCGAAAATGGCGATAATTTTTTAATATTAATGAAAATAATTGAAAATTGAAAAATAGAATTTAAATATGAAGAAAGTAACTGAGAATTGAAAAGAATAGTTCTAGATTTGAATAATTAAATTAAAATTTTAAAACAATTTTTATGAGTGAAAAAAATAAGTGAAAAAATCCGAGAATTAATAAAAATAGAAGAAAATCATTGAAAACTAAAAAATGAAATTGAGAATTGAAGAATTGAATTAAAAATTAAAGAAAATTATTGAATAATTGTATTTAAGATAAAAAAAATTTAATGATAACTGAAAAAAATAGAAAAAAGGCGTTAATTCTTTAATATTAATGAAAATAATTGAAAATTGAAAAATGAAACTTAAATGTAAAGAAAGTAACTGGGGAATTAAAGAGAATAGATCTAAAATTCAATAATTGAATTGAAAATGTAAAACAATTTTTATGAGTGAAAAAAATACCTAATTGAAAAAATTCGAGGATTATTGAATATTGAGGAATTAATTGAAAATCGCTAAGAATAATTTAAAATTAAAGAAAATATTTGAGAATTGAAGAAAATAATTAAAAATTGAAGAAATAAATTGGAAATTAAAGAATGAAATGGAAATTTCAAGGAAATAATTAATAATTAAAATAAAAATTACAATATAACGAAAATAGTTAAATACCTTCTGACGTAGATAATTAACTTTTAAAAAAATAATAAACAATTGAAGAAAAAACAATTTAAAATGGTGAGAATAATCGGCATTTGATCAAAAAAAAATTTTAAATTAATAAATAATCATAAAATTTTAAGAGAAATTGTAAATTGTCAATTAAAAACTGATTTAACTTATGTAAAAAATTGTAGAAAATAATTGATTATTTAAAAAAGCCGAGAATTAATTAATATAGAAGAAAACCATTGAAAACTGAAGAATGTAAATAAAAAGTGAAGAATGAAATTAAAAATTGAAGAAAATAATTGAACAATTGTATTTAAAATTAAAGAAACTCAATGATAATAAAAAAAAATAATAGAAAAAAGGCGACAATTTTTTAATATTAAAAAAAATAATTGAAAAGTGGAATTCAAATATAAAGAAAATAACTGAGAATTAAAGAGAATAGTTCTTGAACTGAAAATTTAATAGGAATTTTAAAACATTTTTTATCTCAGGTGAAAAAAATAATTGAAATAATCTGAGAATTATTTAATATTGTGGAATTAATTCAAAATCGATAAAAATAATATTGAAAATTAAAGAAAAAATTTGAAAATTGAAGAAAATAATTTAAAATTGAAGAAATAAATTGGAAATTAAAGAATTAAATGGAAAATTCCAAAAAAATAATTAATAATGAAAAGAAAAATGACAGTATGACGAAAATAATTAAATACTAACGTAGATAATTAACTTTAAAAAATAATAATTAACAATTGAAAAGAAAATTCGAAAAATGATGAGAATAATTTGCATTCGAACAAAAAAATTTTAATTAATGAATAATCATAAAATTTAAGGAGAATAATAATTTGTCAAATGAAAACTGATGAAAATATTGGAATAAATTGTATTAAATAAATGTCAATTTAAGAAACCAATTGGAAATTGAACAATTGTATTGAAATTTCAAGAAAATAATTGATAATTGAGAAAATTCGAGAATTATTAAATATTGAATAAAATTATTGAAAAACGAAGAATGCAATTGAAAATTGAAGCAAATAATTGAGATTGAAGAAAATAATTAAAAAGTAAATAAATAAATTGAAGATTAAAGAGTTAAATTTTAATTTTAAAAAATTAGTTGATATTTGAAAAAAAAATTACAAAATGGCTAAAATAATTAAGTTTTAAAGAAAATAATTGAAAATTGAGGAAAATAATTGACGATCGGAAGAAAAATTCGGAAACTGGCGAAAGTAATCGACAACAGAACAAAATAATTAAAAAAAAATTTTTAATTAAATATAAAATGTAAAGAAAATAATTGTTTATTGCACACTGTTGAAAATTATAGAAAAAATTATTGATTTATTTAGTAATGAAATTAAAATTATTTGAACTGATAATTATAAATTTAAATTTAAATTAATTTCAATGCATTTTTTAAAAAGTATTTGTTTTAAAACCAAAAAAACTGTCAGTTTCATGGTAAAGATTATTGCAAACAGAAAATTCAATGATTTTTTAAAATTAATCTTTTTTTGTCAAATTTCTTTTTTGCAAAAATTATTCTTATTGTTGCAAACACAATTTTCAAAAATGGACTCAATGGGATTATTGTAGTTCTTAAATAAAGTGAATTCATTTAAAAAACTGCAGAAACAAACAAACTGATTTTCAGAATTGTGTCCGATTTGCTAAATAGAAACAAGATTACTTTTTAAAACGTAAATTATTTTTAAGATCTAAATATGAAAAAAAAAACATTTTTTAATAAATTTCGAAATTTAAATTATTTTCATTAAAATATGAAACGTGTAGCAATTCTCAATAAACATTAAAATTTACCTTATTCAGGTTCAAAAAACTTAAAGCAATTTTGAAAAACCATTTTTTGTTTAAAATTGAAAATTTTCATTTTTTTTTTTTGTTCATTAAAGAACTAAATTTTTATTAGTACCTAGTACTAAATTATTTCTATACTCAGCCGTTAAAAATTTTTCTTCTACGTTAAATTTTTAAAGAAACTAATTTGTATAATTTTTTGCAGATACGAATCCTGGATATTAAATTATGAACGAAATATAGTTTCTGGAATGGGAGAATATGGAGTTCCTTCTTTTTTATACGGAGAAGAAAAGGTAAAAGGAGATTTGGCACTGAAAGAAAAAGCCTTGAATACCGTTCTTTCTGACAAAATTTCCTTAAAACGAAATTTAGCTGATCCACGAAATCCTCTGTAAGACTTTCTTGATTTTCGTTGTCACAAGTTCTTGAAACAATTGATTAAAATAATTGAAAATTATTACAGATGTAGAAATGTCACCTACGATGCCTCACTGCCAAGTGCCACTGTTGTTATTATTTTTTATAACGAGCCCTGGAGTGTTCTTTTGAGAACTGTCCACAGCGTCCTGAGAAAAACTCAACCGAAATTATTGAAAGAAATTATACTCGTTGATGATTACAGCGATGAAGGTTTGAATAAATATATGTTCAAATTCTTTTTAAATATAAATTATTTCCAATTGAAAAAACTTTTTATTATTTGAAACAATCTATATACAAAGAAATTATATTTTTTTTATTTCAATAACATCCAGTGTGTCCAGCAATTTGGAAAATTTGGCAAAATCTTGAATTCTTGAATTTTTTCTCAGTTTGAAATCACTTTGAATTTTAAAACAAATTCTTGAATTACAATAAGCATCACCAACTTTTGCTAATTAAACTTTTTCACCTACTTAAAATTTTTTCATCTTTTTTAATTTACAAAAATTGTAATTTCTTCAAACTTTAATTGATTCTAATTTGAACTGATTATAGATTCAAATATCAGTAGAAGCTTCAAGTATACAACATTTGAATTGATTTGAAAATTTCTTCGTTTTTGGCAGGGGCGGCGAATGTAAATTTTTGCCATCTGCAAACTTAATATTGACCGAGGGGGGGGGGGGGGGAGAAATAAAACCATAATAAATTAAAGAGTTTCTTCATTAGCGTAATTTTTGTAACTCAAAAGTTGACAATTTTATTTGATTATGAGTACATTTTCAGAAATAATAACCAAATAATCAAGATAATATAAAATTTGTGATCAAATCATTACAAGTTAAAAAAATCAAAAATTGACGAACTTAATTAAAATTTGAGAAAAATAATTGAAAAATGATTAAAACATTGAAAATTTGAAGAACAAAAATCATATTTTTTAAAATAATTGAAAAATGTCGAAAACAATTGAACTTAGAAAAATAATTACAACATTATAGAAATAATCGTAAATTCAAGAAAATAATGGAAATTTGAGAGAAATAATGGAAATTTTCGGAATTAATCAACAAATAATCAAAGTAATATAAAATTTGTAAAAATCATTGCAAATTAACAAAAAAATAATCAAAAATTGTCGAAAGTATTTGGAATATGAGAAAAAAAATTGAAGAATGATTAAAGAATTAAAATGTGGATATACTGCAACTTAGATTTGAGATAATAAATAAAAATTAAGAGAATTAATTGAAAAATAATTCATATATCTAGTTAAAAGGTGGAGAACATAATTGCAAAAAGATAAAAGAAAATAAATTTGAAAAAACTAATTGATAAGTGAGATAAATAATTGGAAATTAAAGAAAATTATTAAAATTTGAGAAACATGTTTCAAAATCTAGGAAATTAATTGAAAAGTAAAAAAATAATAAAAAATTCAAGACAATATTTGCAAAGTAATAAAAATAATTAGAAATTTAAGGAAATAATTACAAAAAAATAATATTAACAATTGAAAATTGAAGAAAATTATTAAAATGTGAGAAAAATACTTTAAGTCTAGAAAATTAATTGAAGATTACTGAAACTAATGCGAAATTCGAAACAATACTTGCAAAGTAATAAAACTAATTAAAAATTGAAAAAAATAATTAAAATTTGAGAAATATCTTTCAAAATCTAGGAAATATAATTAAAAAGTAATGAAAATAATCAAACATTCGAGACAATATTTGCAAAGTAATAACAATAATTAAAAATTGAAGAAATTAATTACAAAATAATAATATTAACAATTGAAAATTGAAGAAAATTATTAAAATGTGAGAAAAATACTTTTAATTCTAGAAAATTAATTGAAGAGTACTGAAACTAATGCGAAATTCGAAACAATACTTGCAAAGTAATAAAACTAATTAAAAATTGAAAAAAATAATTAAAATTTGAGAAATATCTTTCAAAATCTAGGAAATATAATTAAAAAGTAATGAAAATAATCAAACATTCGAGACAATATTTGCAAAGTAATAACAATAATTAAAAATTGAAGAAATTAATTACAAAATAATAATATTAACAATTGAAAATTGAAGAAAATTATTAAAATTCATCGTCTTTTCCATCTGTGCCTGATCATCCCGACCAAATTTTTTTCTTTTATCAAAACGTCAGAGGCCTTAACACCAAGATATTCCAAGCACGTGCATTTCAAGACTTTAGTTTATATAGTATATTTTTATTAACAGAAACATGACTAAATTCTGAAAAAGACGACCTCGTTAATTTACTTTTTTCATCGAATACTTTCTCAATATATCGCGATGAGAGATCGACCCGTAGAGGGGGAGGAGTTTTGCTGGCCGTGAATAAATCTCTAAATTCTAAATATATAAATTTAAATTTCCCGCTTTTTTGCAGAGACCTAATTAGTTGTGTTTGTGTAAAAATTTATAATTGTGACTTCAATATTACTATTGTTTTGATATATTTACCTCCATCTATATCGGGCAAGATTTTGTCACAATTAGACTTTAGAATCCCTAGAGAAGCCTCAAGATACTATATTCCGTTTGAAATGACGAAACCAGATTCCGCTATAGGGTATAATGCTCCAATTTATAGATTGACAAACACGATTAATACATTATTTCAAATGAGAAATTGTTACATCGAAATATACGACTTAACACTTGCAAGATTCCTCTCCATGTTACGAAGATACATTGTCGAAAAAAATCGTTAGTAAATTCGAGGTTCTATTATTAATCGATAAAATCAGCCATTAATCTATTAACCTTTTTTATCTTGTTAAAATTTTCTTTCTTTTTCATTTCCTATTCTGTATGTTAATTGTCATCTTTATTATTTCGTCTTCTTTATTGTATTTTTCAACCATTTTTTATCTATGTATTGCCCTTCAATGATCGTATGATTATGGGCTAAATTTTTCTTGATCAAATAAAAAAAAAAAAAAAAAAAATCTAGGAAATATAATTAAAAAGTAATGAAAATAATCAAACATTCGAGACAATATTTGCAAAGTAATAACAATAATTAAAAATTGAAGAAATTAATTACAAAATAATAATATTAACAATTGAAAATTGAAGAAAATTATTAAAATGTGAGAAAAATACTTTTAATTCTAGAAAATTAATTGAAGAGTACTGAAACTAATGCGAAATTCGAAACAATACTTGCAAAGTAATAAAACTAATTAAAAGTTGAAAAAAATAATTAAAATTTGAGAAATATTTTTCAAAATCTAGGAAATATAATTAAAAAGTAATGAAAATAATAAAAAATTCGAGACAATATTTGCAAAGTAATAACAATAATTAAAAATTGAAGAAATTAATTACAAAATAATAATATTAACAATTGAAAATTGAAGAAAATTATTAAAATTTGAGAAACATACTTTAAAATCTAGGAAATTAGTTAAAGAGTATTGAAAATAGTAAAAAAAACTCGAGACAATATTTGCAAAGTAATAAAAATAATTAGAAATTGAAGAAAATAATTTTATTTTTTAAGAAATAATTTAAAAAATTGCAACATATATTTGTAATAAAAGAAAATAATTTCAGAATGATAATTAAAATGTATATTTTAAGAATATATATGTATATTTAAAATGTATATTTTAAATGTATGTATATTTAAAAAATAAGTGCAAGTTGTGATAAATTATTAAAAAATCTCAAAATTAATTAAAAAATAATTGAATATGAGAAAAAGTAATGGAAAAATATAAAAGAAAATGAAAATTGAAAAAAATGTTTGAAAAATGAGATAAATAATTGAAAATTGAGAAAATTGATTGCAAAATGATAATAATAATATTTAAAATTAAAGAAAATTATTAAAATTTGAGAAAAATATTTTAAAATCTAAGATATTAATTGAAGAATAATGGAAATAATATAAAATTGGAGAAAATATTTGTAAAGTAATAAAAATAGTTTAAAATTGAAAAAAATAATTTTAGTTTGTGAAAAATAATTGAAAAAATTTCAATATATATTTGTAATATAAGAAAATAATTGCAGAGTGGTAAAAATAATTGTATATTGAAAAAATAACTAAAATTTGAGATAAATAATAAAAAAATTAGAAAATTAATAAAGATATAATTGAAAATGAGAAAAAGGAATTGAAAATTAATTGAAAAATAAATTTAATAATAAAGTAATTGATAGAAATAATTGTATATTAAAGAAAATTATAAACATTTGTAAAAAATAATTTAAAAAATTGCAGATATTTGAGATAGACAAGACTACAATTACAATATTATATATTATAATTCTTCAAACCTTAATTAATTTGAAATTTCATTGATTAAAATTTTAATTAATACACTCTTTAAGAATAGTAAATTTAAAATTATTTAAAAATTTCTTCAATTTTTAAGAATTTTTTTTAAATGATTTTAATTATATTTGCTACAATTCTCAACTATTTTTTCATTTTTCTTCAATTTTATTTTCAGTATTTTTTCCCCTCATATGTAAATTTAATTTCTTAAGTTTCAATTCTTTTTCTTTAATCTTTGAGAATAGTAAATTTAAAATTATTTAAAAATTTATTAAATTTTTAACAACTATTTACTATTATGATTTTAATTATTTGCTACAATTTTCATCTATTTTTATCATTTTCCAAAAATTTTCTTTATTTTCTAGATATTTCCATTATTTTTCAATTTCTCCCCTAATTTTTAAATTCAATTTCCGCAAGTTTCAATTCTTTTCTTTAATTTTTTCAAATAAAACTTTTTTCAGTTTTAATTATTTCCTTCAATATCAAATTAGTTAAATTATTTATTAATTAATTTTTAACTTCTTTAGTCATTTTTCAATTATTTTTACAAAATATGGTTTTTTTAAATTTTAATCATTTTCTTCAATTTTTAAATTCTTTTATCCACATTCTTATTAAGAAATTTGTTTTTTGTCAGTAATTTTGCCATATGGAATTCCATAGGGCGAGTTTTTTGCTCTATGGAATTTGCAGACGTACCATACACAAGTCGCCGCCCCTGGTTTTTGGTAATTTTTAAAAAATGTTCATTCTTTTTTATTAAGACTTTAATTGTCGATTCTTTTCAATGATTAATAATTATTTTCATTATTTTTTAATTCATTTCCCAAATTTTAATGATTTTCAGAAAATGTTGATTGTATTCTTGAATTTTTTTGAATTATTTTGCTCAATATCAAGTCTATTTCTTAATTTTTCAATTACTGCATTAAAAAAAAATAAATACATTCTTCAATTGTTGAATTAATTTTTTCAATTCTCAATTAGCTTTATTATTTTTTACTTAGTTTCAATATTTTTAAATTATTTTCTTCCTTGCAGTTAATTTTTTCAAATGTCAAGTTCTATCTGCAAATTTTTAATTATATTTTTCAGGATTTTTAATTATTGCCTTCCAAATTAATTTTGTTCATTTTTTAATATTAAAAATGTACTATTGTTTCAATTATTTTATTAATTTTTTTTCATTTTCTTCAAAAATCAATTGTTTTTTTTAATTATTTCAATCTTCACTTATCAATTACTTTCTTCAATATTAAATCTATTCATACATTTTCAATTTCTTTTTTTATTATTCAATTTTATTTTACAATTAATGCCAATCTTCAATTTTTAAATTATTTTCATGAAAATTTAAATTATGCTTATTTTCTAATATTTTGTAATAATTGTCAACTAGGTACATTAAATCTTTATTATTTTTCAAGTTAAAAAAAATTAATTATTTTATAAAATTCTTATTCATATTCTTAACATTTTAAGAATATTTATCAATTTTTTCAATGACGTTCTTTGATTTTAAAATTGATATTACATATTTTTTATTTTCAAGTATTTTTTTCAATTTCAAATATATTCTTTAATTTGCTTAATTATTCTTCTCTATTTTCAATTATTTTCTTCAATTTTTAATTATGTTCTTCAATTTCTTTATTATATTTTTCTCAGTTTTTAATTAATTTTTTCAATTTTCAAATCTATTCTTCAACATTAAAGGGATTTCTCAAATATCCGTTATATTCTTCAATTTAAGTTTTAAGCTCTTCATTTTTCAGTTATAAGCTTCAAATTTGTCAATTAATATTTTTTTTTATCAAAATTTCTTTTCTTTTATCAATTTTTGTCTATGATTCTTTATTTTTCTCCATTTTTCATTTATTTGCTTCAAATTGCATTTATATTCTTCAATGTTTTCAATAAATTTTATCTACGCTCGATTATTCTTAATCTTTTTAAATTAGTACCGTCATTTTTCAATTTTTTTTTTAGTTTATCTTATCAATTTCTAATTAATAATGACAGTTTCAATTACTAATGCTAATATTTTGAATTACTGTCTTCCTTATTCAGTTATTTTTTTCAATTATGAATTTAAAAATGTTATTGTTTTTTTATATTAATAATATTTTTTTTTTATTTTCTTAAAATTAATATCAATTCTTAAAATTTATTTTAATGATTTTATTTATTTTTCAATAATTCTCTTTGATGTTTAAATATTTTCTTCTACTTTAGTATAAATACTTTTCAATAATTTAAATTGTCTTTTTTAATTTTGAACTATGTCTTTAGTTTTTCAATTATTTGAGTCAATGTTGGCAAACCAAGCCACCGAAACGTCGTCGTATTGTTAAAAATAGTGTTTTTTCCTATTTTTTGCTCATCTTCCAGTAATCGAAAAAAAGTGTTTTTGTTTTAATAATTGTCTTTTTTAAATAAATTTCTTTTGTCATTTTGTTATTATTTTCTTTAATTTAAAAATATTTTCTAATTTTTAAAAATCCATTTTTAAATTCTTTTCTTCTTCCTGTAATTAATTTTTTCAATCTTGAGCTGTTTTCTGCAAACTTTAATTATATTGTTTAATATTTTTTATTTTTATTCTTTATTCTTTATTTTTTTATTTTTATTTTATTAAAAGTTTTTATTTTCTTTCTTGAAATAATATAATTATAAGCTTCTGCTATATTTTCAATTGTTTTTTCTTAAAATTTAATTATTTTGTATTAAATTTCTAATTATTTTCTCCTGCTTATTATATATTGTTTCAATTATTAAAATTTGGTCCTTGTCATGATTTATTTCCATTCTTGAAAAACTCTTGAATTGTTTTTTCCAAAGTTTCTAGACCCCCTGAACATTCTTAATGAAATGCGAAATACTTCTCTAAGTAAAATAAGAGAAATTGTATTAATATGAAATTAATTTAGAAAATTTTCTGAAATTTTTCAGAGGAACTACAAGGAAGACTGACGTATTACATAGCAACAAGATTTCCCAAAAAAGTAAAATTGCTTCGATTATCAGAAAGAAAAGGTCTTATTCGAGCTCGATTAAAAGGAGCCCAAATTGCAACTGGAGACGTTTTGGTATTTTTGGATGCTCATTGTGAAGTAACAACTCAGTGGTACGTTTTACAATAATCTAAAATTATTTTTTCATTTCTAAAGTATTTATGTTTCGGTTTTAAATAAATTCTCTAAACAATCTATCATTTTTGTAAAAAAAAATTGTTTTTTCTTTGTTGGTGTCCTTTAGGCTTGAACCCTTACTGAAGAGGATAAAAGAAAAAAGAAGTGCCGTTTTGATGCCTATCATTGATAACATTTCGGAAGAAACTTTAGAATATTTACACGACAATGATCCTTCCTTTTTTCAAGTCGGAGGTTTTACTTGGTCTGGTCATTTTACATGGATTGACGTCCAAGAAAAAGAAATAAAATCACGCTCTTCGCCCATCGCACCCACTAATTCTCCGACCATGGCTGGCGGACTTTTTGCCATTAATAGAAAATATTTTTGGGAAATTGGAAGTTACGATGATCAAATGGATGGATGGGGTGGTGAAAATTTAGAAATGTCTTTCAGGGTAAGGAAAATTCTTCACTTCTTATGAAATGTATTAGCGATTTTATCAAAAATATGTTGTCTTTTCCAAATCAATTTCTAGATTTTTAACATTTTTCTCCTCCCGTTAAACATAATTTGCAAAATCAATTTAATCATCTTAATTTTTATTAAATTTGACTTATAGTATTTTATTTATTAAATTATTTTAGGTGTGGCAATGTGGAGGAACTCTCGAGACGATTCCTTGCTCTAGAGTTGGACACATCTTCAGAAATTTCCATCCCTACAAATTTCCGAAAAATAAAGATACCCACGGAATTAATACAGCGAGATTGGTTCAAGTATGGATGGATGATTACAAACGTTTATTCTTTTTGTATCGTGAGGAATTTAAGGTAATGTATTTTTATTTTTTCTAACAATTTTGTCAAAATTAAAATAAGTAGAGAAAATTGCAAGAATATTTAAAATCGGCATTAAAGCAAAAATAAGAAAGTGGGGTAAAATCTTATAGAATATATAAATGTGAAAAAATAAAACTAACAGACCTGCAAAAAGACACGGAAAATCTTCAAGGTTAAGAAAAATTAACCAGAAAATGGAAAATTTGAAAACATATGAAAACAAAATTAAAAAAACGAATTAATCTTAAAAAAAATAGAAAAATCGTATTTTGGAAAAACCTAGAGATATTAGAAATTTTATAAATAAATTTTAAGAAAATAGTGAGTAAGTGAAAATTTTTTACTGACTTTAAAAGTAAATAGTTCCACTCAGGAAAAATATACAAACTTGAAACCTAGATTGTTTGAAAGCTTGAAAAATTCTGCGTTTAGCGATATATAATTCAAAAATTAAAAACCTTTTGGAGCCCGTGAGACTTGTAATTAAACTTGTAATTAAAAAATGCAGAAACTCCGATAATAAATCTTCATAAAAGTTGTTGAAAATTCAAAACTGTTATGGAATTAGCAATTATGTCCCTGGCAATTTTTTAAACTGTAATTTTGAAAATTTCTTAAATTTCTATATATATTTTTTTAATTGTGAATGGGGGTGAACTGGAGGGCTATTTAACCCTGGGAACTTTTAATTATTTAATTTTTTTCAATTTATTTTTAAGATTTACAAGTATTTTTTTCAAATTTCGATTATTTTCTTTATTTTTAAAACACTTTAATGGTTTTTTAAATTACTTTCCCCAATTTTGAATTGATTTCATTACTTTTTTTCAATTAATTTGCAAAATTTGCAATTATTTTGTTTAATTTCAATTATTTTTTGCAATTTTTTTTAATTCTAATTTTTTATCAATTTTGTCCTAAATAAATATTTATTTTATTTATTTATATAAATTTATTTTTAAATATTATATTTAGAATAAAAAAAATGTTTTCAAAACGTATGAGGTGATGTAATCTCTCCAAAAGGTTTAAAATTTTTGAATTATATATCAAAGTTCTTGCCAAGGGGAGGGTCCTATTAATAACCACAATAAATCAACAATAATTAAAATAATATTAAATATCAATTAATATTAAATTGAAATATAATCTAATTTAATTACATCTGTTCCAAAAGAATAATTTAGAAGTCATCGGAGACCTGCAGGATCGGTTAAATTTACGCAAAAAGCTCAAGTGCAAGAGTTTCAAGTGGTACCTGGAGAATGTTTATCCGGAAAAATCGATTCCAGATGAGAATGTAATTGCTTATGGAAGACTCAAAGTTAAAAGTAGGAACTTGTGTCTGGATAATTTGCAACGGGAAGACGATGATAAGTCTTATAATTTAGGAGTATACGCGTGCCATACGAAAATTTATCCCAGTCAGGTAAATTAGTATTTTTTTTAACTGGTCTTTTTAGTTGTTTACAATAATGTCGTCTAATATGGGTTTATTTTTGGAAATGAAGCTCTTCTCATTGAATAACGAGGGAGAATTGAAACAAGACGAAATCTGTGCGTCAGTGAATGAAAACTTCACAAGAAATAAAGTTTCAAAAATTCTGATGAAGCGATGTTCGAAAGCAGACAGCGATAGTGACTGGATGTTGACAGAGGTGCGTTTCTAAAATATTTATTTACAAATACCAATTATTAAATAATAATAATCTCCGTAAACTCCTGAAGTTAATTACTTTTTATATTTATTCATTTTTTCTGTCCACGTTTTAAAGTCTGAAGTGAAGTTAGTCTTACTCCCTGTTATTTTATTGATTTTGACTCTCTTTATCAAGAAATATTTTGAACTTTGAATTGAAAGAATAAGGTGAACTTTTTCGTTAGTGTCGTGTTTTACTGCTTTTTAATTGTCATTTGTGAAAAAAAACCGTTTCAAAAAATGCTTTAAAAATTTATGATGGTTTTTGAAGAAGTTTGAAATATACATAAACACATGCAATTAATTTCCTAAATTTTCAGTTATCTCAAATTTAGATTATTGTCATCAATTTTCCATTATATAACAATTTTTTAATTATTGCCTTTTGCTTAAAAATAAATTCTGCAATTTTTCTTGATTTTCATCAATTTATAATTATATTCATTATTTTGGTATTACTTTTAAAAATTTCAATTATTTTCATCAATTTTCGATTATTTCTGCGATTTTTTAATTATTCTCTTTAATTAAAAATGTTTAAGTAATTTTTACAATAATTATTTTTTTTTAAACATATATTCTATTTTTCAGTTATTTCTCTCAAATATTATTGAATGTTTTCAAGTTTTTATATTATTTAAATTATTTTCATCATAATTCAATTTTCTTTCTCAATCTTAAATTATTTTCAGCATATTTCTATTATTTTTGTCAATTTTTAATTAATTTTATCATTTTTCAATTATTTTTTTCGATTTTTAATTATTATACTCATTTTCTAAAATTATTTTCTAAGATTTTTAAGTATTTTTCTGAAAATTCAAACATTTTCTTCAATTTCTAATTATTTTCATTTGTTATCAGAATTTCAAATTTTTTTTTATTAATTATCATAAATTTCAATCATTTTTAGCTTTCTTCCAGACTTTTCTCCAATTTTTAGTTTTCCTCATTTTATAAAATAAATTTCTAAAATTTTTTAAGTATTTTTCTCAAATTTCTTCAATTATTTTCTTCAATTTTTAATTATTTTTCTTTGTTTTCATAATTTCTAAAAAAAATTTACTAATTATCGTAAATTTCAATTATTTTTAGCATTCTTCCAGTCTTTTTTCCAATTTTTAGTTATTCTCATTTTCTAAAATTATTTTTTAAGATTTTTAAGAATTTTTCTAAAATTTCAATTGTTTTCTTTAATTTTTAATTATTTTTCTTTGTTTTCATAATTTCAAAATTTGTTTATTAATTATCGTAAATTCCAATTACTTTTAGCTTAGTTCTTCAATTCTTTTCTCCAATTTTTAGTTATTTTTTTTTTTTCATTGAATTCTAAGATCTTCATGTATTTTTTTTCAAATTTCAATTATTTTTTGTTATTTATTTAAATAATTTAAATGGATCATATTTTAGTTTTTTCCGGCAAGTTATAAAATTTAAAAACATTTTTCTATTATTTTCTAAAATTTATTTCCTTCAAATTTCAATTCTTTACATTTGTTTCATAATTAAAAATATTTTTATCTATTTATCTGACTTTTCAATTATTTCATTATTTTCATTTATTTTCTCTAATTTTTAATTATTTTTTTATATTTCAATGAACTTCTGAAAGTTTTAAGTATTTTTCTCAAATTTTCTTTAACTTTCCTTTATTTAAATTATTTTATGTAGTTTTTTCAATTATTTTCTCAAATTTTAATTATTTTCTTTAATTTTTTAATTTATTATCTTCGTATTAGATAAATATTATTTACCGATTTGTTATATTTTTTATTTTATTTTATAATTTCTAAAAGGTGTGAAAAACTAATCGCGCGTTTTATTTTGCTAGTTTAAGTAATAAAGCAACAATTTTTTTTAAAGTTGAGTTTCATAAACTGTAAAATTAAAAGAAGGTATGATGAATGAAGATATGATCCATTTTTAAATTGAATTAAAAAAAATGCTTAATATTTTCAGGAAGGAAAAATTATTCATGTTGGAACGGGACTGTGTCTTGATGCCACTGGAATTCAGTCAGAACAAGACGTTTTTGCATCAGATTGTTTAGATAAAAGGGACCAATTTTGGCAATTCGATTTCTACGGTGAACATCCAATTCCCAGATAATAAAAAAATCTTTTTAATGTGAATTCACCAGTAATCGTCATTTTTGTTATTCTTTAAAAAGTATTTTCTGTATGTTTTACTAATTTAAACATAATCATTTTAACTGTCCTTGAATTAGAACTTATAATTGAACAAATATATAATTTGATTTTAAGACATGAGGTGGCGATTATAGGTAAATTTACTTTAAATGATGCTCAGGAAACGTAAAAAAAAACGGAGGCAATCGTTGGTATCTGTTGAAACTTCGTATCACTGTGCCTGAAATTACCTTCAATTATTCCATTTTTTATGTAGAATTAATGTTTAGTCTTGAAGAATATTTCGAAAGAAATAATTTTGAAAGTAATTTGTTTTAGTCAAGCTATGGACTGATCAGCTAAAATCAAATTTTCGCGATTTTATTTATTCGCAAAGCAATATTTAGTTCTAAGATATGTCAAGAAAAATTCTTTGTCTCTAGTCTGTAAAGCTTCCATTTTATGCGAATGCAATCGAAATTTATAATTGTTTTTAAACTATGTATTAAGAATAATAACGTGATGACAGTAACTGTCTTCATGCAAATATTTTATATGCCGTTTATTAGGGAATGATTCAAATCATGAGAGATGTCGATTCAAAACGAATTTGTAGATTTTTTCAATTATTGAAATGTTCTTTTTCTTTTTATTACGCATTGAAAATAATAATGTGATTATATTAATTATCTTCCAATGAATATCTTCCGATTGTATATAAAAATTCATTAGGGAATGATTCGAATTATAAAAGATGACATTTTTACTTGAAATTGAATAATTTAAAATTTTCGAAAAATGTTTTTACAATGACTTTTATATTTATAGGATTTTAATACCGGTTAAGATGTTAACATGTAAAAAGTATATTTTACATTGCTTCTTGTTATAATTGTTAAGGTTTTGTTTTATTTCAACATGACGATTTATATTTAATTCTTTATTGCTTTGATAAAATATTGTCCAATTACACAATTTCAGAAACTAAAAAATCAATAGTAGTATATTTTCGACAGATTGAATAAACAAAGAAAACTGTTGAGAAAAAACTGTTAAAAATTCTATGTTGTAGTTTATTATATAGTTATAAGAATATTTTATTTAAAATGCTCAAATTACAAAACTGTTATTTTTTTTAATGAATATAAGTTAAAAGTGGTTTTATACTTTTGCGTAGGTTTGGAATCCTAACAATTATAATATAATTATTTATTATAATTTTTATGTAATACTTGAAGAAAGTAAAAATTTGCCATTTAATTCACATGTTTTCACCTATGTTTAACTATTTTTAATAAACATTAAATTGTTGAAAGTGTTAGTAAATGGTCAACTTGAACAAATGAGTCTTAAGATTTGATCAAATTTAGAATTTGATCAATTTCTAAAGAGGAAAAGTTAATAAACAAATATTTTGATAATGTATTTTACCATATAATATCCGTCCTAATAATTAATACTTTGATAAAAGCCTTGATCTGATTAAATATTATATCATTTCTATTATGAGAAAATAAAGTTTGTAGGTACTTAAAAGTAAATTTCGTCTTTTTTAATTTTTCCTCCCACATGTAACAAGTAATAATAGTTTATTTACTCTCCCTTACGGGTTCGAGGGCCACCGCTCATTCCGTTTTCTATTGCCTTATTTATTTCATTCTTTGTTTCCACCTTTACTTTATGTTTTACGTTTCTTTTCACATCCGTCTCTTACACCGTTTTTTCTCTTTTGCCTTCCAGCTCTCTCATCCATTTTTCTCCCTTTCCACTTTCATCCAAAATCTCACATACTCTCTCCCCTATCCCTCTATTCACATCCTCATCCATCATACATACATCCAAAACATGTGCCCAGTCCTCAACCTCGTACATACACACTCTGCATTTTCTATCCTCTTCTACCTTCCAGTATTTGCATCCGTTCATCCCTTCTCCCATTCTAAATCTAATCACCCTATTCCATTTACACTCTTTTTCCATTCTCCTTAAATACTCCGGCGTTTCCTATCCTTTTATCATTCTATACCACTTGTTGTATTTTGATTCCGTTATCCTTCTCCACCTCTCTTCCCGTTCCTTCCTTTTCATTCTTCTCTCCATATCCTTCCACCCCCCTATCCTTTCTTCAGCCTTTAACCCTTCTTTGAGTTCTTTTTTCCTCCCCTCCTCCCAATTCGATCTACTACTATCGCCCCTGTCTGCTATATCCTTTATCTGCTTCCATCACAGCTGCGCGATACTACTTCCTTTCCCTTGTTTTAACTTCTCCTCCATCCCCCACGCTCTTTTCCTCTGCCTTATAATCATTCTCTCTCTTCCTAACTCCTCCCTTAACATACACTCTGGACAATTCAAACTCACTCCCATCGTCCACCTTAGGAATTTATCGTGTATCCGTTCCACACTCGCTTCCTCCCTTCATCCTCATACTTCCACCCCATAGCTCAACACCGACCATACCAGCATATCAAATAGCTACACTCTCTTCTTCCAGTCGTTCGCAAATCTTCTCTTTCCTATCCCCCACGCTACCCCTAACAAATTGCTTGCTCTCTCTATCCTTTTCCTTACATTCAGCCGTCCTCACCCATTCCTCTCAAACCAGTAACCCAAGTAGCAAAATTCTCTCACCTCTTCTACCACGTTTCCATTCAATCTCCAAACTTCATTCTCTTCCTGAATCTCACTATTTTCGTTTTCTCCTACATTCATCCACAAATCTTTTTCTCTCACGTATTTCTCAAACTCTCTCTTCATTATTCTCATACCACTCTCTTCCTCTGCCAGCAAGACCACATCATCCGCATATGCTAGGGTATAGATCTTTATGTTTCCGATAACTACTCCCCCTTTACATCTTTTCCACATCTTATCCTCTAAGTCTGCCATCAGCAGCTTGAATAGCAGGGGGCTTAACGGACATCACTGCAGCAATCCTCTACCTAGCCAAAATTATTTTCCTAGTCTTTCTCCCGCCTTCACTCTTACTCTCGTGTCTTCATACTCCTCTTTTATCCCTTCTTTCATTCCTCTCTCCTTTAATACCCTCCAGAGTATCCGCCCATTCCCTTTTTCCTCCTAAGATTTCTATTGATTATAAAATTCATCACATACACATTGTCCATCGTTCCCATCCCTTTCCTACAGCCTGTCTAATTGTGTGGTATACACCATAACTCCTCCACCTTTTCCTCCAACCTCCCCCTCAAAATCTCCGCATGTACTTTATATCCTACTGGCATCAACGCTATCCCCCTATATTCCTCTATCCTCCTTCCTTCTCCCTTCTTTATCAGAGGCACTACCAATCACGTCTTCCATGCTTCTGGCCATCCCTATCCCGTCCATACTTTATTCACAATTCTCCACATTTCCTCTTTTATCTCTTCCCCCCGTACTTTAAACTCTCGTTTTCTATCTCATTCCAACCTGCCGCTTTATTCCTCTTCAGCCTGTTTTATTGCCTTCTTTACCTCTTCTCTACTTATTCACTCTTTTTCCTTCTCTTCTTGTCTTTTCCTACCTTCTCCTTTCACCCTTCTCCTGACTCCCCCATACATTTCACTAAAATATTTCGTCCACTCTTCTATTCCTATATCTTCATTTATCTCTTTTCTCCCTTTTTTCTCTCAAATGACATAATTCTCAAATCACATAACTATATCAAATGACATAATTCTCAATTGACATATATCTCAAGTGACATAATTCCCAAATAATAATTCTCAAATAAAATAATTCTTAAACGGCATAACACCAAAATAACATAATTCTCAAATGACATAATTCTCAGGTGACTAAATTCTCAAGTGACAAAATTCTCGGGTGACATAATTCCCAAATGACTAATTTCCCAAATGACATAATTCTCAGGTGACATAATTCCCAAATGACTTACTTCTCTAGTGACATAATTCTCAAATGACATAATTCTCAAGTGACATAATTCCTAAATGACTAAATTCTCGAATGACATAATTCTCAAATGACAATAATTCTCAATTGACATAATTCTTGGGTGAGATAATTCCCAAATGACTAAATTCTCAAGTGACAAAATTCTCGGGTAAAATAATTCCCAAATGACTAATTTCTCAAGTGGCATAATTCTCAAATGACATAATTCTCTAGTGCCACAATTCTCAAAAGACATAATTCTCAAGTGACATAAATTCCAAATGACATAATTCTTAAATAACATAATTCTTAAATGACATAGTTCTCAAATGACATAATTCTCAAATCACATAACTCTCAAATGACATAAAAATTTTATTATGGTACAGAAAATTTTCTCTATGATAGGAAATACTTTCTTTGAGATTGGAAAAATTTTATGTCATTTGAGAATTATGTCACTTGAGAATTATGTCATTTGGGAATTATTTCACTTGAGAATTATTTCACTAGAGAGTTAAGTCATTTGGGAATTATGTCATTTGAGAATTATGTTATTCGAGATCTATGTCATTTGAGATTTATGCCACTTGGGAATTATGTAATTTGAGAATTAAGTCACTTAAAAATTTAGTCATTTGGGAATTATGTCACCCGAGAATTATGTCACTTGAGAATTTAGTCATTTGAGAATTATGTCACTTGAGAATTTAGTCATTTGGGAATTATGTCACCTGAGAATTATGTCATTTGACAATTTAGTCATTTAAGGATTATATCACTTGAGAATTATGTCATTTGGGGATTATGTCTATTGAGAATTGTCACTTGAGAATTATGTCATTTGAGAATTATGTTACTTGAGAATTATGTCATTTGGGAATTATGTCTTTTGAGAATTATCATTTGAGAATTATGTCTCTTGAGAATTATTTTACTTGAGAGTTATATCATTTGAGAATTACGTCACTTGATAATTATGTTATTTGAGAATTATATCAGTTGGGAATTATGTCACTTGAGAATTATGTCATTTGTGAGTTTTGTTCTTGAAGAATTATGTCATTTGAGGATTAGTATATGGGAATTATGTCAACTGAGAATTATGTCATTTGAGAGATATGTGTTTTGAGAATTATGTCATTTGAGAATTATGTCACTTGAGAATTATCTCATTTGAAAATTGTGTCACTTGAGAATTATGTCATTTGAGAATTATGTTATTTGAGAATTATGTCACTTGATAATTATGTCATTTTGGAATTATGCAATTTGAGAATTATATTATTTGAGAGTTATGTCATTTAGGAATTAAGTCATTTGAGAATGATGTTATTTAGGAATTATGTCATTTGGGATTTAGAGAATATTCATGCGCCTCCTTAAAACCTTTGTCTGCCCTGACAAAATTTTTGGATTGAATTTCAATCAGTTTGAATAAGTATTAATTAGTATTCTTCCAGGTCATTCAGAAATTTGTTTCCGAGCCAATCAGTTTTTATCCGAATCTAAAAATGGATGTAATTTGACATAAATTTTTTTCCGAATCATTCCGAATTAATCCGTTTCATTCCGAAGCTAAATTTTAATCCGTTTAAATCACGTTGTTTGAATTTGAGTTATCTCGAATCAATCCGTTTCATATTTGAATAAACCCGACTAAAATTTGAACGGATTGTTTCGGAATGATTCCGAATGAAGTAACGGGATTCAAACGGATTAAAATTTAGCTTTAGAATAAAACGAATTAATTCGGAATGATTCGGAAAGAATTTTTGGTCAAGTTACATCCATTTTTAGATTCGGATAAAAACTGATTGGCTCGGAAACAAATTTCGGAATGCCCCGGCGGAAGAATACTGATTAAAACTTATTCAAGCTGATTGGAATTCAATCCGATACTTTTGCCAGGGTGGGCACTTCCCTGGCTGTGCAGTAGTTTTAAATCCCTTACTAGGTCAGATATGCATGTAATAAAATGCAAACATCTTGAGAAGACAATATATTTTATATTTTTTGCTTCATAGAAGAAGCTTTGCGATCATTAAGATTTTCTATTTTCCAAAAATAGTCTAAATCGAATCATTTTCATCTAAAGCGCGTAAATTTTCATTTTTAAGCAAATGTCCAGATGTGTGTGAGTGTGTATATATATATATATATGTATGTATGTGTATATAGCGTTTTTTCTCGGATATCTCGAGAAAGCTTTATCGGATTTCAATAAAATTTTGATGACTTACACTAGTTTACAGCCAAAATGTACATTTAATGCCACTATTTTTTTCATATGTACTATGGTTCTCTAAACTTAAAAATGACATTAAGAAATTTTTCTATGGATAAGTTTCCGAAATATGAATTTTTAAAATTTTTTTACGTTTTTTTCGGAGGGGACTTCACGTTTTAGGCCGTATCTCGAGTTACATACGTCCGATTAAGTTTTTCTAGGTGTCAAATTAAAGGTAATCAAATTCCAAACAATCGCTTTTCACATTATTTTTCAATCGGTTAAATATTTTAAGTGATATAGTCCAAAACAAAATAGAAAATTTGAGTTTTTGGCCCAAAATCTGAAAAACAAATTCATTCTACCGCCATGCAAAAATAGAAAACGTCAAATTATGTCCAGTTTTAAATTTTTTACATATATGGCTCACTTTTAAGAAGAAAAAAATGTATGGATGAAAACAATCTATGGGTAATTATTGAAGTTATAAGCCAGGGTACTGAAATTCTCGTTTTACGCCATTTCGGTATTTTACCTCCTTTTATAGTGATTATGTTGATTAATTTAATGAATACAATATCTAATTAGAAAATGGACTTTTTTCACAGATTTCAAATAATTTTCAGTGCTTTACAAATTCAAATTTGACTGAAAAATTTTTTGGAGTTTTTGACAAAAATTTCTGAAGAGGCATAAATTGATTAAAATCTGCTTTTTTGACAAGTTGAATCAGATGCGCAGAGGTTCAATTTTTGTTGAATTTTGTTCGTTAATAGATGAAAAAGTTTGAAAAAAAAGCAGATTTTAATCAATTTATGTCTCTTCAGAAATTTTTGTCAAAAACTCCAAATAATTTTTCAGTCAAATATCATTTATTTTTTATATTTCTAAATCTAATTTGAAACTTTTTCATCTATTAACGAACAAAATTCACCAAAAATTGAACCACTGCGCATCTGATGCAACTTGTCAAAGAAGCAAATTTTAATCAATTTATGCCTCTTCAGATATTTTTGTCAAAAACTCCAAATAATTTTTCAGTCAAATATCATTCATTTTTTATATTTCTAAATCTAATTTGAAACTTTTTCATCTATTAACGAACAAAATTCACCAAAAATTGAACCACTGCGCATCTGATGCAACTTGTCAAAGAAGCAAATTTTAATCAATTTATGCCTCTTCAGATATTTTTGTCAAAAACTCCAAATAATTTTTCAGTCAAATATCATTTATTTTTCACATTTCTATATCTAATTTTAAACTTTTTTATCTATTAACGAACAAAACTCAACAAAAATTGAACCTCTGCGCATCTGATTCAACTTGTCAAAAAAGCAGATTTTAATCAATTTATGCCTCTCCAGAAATTTTTGTCAAAAACCCCAAAAAATTTTTCAGTCAAATATCATTTATTTTTCATATTTCTATATCTAATTTGAAACTTTTTCATCTATTAACGAACAAAATTCAACAAAAATTGAACCTCTGCGCATCTGATTCAACTTGTCAAAAAAGCAGATTTTAATCAATTTATGCCTCTTCAGAAATTTTTGTCAAAAACTCCAAAAAATTTTTCAGTCAAATTTGAATTTGTAAAGCACTGAAAATTATTTGAAATCTGTGAAAAAAGTCCATTTTCTAATTAGATATTGTATTCATTAAAATAATCAACATAATCACTATAAAAGGAGGTAAAATACCGAAATGGCGTAAAACGAGAATTTCAGTACCCTGGCTTATAACTTCAATAATTACCCATAGATTGTTTTCATCCATACATTTTTTTCTTCTTAAAAGTGAGCCATATATGTAAAAAATTTGAAACTGGACATAATTTGACGTTTTCTATTTTTGCATGGTGGTAGAATGAATTTGTTTTTCAGATTTTGGGCCAAAAACTCAAATTTTCTATTTTGTTTTGGACTATATCACTTAAAATATTTAACCGATTGAAAAATAATGTGAAAAGCGATTGTTTGGAATTTGATTACCTTTAATTTGACACCTAGAAAAACTCAATCGGACTTCTGTATCTCGAGATACGGCCTAAAACGTCAAGTCACCTTCGAAAAAAACGTAAAAAAATTAAAAAAATTCATATTTCAAAAACCTATCCATAGAAAAATTTCTTAATGTCATTTTTAAGTAACGAGAAGCTTAGTACATAAGAAAAAAATAGTGACATTGAATGTACATAAAATTTTTTTTTTTGTAAACTAGTGTTATTAAGCTCATAAATATCTCAATTTGGACACAGGGATTTTTGAAAATACCCAATCAAATTTTTTTGAGCACCTTTTTTCATCGAAAAAAATCGTTTTTTGACAAAATATTTTTCCATACTAAAAACACAACTTAATGAATACAAAAACCATATTCCTTATCTCAAAACAAATTAATTGACCTATATGTTATGAAAACGTAGGTACAAAAGTTGGCGCCTCTTTTCGTTGCTCAGTTACAAATTTGAGTATTCTGCGCACAATAATGGCACTTTCACACCTCGGCTGGCTGGCTGGCTGGCTGACGAGTTGCCATGGTAACGTGTGAGAGTGAAGAGTTCAGGCAATGAAAATTTGAATTGTCGCAACTCTTCACTCCCATGGCAGCTACCGAGGTGAGAAAGTACCTTTACGCACGTAAGAGGGAGAAGCCAGCTGTTTATGAAAAGAAAAGGTATGAAAGCGGCCTAACCGTATTCATTGCATTAGTCTGCTCAAGTCTGCTATACTTCAATGTATATTTTTCTTTTAATAAGTGCTTTGAAATAGATATTTATTTCGTTATTAAGGTATAACGAAACAATAAATTTATTATTATTTATTAATATATTTTGTGTAACACCTGTAAGAAATAAGGTATCATTTATCATTAAAAGTAAACGCTACCCGGCAAGAAGCCTTTGAAAAGAAAAGAATTAAATTTATTTGACATTACTTAAAATCGGAATGATTTCTTTTCTACCTGAATTTCCCTCTAACACTTACTTCCAGAAATAGGGTCGCGGACATTTTCACCAAAACCCAATTGACCGAATTTGTAATTGGCCGAAATTTAATTGTCCGAATTTGTAATTCTACAAACTTGCATTTGTCAGAATTTGCAATTCCCCGAACTTGCGTTTGTCCGAGCTATTAACTTCCCGAATTTGTATTTGTCATAACTTTCAAATCATCAAACTGACATTTGCCAAAACATTTAAATCGACGAAATTGCATTTGTTAAAATTTTTAACTCCTCGAACTCGTATTCGTCTGAACTTTTAAATCCACGAACTTGCATTTGCCCGAACTTTGAAATCACCGAACTTGCATTTGTCAAAATATTCAATTACCAGAATTTGCATTTGTCCGAACTTTGAAATCACCAAATTTGCATTTTTCCGAACCTTGAAATCAACAAACTCGCATTTAGCAGAATATTCAACTCTCCACATTTGTAACTGTCAGAACTTCTAAATCCCTGAATTTGCATTTGTCCAAACTTTAAAATCACCGAACTTACATTCGCCCGAATTTTGAAATCTCCGAATTTGTAATTGTCCGAACTTTGAAATCACCGAACTCACGTTTGGCCGAACTCTTAAGTCTCCGAATTTGCATTTGGCCGAACTTTTAAATTACCGAACTTGCATTTTTCCGAATTTTTAAATCACCGAACTTGCATTTGTCAAACTCCTTAAGTCACCGACTACTCGTGTCCCCGAATTTGCATTTGTCCGACCATCGGAAAGTATGTTTTCTAAAGGAGTCTTTTGATTGGCTGGTAATGTTACCGGGAAATTTACCATCCAATCATAAGACTCCTTTAGAAAACATACTTTCCGATGGTCGGACAAATGCAAATTCGGAGACACGAGTAGTCGGTGACTTAAGGAGTTTGACAAATGCAAGTTCGGTGATTTAAAAATTCGGAAAAATGCAAGTTCGGTAATTTAAAAGTTCGGCCAAATGCAAATTCGGAGACTTAAGAGTTCGGCCAAACGTGAGTTCGGTGATTTCAAAGTTCGGACAATTACAAATTCGGAGATTTCAACATTCGGGCGAATGTAAGTTCGGTGATTTTAAAGTTTGGACAAATGCAAATTCAGGGATTTAGAAGTTCTGACAGTTGCAAATTTGGAGAGTTGAATATTCTGCTAAATGCGAGTTTGGTGATTTCAAAGTTCGGAAAAATGCAAATTTGGTGATTTCAAAGTTCGGACAAATGCAAATTCTGGTAATTGAATATTTTGACAAATGCAAGTTCGGTGATTTCAAAGTTCGGGCAAATGCAAGTTCGTGGATTTAAAAGTTCAGACGAATACGAGTTCGAGGAGTTAAAAATTTTAACAAATGCAGTTTCGTCGATTTAAATGTTTTGGCAAATGTCAGTTTGATGATTTGAAAGTTATGACAAATACAAATTCGGGAAGTTAATAGCTCGGACAAACGCAAGTTCGGGGAATTGCAAATTCTGACAAATGCAAGTTTGTAGAATTACAAATTCGGACAATTAAATTTCGGCCAATTACAAATTCGGTCAATTGGGTTTTGGTGGAAATGTCCGCGACCCCAGAAATAGAAAAGAATATTTTTAAAATTGATTCTGCTTTATTCTAAAATATTTTGTATGTTCTATATAAAGCGAAATATATGTTTTGAATATTTTTAATTCCAAAAATTTTTGTAAAAAGTTGTGTAGCTGAAAGTGTTTTGTTACAGTGGAAATTTATCTTCAATTCTTGTAAATCATATAATTCCTAGTAGAACATATGGGCATTTCCATTTGAAACTTATCTATCAAAAATTTTAATTAAATTAATCCATACTTTTCAATTATTGGACAAAAAATATTATAGGTACACTACCAGCCAAAATTGTGGTTCACTTACAAAAATGGAATTAAAAACATGACCGTCTTAAAATGTTGATAACTCTGTCAGATATTAGTAAATTAAAATTTTTCATATACCATTGGGAAGCTTATAAAATTTTCCGTTAAATGATCCTATTTTAAAGCCTTTTCGATTAATAGAAACGGAGATTCAAGGTGATAAATACAAGTGACTTTTTCGTTTTTTGTAAATTTCCATTGTTCAAGTTTGGTGAGCTGCATTTTCTAGAAAAATAATTGCAAAAATTTGAAATTAAGCTAAATTAAACCTTGAACTACTAGCTTTAAAATAAGCCAAAGAAAATTAAAATATCTTGACTGGTTCTAAAGTTATAAGTAAATGTATGATACGATAAAACGCAACGATTCTAGTGCTCGTTCCACTTTTGGCGGAAACCAAGGAATTGTTGCGTTTTGTTCATTATACACATTTACTTATAACTTTTGAACCATTCAAGATAATTTAATTTTCTTTGGCTTATTTTAAAACTGATAGTTCAAGGTTTAATTTAGCTTAATTTCAAATTTTTCCATTTACTTTTCTAGAAAATGCAGCCCACTAAACTTAAACCATGAAAATTTACAAAAAACGAAAAATTCACTTGTCTTTATCACATTAAATCTCCGTTTCTAGTAATCAGAAAATTTATTTTTACTCTCGCCCAAATTTAGAAAGAAATCATTTGTTTATCAAATTTATTTATTATTTATAAAAAAATACGAATTTTTTTTGTTTTTGTTTATATGCCTCAAAAGTAGAGTTGCAAAATTCTCGGTAATTTAAAATCCCGTTACAATCTCGAGAATATAAAAGAGAATATTCTCCTTCCGGAGAATTTATGAGAATTTTCAATGTTTGAATGAGTTCCACTATTTTGAAACACAAGAAATTTATTGAAATAAAAATGAATAAATGACAAAAATAATAATCATTACAAATTAACTATAAGTAAATGAAGTGTAAAAATTATTTTTAAATACAACAATTATTAAAAGTTTTATAAAAAAATTTGTAAATGAATTGCAAATTAATTGAAAAAATCATGATAACGATTAAAATTGGCGAAAGTAATTTAAAAAATTATAGAAACGTTTTAAAATTAAAGAAAATAATTGAAATTGAAGAAAAATACTTTAAAATCTTAGAAATTGAAAAAAATTAGAATAATGAAAAATTGGAGAAAATAATTGAAATTGAAGAAAAATACTTCAAAATCTTAGAAATTGAAAAAAATTAGAATAATGAAAAATTGGAGAAAATAATTTAAATTGAGATAAATAATTAAAAGTTTAGAAAATTAATTAGAAAATGATGAAAATATTTAAAAATTTAAGAAAATAATGAAAAAATAATACAAACAATGTAAAATTGAAGAAAATAATTACAATTTGAGAAAATAATTGAAAAACTTATGTAATATATTTTAAATAAAGAAAAATTAAAGAGAACTTCAGAAAATTACTTGAAACTTTTTGAAGTTAATTGCAAAGAAAATAATTAAAAATTAGACAAAATAAATGAAAAAAGATAAACTTAATTTAAAATTGAAAAGAACATTAATTTTTTAATTTACGAGAGATAATTGCAAAAAATATAGAATATAGGTACCTAAAATACAAAAAAATCGTAGATATAACTGGAAATTAAATAGAAAAATGAAAATTATATGTAAGTAATTAAAAACTTTTTAGAAATTATGAAAAAGAACGTAAGCATAATAATTGAAAATTAAAGAAAATAATAAACAAATAATATAAAAATTGAATTAAATAATTGAAATATCAAATACCTAAATAGTTTAAAATTTTGAAACTTTGAAAATAATTCAAAGTGATTAAAAATCGAAGAAAATAATGGTAAATTTGAGAAAAATACTTTAAAAATTTAGAAAATAATTAAAAAAAAAAAGAATAATTAAAAATTGAAAAACATAATTGTAATTTGAGAAAAATCTTAAAAAATAATTTTACAAAGTGAGAAATTTTATTAAGAATTTGTGGAAATAATTGAAAAATGAGAAAAATAATTTAAAATTGAAAAGTATAATTGAATTTTGATGAAAATAATTTATAATTTTTAAAAATAAGTAAAATATGATGAAAGTAATTAAAATTTCAGTTAAATAATTGAAATTTTTGAAAATTACGCAAAAAGAATGAAAATAATTAGAAATTAGAGAAAATAATAGGAAAATTACAGAATTTATTTTATAACAAAAGAAAATAATTGAAAAATCGTTTAAAAAGTTCAAAATTGAAGACAATAATCTACATTTGATATAATAATTGAAAATTTAGGTAAATAATTGCAAAATCATTAAAATAATTAGAAGATGGAGAAAATAATTGATAAATGGAAATATTAAGGTGAATTAGAAAATTAATTTAATTTTTCAAAAAATAATATGAAATTTAGCACTAAATAATGAGATTGTTGTATTGTTGAAAAGAAAATAATTAAAATTGATAAAGTGATTGAAGTGATAATTACTTTCTAAATTATGATTCAAATTATTAAAACTACAATTTTGTACTATTTTTGTTATTTTTCAAATTTACATTCTTCAAATTTCAATTATTTTGTTTAGTTTTTTCAATCGCTTTTTCAATTTTAATTATTTTTCCCTTGATATTAAATCAGTTTAATTATTTATTCCTAAATTTTAAATTCATCGCAAATTTAAATTATTTTTTTATTTGACATTATTTTTGTCATTCTGCAATTGTTATTTTCAATTTTTAAGCATTTTCATAATTTTGGAATCATTTTCCTAAACTTTCAATACTCAATTTTCCATTATTTTGTTCAATTTTCATTTCTTTTTTATTATTTTACAATTATTTTCTCTATCTTTTAATATTTTCATTATTTTTCAATTATTTTCCTAGATTTTCTGTTATTATCTCAAATTTAGTTTATTGTCATCAATTTTCCATGTTTTAAACTATTTTTCAATTATTTTCTTATGCTTAAAAATAAATTCCGCAATTTTTCTATTATTTTCCTCGATTTCTAATTATTTTCATTATTTTAGAAAAAAATTTTCAATTATTTATCTGATATTTTAAATATTTTCATCAATTTTCGATTTTTCTGCAATTTTTTAATTATGCTCTTTAATTAAAAATTTTAGAAAAATTTTGCAATTTTTTTTTTTTTTTTAACATGGTTTCCATGATTTTTTTAATTAATTCTCTTTAATTTTATTTACTGTTTCCAATTTTTCATATTTAAATTATTTTCATCATACTTTAATTTTTTTCTCAATCTCAAATTATTTTTAGCATATTTCAATTTTTTTTTTCAATTTTGAATTAACTTGATCATTTTTTAATTATTATTATTTTTCTCATTTTCTAAAATTATTTTCTAAGATTTTTAAGTATTTTTCTAAAATTTCAATTTTTTTCAATTTTTAATTATTTTTATTGATTTTCATAATTTCCAAACTCTTTGATTAATTATCGTAAATTTCAATTATTTTTAGCTTTTTTCAATTATTTTCTCCAATTTTTTAGTTATTGTCATTTTTGTTAATTAAATTCTAAGATCTTCACGTATTTTTCTCAAATTTCAATTATTTTTTTTTATTGAAAGAATTCATGAATGAAAGAAATTTGTAAATTATTATATATAATTTTTATTGTTAACTTTGAAATTCAAATCATTACTAATTAGAATGACACTAGAGATATTTATTAAAAATAAATAAACACATATCGACGCCTCCCGTTGTTAAAATGCTGATTCAATTGTCAAAAACATATAATTCTAATTCAAAGCTCAGTTCAATATAAAGCTAGTTCATAGTCCGTGTAATATGATTCGTATTCAATGTTCAGAATTATATAATGCTAACTCAAAATTTCGTTTAAAATAATTAAAATTCAAGTTTACGTTTTATGCTTTTTCATTGTTAGGTGTAAAAGTAATAAAACTTTTCCAATTATTATCAATAATTTAATTAAAGATATTTATAGTTTATAAACAAATAACATAATAAAATTCTGATATCATAAACATTTAAATTTAGGATTTTTAAATAAACTAACTAGTTTTTTAATCTTTTAATTTAAAATATTAACATTTTAGACAGATCTTAGTATAATTAATTCTAGATTATTATAACTATTTTAAATGCTTGATATTTGATAATTAAAATAATAATACTAAGAATTATTTAAATTGTTGATATTTTTAATTAAAATATTTAAAAATTAGTTAACCTGGTTTTTAATTTTAAATTTAAAAAGTTTAAGATCTAAATTTAAAATTATTTGTTTATAAACTAGAAATTCCATACATTAAAATATTCATACTAACAGGAAAAAGTAAATTATTTTTACATCTAAAGACGAAAAAGGGAGATATAATATCATGGTTAAATTAGAGTTTTATTATTTTTTGTACTTAAACTTGACTTTAAATTATATTGAATTATAACACTATGATATCAAACACTTACAATGTTTATAATAATCTTTAATAATAATACTGAAGATTTGTCTAACTCTTAATATTTTAGGTTAAAATATTAAAAAATTAGTAAGCTTTGTTTTAAATCTTGAATTAAATTTAATCTAGTGAATGAATAATACAAGTTTAAGAACTTATTTTCATGTAATTTATGGTTTATAATAAGAAATATCATGCATTCAATTATTTATAACAGGGAAATTTAAATTATTTTAAATCTATAAAGATGAAAATAAGTCACATAATATTATAATTAAATTATGTATTTACTGTATTTAAACTTGAATTTCAATTATATTAAAAGCAACTTTGAGTTAGCATTATATTATTCTGAACATTGAATAGGAATCATATTGTACGGAAAACAAACTAGCTTCATATTGAAATGTGCCCCGAGTTAGAATTATATATTTTTGACAATTGAATAAGCATTTTATCAACGGGAGGCGACGATATACTATTTTTTTTGCAAAGAATTGTATCCTTCTCATCCAATTGCCCAACTAAAAAAATGTAATTAATATGAAATAAGTTATATTAATTTTCCAACTTTTTGATGTTTTAAAAGAATAAAATCGCGTTTAAAAATTAATAATTCAATTTAAATTTCATCTTTTTTGGCACTGCATTAAATGGAATACAATTTATATATATTTCTTACTTCAGAAATATAGATTCACGAAATCGAGGGAATCTTGCCGGGTAATAATAGGTTGCATATGATATACAGCTTCAAATTTTATGATTTCTAAATTATTCAAATTTTCATTGCCTAGATGTTTTTTTATTAACAGGAAACATAAAGAAAATGTCGAAAGATATAGCTTTGTCGAAGGTTTTCAAATGGAATTTTTTGAGCGTCTTTAGTAATGCAAAAACCGGATTAACAGATGATTTTATGCCCGGTATAAAAATACGCATAATTTTGGATAACCAATCAAAGGGTCATACATGTTCTGAATGTGAAGATTTAATAGTGAACAGACTAACAGAATCATATATTTCGTTATATATACTACTTGAATCAACGCAAGGGACTTACAAATCTTTTCTGAAGAATTATGAACAATTTAATTTAACGCTTTCAACTGTATCCAATACTCATGAGATATTATATACTAAGACCAAAAGCTACACAGTCCCTGATGACAAAAATTTTAAATTCGGATTCTGCTATTTTATGTCATTGAAAACATTTCACCACAGTTTAAGTCATCGTGAAATGACAGTAGAATGTAAAATAGAAAAAATACCCCAAGTAACTACGTTTCACATTAAAAAGAAGTCTAAACCTTTTCAAACACTTATGAACAGCGAGACATTAAGTGACGTCACTCTAATTATGAAGAATGGAATAAATATCCCAGCGCACAAATTCATTTTATACTCGAAGAGTCCATATTTTGAAAAAATGTTTTCCAATCAAAACTTAGAAAATGTCAGCAACAAAGTACCCATTGATTTTGAGTATGAACCTTTTTTGGAGGTTTTAAAATACATATATATTGAGGAAGTAGACAATTTGGAAACCATAGGGATGGAAATATTCAAAATTGCTCATTATTATCAGATCGAGGACTTACAACTGGTCTGTCAGGATTTCTTTAAGAAAAATTTTATGAAGAAAAATAATATAATTGAAATTTTAAAACTGGCTGTTGACTACGAATTAGAAGATTTTCAGAATTATTGTTGTGAGTTACTTATTAAAAACTTCCATAACTTGGGAATTAATAAAGATGTAATCTTAGAACTTTTTAAATCAAACCCCGAATTGGGATGTAAATTGTTTTTTGTTGCACTCGAGACGAAAGAATAAAATTCAAACAATTGTCAGAACATTATTTTTAGTATTATTTATTTCTATTTTGTAAGATAATACGGCATTTTGTACCAATAAAAATACTTTTCTAATAATTATGTCTTAATTCGTTTCGTAATTTATTTATATACCTAGTCATAATATCTTAGATTTTGTTTAAAATAGAATTGTCTCCATTTGTCATTCTTTCTTATTAAAGATTCTCACTTTTTTTATTCCTTTAAACTTTGTTTATTTAGTTCAATTCCTTTTTCTTTTTTTAGATTTTTCCATAAATTATTCATTTTTTTTTCTTACATCTGTTAATATTTATTTTTTCATTTTTCAACAGGTTCAAGAACTACTCAATTAGTTTAAAAAGAATGTTAAATTTTATTTACACGCTCACTTATAAAATAATATATACCTATCGAAGAATTATAATAATGAATCCTCAGATCGAATATACTCTCCAATGTCTGCCTGATGAAAACAAATGGTTGCCATTGGATCGGCATTTTTACAATCGGTCGTGCTTTTAGCCGCAACACCAAAGCCCTGTAAATAAAAATTTGTGCAATTGTAAATAATTAAAAGAATTTAAATTTACTCAAGACATTAATTGAAATATTTTATGGAATTTAATTCGTCAAAAATATATTTGTACTCACAAGTGGTAAATCGCTCATAGAATAAACAACAACTCCTTGATACTGAGGAGTTCCTTCCGTTATCCTTCCTAATCCTGATTTTGTTACGTGATGTCCATACAGAAATTGTTGCTCGGCAGAGGCTTTTAACCAAACTTTGTACTATAATTTACCAAAAAGAAATAATTAGCAGGATAAAATTTTACTAAATTATATTATAAAAACAGAAAGGCAACAAATGAACTAAAATAATTTGCATAAAAATGAGAAAATTAAGAGAAAATCTAATAATAAAAAAAGAAATCAATTTGAAAAAAAAAAGAATTCATATTGAAATAATACAATTAAAAAAAAATCAATATATAAAACAGGGTGTCTACTAACCGGGAAAAACCGGGAATTTTCTTTCTGGGCTAATGAATTTGACAAATGTATTAAATTGTTTTATAAATAAAGATAATAACTTTATGCATTTTGACCCAATCTGATTATGCATTTAAATTTTGTGCAATTATGCGACAATTATGCAATTGAAAAATAAAAAATATACATTAAAAATTAAAATATAATATAATATATTCTAATGAAATATAAATGTTTGTCTACTATCTTTTTTTCTTAACGCTAACAATACCGCAGAAACAATGAAAGACATTAAACATGAAAAAGTCAAATTATTATGAAAAAATGTAGATAGAACTTCAGTTTTTTTATTAGACCGTACATTGCATAATAGTTTATATAGTTATGGGCAATTCTATTGTGTGCTTTCAATTATCAATTATTTTCATCGTATTTCAATTATTTTCTTCGATATTCACAGGGCTCGAACCGGTAAAAGTACTTAAAAATACGGACTTTACGGACCAAAAATTCAAAATTACGGACTTTTACGGACTAGTTACGAATAAACATTTTGTATCCCGAAAGACTATTTTGAGTGTGATAGAATTAAAATACAGTAGAAAAGTAAAAAGAAATTGTATTTTTTTTGTTTAAAATACTTTATTTCTTTGAAAATTATAGACAATTTTATTAATATTAAATAGAAAAATATTAATGAGTCTGAGGCAAATAAGAGAACAATTATTGTAGGTATACTTATAACATAGGCACAAAAAAAAGCTTTCTGTGCATTTAAATAGACCTATAAGTCTTATTATAGTACTAGCAACATTAACGCCCGCCAGAAACTTTGCATTGTTATTTGTTATTAAAAACTATAAATTTTTGCAACTTCAAATAATGAAAATTAGGAGAATAATTACAAAATTTAAGAAACTAACTGAAAAATAACGAAAATAATTGACAATTGAAAACAAAACTCGAAAAATGTCTAGATAATTATACAATTCAAAAAGAATAATTTAAATAATTGAACAATAAATATTCAAATTAAACAAGAAAATTAAAAAATAAACTGTTGGAAATAATTTGCAAATTGAAAAACTGAATTGAAAATCGACAAAATAATGGAAATTGAAGAAAATAATTGAAAACTGAAGAAAATAATAACAATTTCGAGAAATAAATTGAAAATTTAAGAACTGAATTGAAATTGGAAAAATAATTAATAATTTAAAAAAAATTACAAAAGGACTGAAAAAAATTAAAATTGAAAAAATTAAAGAATTATTATACAATTTTTTGAGAATAATTGAAAAAAGTGTGCAAACAATTGAAAATTGGGTAAAATAAATAATAATTGCAAGAAATAGTTAAAAATATATTAATTGACAATTGGAAAAAAATACTTTAAAAATATGAAAATTATATAAACAATTGTTGGAAATAATTAAACATTGAACAACTAGATTGAGAATTGAAAGCAATAATTACAAAAAAAAAGGGGGAAAAAATTGAAAAATTAAGAAAATAATTAGAAATTGCAAAAAGGAATTGAATTTCAAAGAATAAACTTAAAATTGAAAAAAGAAGATAATTATTGAATATAAGATAACATAATTAAACAACTGCTTTTAAAATTAAAAAAATTTATTGCGATACTCGAAAAAAAAAAAAATTTAAAAAAGGCGAGAATTTTTTAATATTAAAGACAATAATTTAAAATTGAAAAATGAAATTTGAAGAAAATAGTTGTAGAATTAAACAAGTATTGAAATTTTGAAACAATTTTTATGAGTTAAAAAAATAATTGCAAATTGAATTAAACAACTGAAAAGTTAAAAATTAAATTAAAATTTGAATAAAAAATGTAAAATTGAAGAAAATATTTAAGAGTTTAAGAAAATAGTTGTAGAATTGAAAACCTGAATTTAAATTTAAAACAATTTTTATAATTGAAAAAAATGATTGAAAAAAGCCGAGAATTAAAGAAAAATTATAAACAAAAAAGTAAACTGGAAAAATTATTTAAATTTTTTAAAAATAATTGGAAATTAAAGAATTAAATCAAATTTTGAAGAAGACAGATAGATAATTAAAAGGAAACTAACAAAATACAAAATTATCAAATATTAAAGAAAATAATAGACAAATGAAAAAAATTCGAAAACTGTCAAGAATAATCAACAAGAGAACAAAATAATTTAAAAAGTTAAAGAATAATTATAAAACTTCAAGAGAATGAATGAAAATTGAAAAAATTGTTGAAATTAATGAAAGTTGCGGAAAATGAATAATAATTGAAAGAAACAGTTTATGACGAGAATAATTAAAGAATTGAAAAAAAAAATCTGAAAAATAACGAAAATAATTGACAACTGATAAGAAACTTCGACAAATCGCTAAATTAAAACAATTTTATAATTCAAAAAATCATTAAAAATTAAATAATGACTATAAGTTGAAAAATGAAATTAAAATTTATATAATTTAATTGAAAATTCAAAAAAGTAATTTATAAATGCCGTGATTTATTAAATGTAGCAGAAAATAATTAAAAACTGAAAAATAGAATTGAAATTTGAAAAAAATTCAGAATTGAAGAAACTAATTGAACATGTGAATTATAGTCATAGAAACTTATTGATAATCAAAAAAAAAAAAAAAAAATGGACAAAAGGCAAGAATTTTTAATAATAAAAAAAATTGAAAATTGAAAAATGGAATTAAAATTTGAAGAACATAATAGAGAATTGAAGGAGTTGGTTTTAGAATCGAACAATTGAGTTTAAATTTAAAAATGTTTATGAGTGAAACAAATAATTGAAAAAATCAGGGAATTTTTAAATGTAAAGGAATTAAATTGAAGTTTTAAGATAATAATTGATAATTGAAGGAAAAATTAAAAATTGACGAAAATAATTGACAGTTGAAAAAAATTCGAAATGTGTCAAGAATAATCGTTATTAGAACAAAGTAATTTTAAAAATTAAAGAGTAATTATAAAAGTGGATGAAAATAATTATATTTGAAAAAACTTTTTTCAAATTATGAATTTATTAATTGATAATCTAAACTAAAGAAAATTCTAGGAAAAATTTTAGGAAATAAATGAAAATTGAAGAAATCAATTGGAACTTGAAGAACATATTAAATTTTCAAGAAAACAACTGATAATTAAAAAAAGGCGAGTATTATTGAATATTAAATAAAATAATTAAAAATTGAAGAAAGGAATTGAAAAATTGAAACTCAACCGTTTTTACACTGCTTGGGGTCTCTTATCTTAGAATTTGCGGACTTTTCTAAACAAATTACGGACTTTACGGATCTTTTTTTTTAAAAACGGACTTTTACGGACCATAAGTAAATTTACGGACTTTTACGGGATTTACGGAGCTAGTTCGAGCCCTGTATTCAATAATTCTCGGCTTTTTCAATATTTTTTTTTCAATTATCTATTACGTTCTTAAAGCTTCAATTTAATTCTTCAATTATTCAACTATTTTCAGAAATTCACAATTATTTTCTTCAACTGACAATTATTTTTTTCTATTTTCAATTATTTTCTTCAATTTCCAAATATTTTCTTCCGTTTTGAATTACTTTAATTAATTTCAAATTATTTCTTTATTTCTCAATTATTTTCTTCGATTTTCTACTATTTTCTTCAATTGCCAGTTATTTTCATCAATTTTCAATTATTTTCATCAATGTCTAATTAATTTCTTTAATTCTGAAATATTTTCTACGATTTTCAATTATTTTAATCAATTTTTAATTATTTTCTTTAACTCTAAATTATTTTTTTGAATTGCCAATTATTTGATTCAATTTAAATTATTTTCTTCAACTTTCAATTATTTTCATCAATTTTTAATTATTTTCTTCAGATCTCAATTATTTCCTTCAATTTTGAATTATTTAATTTAATAATAAAAAATTCTCGACTTTTTTCAACTATTTTTTTCAATTATCATTTATTTATTTCACATCTTATTAACTCCTCCAATTTTCAATTATTTTCTTCTATAATCAATAATTCTTTGCTTTTTTCAATATTTTTTTTCAATTATCAATTATGTTTTTGAAACTTCAATTCAATTCATCAATTATTATTCAACAATTTTAATAAAATCACATTTTCTTCAATTTCAAATTTTTTTCTACAATTTTAAATTAATTTCTTCAAATTACAATTACATTCTTTATTGTTATCTTCAAATTCTATAATTCCTGAGTTGTTCAATTTCATTTTTCTTCAATTATCACTTATTTTCTTCTACTTTCAATCCCATTCTTCAATTATTTTCTTTAATTTTCAATTATAATTTTCGACATTCAATTCCAGTCTTTAATTTTCAATTGTTTTTTTAAATATTCAACAACTCTAGGCTTTTTACAATGATTTTTTTGAAATTCTCAATTATTTTCTTCAATTTACAATTTTTTTCTCTTAAATTTCAATTATTTTCTTCAATTTTCAATTATTTTTTCATATTTCTGTCAGTTTCTCAATTTCTTTCAATTTTCAATTTCTTCTCAATTTTCTTCAATATTTAACAATTCTCAGCTTTTTTAAATTATGTTTTTCTTTCAATTTTTATTTAAATTGAGAATTTTTAAATTATTTTCATCAATTCGCAATTATTTCCGTCGATTTCTAAATTTTTCTGCTGTTTTCAAATATTATCTTTAATTTTTAAGTACTTTCTTCAATTTTCAATTATTTTCTTTAATTTTTAATCATTTTCTTCAATTTTCAATTGTTTGTTTCAATATTCAGTAATCTCGACTTCTTTCAATTATTTTTTTTTCAATTATCAGTTATTTATTTCATGTTTCAAAACCTTCTTCATAATTTTCAATAATTTTCTTTTATTCTCAAATTTAATTGTTTAATTATTTTTCTCAATTCTCAATTAATTTCTTTAAATAACAATTCTATTCTTCAATTTTTAATGTTTTCTTCAATATTAAATAATTCCTGGCATTTTCCATTTTTTTTTAAATTATAAATTATTTTCTTTTTTTTTCAATCCAATTGTTCAATTGTAGATTAATATTTACTTTTTTTAAAAATTTTGTTCCTAATTGTCAAATATCTTTGTCATTGTTCAATTATTTCTTTCCATTATTAATTATTTCTTTTCATTATTAATTGTTTCTTTTAATTCTTAATCATTATTTTTTGGAAAGTTTAATATTTAATTCTCCAATTCTCAATTATTTTCTTTCAATTTCAATTATTTTCTTCAATTATCAACTGTCTATCAATCTTTAATTTTTGTAGCCATTTGTAGGTATATTTATACTTAAAATAAATTTTAACTTAACAAGAGAAAAAACCGGGAAAAATAGGAACAAAAACCGGGAAAACCGTGAATTTTGTGGGACGAAATTATAAAATAAATTATATTTAATAATTAATATATTAACAAATTTGGAAGTACTGAAATACAGATAAATTGATCGAGTTTTAGACTAAATTATTCAATTTTTTAATACATTAAAATTAGTATTAATTAAAATTAGAATGAATTGAAATTCAAATATTTTAAAATTAGGTTTTAATGAATTTAAAGTAGATTAAAATTTTATTAAATGATAGTGACAAATTAACGTTCAAGATTGATTAAAATTAAAATTAATTGAATTTTTAATAAATTAAAATTGTGAGAAATTGGAACTTAGATTTTTAAAAAATATTAAAAATTATCTTCCTTTTTTTACATCAAACATTGGATTTTTAAAAAATTATTTCAACAAATGAATCAAGAATGAAAATAGATTAAATATTTCTATTGCAAAACGTATCGTTTAATGATTCAAAATAATTTTTTTTTAATTTAATACCTCACGACACATGTATTTCTTTTTTCTTTTTTTTTTAAAAAAATCTCTAATTAAACAAATTTTACAATACGAATTGTTTCAACATTGAATAAACTTACCTGAGCATAAGGAGCTAAATAATGAAGGGCTGTAATGTGTAATCTGAATTTCCCAGATTTGGTAAATTTACCAAAACATGTTCCTACGCTGACTAAATGATCTGCTCCCATTGTCGTGGCAACGGCCAAAACTTTTTCCGAAACATAATAAACTCGATCCTTCTTTTCTCTAAAGCAATAAATGCCGTCTGGTCGATCTATCAAATGCTTCACATTATCCCCTACACTGAAAATTTATTATTTATTATTCTATATAATAAAATTACAATTATTAAAATTTAATTAAAAAATTTCTTTAATTTATAATAATTTTTATCTCTTATAATTTCAATTACATAACTACAATTTTCAATTATTTTTTATCATTTTTCAATTATTTTCTGCAATTTTCAATTATTTTGATTATTTCTCATTTTTTCCCTAAATATTAAATCTACCTTCCGCAAATTTTAATTATTTTCTTTACTTTTTTCAAACACGTTTTCAATTTTAATTATTTTCTCTTGACAATAAAACAAGTTAATTATTTTTATTGCTAAATTTTATATTATTTATCGCAAATTTGGATTAATTTTTTTAATTTATCATTATTATTTTCATATTGCAATTATTATCTTCAATTTCTAATCATATTCATTATTTTCGAATTAGTATCCTGAACTTTCAAATATATTTCTCAATTTTCAATTATTTTGTTCAATACCTATTCATTTCTTTTTATTATTTTGCAATTATTTTCTCCACCTTTTAGTATTTTCATTATTCTTCCATTAGTTTCCTAAATTTTCAGTTATTATCTCAAATTTAGATTATTGTCTTCAATTTTCAATTTTTTAAATGATTTTTAAATTTATTATTTTCTTTTGCATAAAGATAAATTCTCTAATTTTTCTATTACTTTCTCCAATTTTGAATTATTTTCATTCTTTTAGCATAATTTTCAAAACTTTCAATTTATTTATCTGAAATTTTAATTATTTTCATTATATTTCAATTATTTTTTTCACTTTTAAATTATTTTCATCCAGGTCTGTTATTGATTTAAATCACATTGGGAAATTTTAATACTTTAATCTTTATATAATTTAAAATTTTGTTTCCAATTTGCTCCAACATTTAAACTTCAATTAATTCAAATTTAAATACATAATAATTAAATTTTAATAATATTAATTATTATCCATATTCACAATAATTCTTTTTTTAATTCTTAGAAGATTTTTAAGAGATTCCACTTTTTCAAACCTGTTTAATTTTTATCTTATAATGTCTTATTTTTACAAAATTTTAGTTTTTTTCTTGTTTTACATTTGATTTTTTTTGTATTTATGTTTTTATTTTAAGATTTTCTTTAATATTCTTCTTTTTATGTAAATTATTTAATATTATTATACACAATTTTGTTATTAACATTCACTAAACTTTTTATTTCGTTGATTTATTCTTGAATTATTGAATAAATTAACTTCTTTAATAAACTATTTACAAATAAACATTTTGAGATTTTATCTACTGGTTATATTTTAAAAAAATCAATTTTTTATGTAAATCAAAAAAATCCGATTTAAATCAAATACATCGGATTTTTTTAGAAAAATCATGATTTTTATCAGCCCTGTTTTCATCTTTTATCAATTATTTCCCTCAATTTTTAATTATTATCCTAATTTTCTAAACATTATTTTTTTAAGATTTTTAAGTATTTTTCTCAAATTTCAATTATTTTCTTCAATTTTTAATTACTTTTATTTGTTTTCATAATTTTCAACAAATGTTATTAATTATCTCAAGTTTCAATTATCTTTAGCTTTTTTCAATTCTTTTTTTCCATTTTTAATTATTTTCAGTTTTTTCAATTGATTTTTCAGATTTTGAAGTATTTTTCTCATATTTCAATTATTTTTAGATTTCTTCAATTCTTATCTCCAATTTGTAATCATTCTTATTTTTTAAATTATATTTTCTTAGATTTCTAAATTGTATTTTTCTCAAAATCCCCATTATTTCCTTCAATTTTCAATTATTTTCAATGGTTTTCATAATTTCAAAAATTTTAAACTCTTTATCTGATATTTCCACTATTTAATTCACTTTTCAATTATTTATATTATTTTTTAATTATTTTCATCAATTTTCAATTATATCTATGATTTTCTTGTATTTTGTATATATTCTGTATTTTTGTTCCTTTTTTTTCAACGAACTTAAACAAATTTCAAGTTCCTATTTTTTGGAAATTTTCTTTAACTTTCCTTTTTTAAAATTATATATTATGTAATTTTTTCAAATTTTAAATTATTTATATTATTTCTGAGTAAGGTAATTTAGTAAATTTTCAATTATTTTCTCTAATTTTTCATTATTTTATTTTTTTCAATTTATTTCGAAGATTTCCAAGTATTTTTCTCAATTTTTAATTATTTTCTTTAATTCTAAAATTTCTATGATTTTTTAAATTACTTTCAACAATTTTTAAATGTTTTCATTATTTTTATTTCAATTAATTTGCGAAAATTGCAATTTTAATTTTAAAATTTTGTCTTTTGTTAATAAAACCTGTTTTATTTGTTGTTAACATAATTTTTATTGAATCGAATTTTCGTTTGTTATATTGTAGAATTTATGGTTAACCGAATTTTTATTTATCCGAGGCCATTTTTGCTTTTTGGTAATTTCCAATTTCGCAGAAGGTAATTAAATAATTTTTTAGCTCTTAGTCTATTTCTATTTCAAGTCTATATTTTAAATCTATAAAATGAATTTATAAATTGAAACTTACACTTTAAATAAGGAATTAAATAAAAGTTGAATTTAAAATTTACATAAATTATAGTTTGTAGCAAACGAAAAATTAAAAAAAGAAATTTCAGTGTTAAACATTAAACGAATTTTGTTTAAAAATAAATTAAAACCTTAAGTAATTGATGATTAATCAACATTTGAACAGACTGAAAATTAGACAAATTAAAGTTTGGATTATTTGAAATTGAAATGTAAATTTTATAATAAATTGTTTTGCAATTATGGACAATTTTTAAATAAATTTATACATTAATTTGTTAACGAAATTATATTAAATCTAAAAACACGTGGTCTGTCATAAAAATATAAATACATTCAACCTAACCTAGAAATCAAAACTGAAATATTTGTAAATTTCTTTCCAAATGACTTACTACTTTGTTAATTTCTCGAATAATAATTTTGTTCTTTCCTCGGGTAAACGTTTCATTGTTACTTTGTTTATTGTATTTTGATAATTTTAATCTTTTAATTAATTTTAACACTTAAAAACTTGAAAAAAGTCTGTTTTTTGTTTTTGTCTTCTGCTGTCTTTTTCTGATTGCTTGTTGCGCATGCGTCATGACATTAATCTTGCGGAAAATGACTTAATTTCATTGGTTCCTTCTCCTGGGCTACTAAAATCAACTAATAAAAAGCGAGAGTTAAACGCTTGCGTACAACAGTTGATCACGTGTTTTCGTTATTTTTTTTAAACTTTCTAATCTTTTCTATAATTCTCTTGCACATATTTTTACTATTATTTTATTATTAAAAAAAAGTAATCTTATATTTCTGACTTTCACTAAATTAACAATGTAATTACAACTGTATTTTATTCTTTTTTTTTTTCAGAATATTTGTACATTTGGTATAGAATCACTTATTTTAGAATAAAAACTACTTTAATCAGAACAAAATATAATTTAATTCTTTTTTAAATTGTTTAGTTTTTTGATGAAAACTAAGTTTTAAAAAATCTTTTGTTTCCTGGTTTCGTTTTTATACACAAGTTCCAAAAAAAACAGTGATTTTGAATGTGATGTGTTGATATTGTTTTGAAAAGAAGGAAATTGAAGAAAACAGCTGTCAAAACAAATTGTATTTCTGCAAAGAAAGATCGCACGTAAACAATTTCTATTTATTGTATACAAAAAAGGTACACAATTCATTTTAAAACAAGTTTCGTGTAATAAATATTCAATTTTATTGTCACTTCTTTAAAATAATAAGTGTTTTTATCGTTTTTATAACTATAAACATAACCTCAACTTTCATCGTACTTGTCATTAGAACTTTTTCTTTCAATAAGTTATATATCAAAAGATTTCCTGCACAACTGGAAATCATTTAACGACTTTTTAAGACTCATATTTCTGGAATTTGAAGAATTTCTTTCTCTCCCTTTGAAATTTACGTCAGGGTTGAGAAAATCAATAAAAACTCAGACGCTGAGCGCACATTTTAGAATATATATATATTTCTTTATTAATCATTCGCAACCGCACCTGTTGAGTTTGGAACTAGCAAAATTTGATCAAAGTACGTTATAATATTTATTAAACAAATAATTCGATTTCTTTTTATTTATTAAAAAAACATACGTATTTTTTTCTGAGTATTAAACATAATAGATTTTTCTTAGAAGCTACTTTATCAAAAATAATAAAAGTTATATTTCTAATTTAACATTTTGCGTTATTTTCGTTTTTGCAACTTTTTACATAATTAATGCTTGCAAAAGACAATATTTTCATACCATAAAATATCGTTTATTTTGCCCAGTATTAATATTTTCATATTAAATACAACTTTTCATTAAATTCTCTTTCGCCTAATTAAAACATTTTTTTATATTTTATCCTACATTATTTTAGGTGATTTTTGCTTGCTAAATATATGTCACAAAATTTTCATTATCAATACCATTTGTGTACATCAGGTATGTTTTTCCCTTTGCTATTTTTATTTAATTCTGCTTAAAGAAGTTTATTTTTATATCAATAAACTTATTTTATTCAACATTGTTTATTAACAATTTCTTTTTATTATTTTCTTAATAAATAAAATAAGTTTATATTATTTCTTTGCTCAATGTATTTCCTTGGTTAAAATTATTTATTTGATTAAAATAATTGAATTTTTTTTGTTTCCTTTAGTCATAATAACTTAATTATTTTATTAATCAGAAATTCACAGTTCATTCGTTTTGTGAATCATTAAATAGTATCAGGAAAAACTCACGCCAAGGAGATAATAATTATCCTTATTTTTATAGCTTTTTTTATTATCACATTTGACCTTATTTAATTTTGTATTATTGCGTTTTTAAATCGCTCGGATAAAAAAAGTTTTCTTATACTTTGTCCAACTTTTATTTCAGACATGGACCAAATCGGGGAACCTGACCAGACCCAAAAACTCGAGGGGTTCAAATATTTAGTGATTGTGACTCAAGCCTTTGGAGTTCTTTTAATGATTCTAATGTTGGCATGGAATCTTTGTTATCGTGGAGGTTTCGCTTGGTCATCTGATTCAGCTTTACAATTTAATTGGCATCCTATGTTAATGACAGTTGGACTCGTTTTTCTATACGCTAATGGTAAATAATTAATTTTTCAGGAATATTTATAATTATTTGCAAGAAAATTATTATTTTATATGTATACTAGCCAAAAATACGCGCGCTACAGCGCGCGAGAATTGCATTTTTTGTTCGCTAGTATAGTTTCAATACAAAAAATAAATTGAACTTATTTAGACTAAATTAATTTTCTATCAAACTAAATTTTGTGAATTAATTTTTATTTATTAAAATGTGTTATAAATTAATAAATACAAAGACATTTTAGAGAATAATTTCGATTTTCTTCCTAAGTTAAAATTAAAAAGTTTTTATAGTACGTTAAAAAAAAATTAGAATATTTTTTTAAAAAGTTTTTTGAACAAAATATTTTTTATTAATACAATTTTCTATACAAATTTATTTTATTCCAAACTTCTATTGATATGAAATCTTTATATTTAAATTTTCTTTAAAGAATACGAAATTTGATTAGGAACAAACCATTCTCAAAAATTTCTATAGATATAAATTTTAATTTTTCCAAATTAAAAAATTCTTAACTTCTATTAATTTAAATTATTTCAAACTTCAATTATAATCAAAATTGCAATATAACCAAAGTTTTTAGATTTATAAATCAAGTTTAAGATTTTTAACACTCAACTGCTAGATTGGGTCTGACAAACCCGGGTTTTTAGAGCCATTTTTTCAGTATTTTCAATCTACAGTCTGGTGTAGGAGAGAGCGGAAAAGGTCTACCGGGTCTGTCAGACCCAGTTTAGCAGTTGAGGGTTAATTTAATTCAATTTGTAAAAGTGAAAGATTGAAATAATTTGTGTTTTTTAGAAATTAAAATAAAAATGAGTTCATTTTATTTTATTTCAATCTTTAACTTTTACAAATTAAATTATATTAAAAATTTTAAACTTGATTTTATTAATATGAATGCAAATTGTTTCAAATTTTAATTAGTTTACTCTAAAAACAAGTGTCTCGAAAGTGTCTTAAACTATAATATTATGGTATCTTTATTGTATCTGAGGTGCAAAAAGTGTATTCAAATAATATATGTAGGAATTATGAATTATTCAAATTTGAATAATAATAAACTTCAATTATTATTTAAAACTTTTAATGGTTCAAGCTTTAATCAATTCATGTTAAAACTATTATAAACTTATAAATATTTTTTAATTTTAACAGTGCATATTTAAATTAGGAATTTCAAACTTCAGCCAATATTAAAATCTTTAAATTATAAAAAATGGGAATTTTAATATTAGAACTTAAATTAATCCAAACTTTATGATTACAATTTCCACTATTTAAGTCTAAAAATATTTTAAAAAATTGGAAACAGTGCAACCTGAAAACATTTGCAAATATAAAAACTATTAATTTTAACTTATAGAAATTTGGAAATTTCAAATCGATTCAAACTTATACTTAATTCAAACTTTAATTAATTAATACTTGAATTTACCGATTCTAAATTTTTTATTTACGCAGACTTCTCTTCCTAAGAATTATTTAAAACAATTTAAAATCTTATTTCCAAAAATTTAAATATCATTCAATTTAAACTTCTACGCTTTAAATTTTAAGGAATTTTTATATCAACCAAAAATATATTTAGTTTAACAAATGTAAGTCTACCAAAAAAAGCAATAAATTATAAAGACGGCATTTAAAAGCCTTAAAAAATATTGAAAAACTGTGCACGCTTTCTTCAATTTAATTTTATGATATTCATTTCTATTCTTATTTATGTTGTATTCAATAAAATTATAATCAAATCGTTGAATATATTGGAAACATTAAATTATTTTAAATTATTTATATCTACATATTTTTTCATTAATCTTCATATTATGTTTAAAGTGGTGTCAATCTTTATTAAAAACTGTAAAGTAGATTAAAGTGAAACATGCATTTATATTTTAATACACTATTGTTAAAAATAAAATATAAATTTATTACTTAATTTAAATTTAAAATTCAGGAGAATTAATAAATAAATAAGTAAAATTAGAAATCATATATAAAAATACAGTTTTTCAAAAGTTATTGATTTAAAACAGAAAAACATGAATAGATGTGAACAGAATGAAAGAATGAATGAATAAAGTTTGCGATTATTATTATTACTAAGCAAAAGAAGAACGCGAAAATTGCATTTTTTATTGGCTAATATATAGTTTAAATACAACAAATAAACTATAAACTTATTTAGATAAAATTAATTATATATTATGAAATTAAATTTTGTGAATTAATTTTGATTTATTAAAATTTGTTACAAATTAATAAATAGAAATAAATTTTAAAAAATAAATCAGATTTTCTTCCCCAGTTAAAAATAAAAAAAATTATTGTATGTTACAAAAAGTAAGAATATTTCTCTTTCAATAGTGCTGTGAACAAAATATATTTAAACTTTTATGCAAACTTAATTTATTCCAAACATCTTTTGATAATAAGAATTCCTTATTTTAAATTTTTTTTTACAAAATTCAATTAATAACAAACCTTTCTTCAAAATTTTTATCAATATTTTTTCATTCCTCGAAATTAAAAAATTCACAACTTCTATCGATTCAAATTGAAAATATTTCAAACTTGAATTAATCAAAATTGAAATATAACTAAAGTTTTAAAATGTATAACTTTTTTTTAATTTAATCCATGGGAACAATTATTCCAATCTTTTACCTTTACAAATTAAATTAAATTAAAAATTTTAAACTTGATTTTATTAATACGAATTTTAATTGCTTCAAACTTTAATAATTAGTATAAGAACTTTGAATTTTTAAAATTTTAGTAATATTAAACTTAAATTACTTAAAACTTTTAATTGTTCGAATTTGATTAATTCATGCTAGACCTATTATGAACTTCAAATATTTTCAAATTCTAACAATGCATATTTTAGGTGTTTCAAACTTAAACCCATATAATTATAAGAATTTAAAGAACTTTTGGAAATTTTAAATCGATCCTAACTTTAATATTATTTAAATCAATTAATATTTCAATTTATCGATTCTAAATTCTTTTATTAATTCAAACTTCTATTAATAAATAGTTATTTTTCTTTAATTTTATGAAATTATTTTAGATATTTGATTTTTGTGATCAGCGCTTTTTTTGTGAAAATTTTGGGATCTTGATCTTGATTTTAATGAATTTTTAGCCTGACGGGCTTGGCAAATCTATAATATAGTGAAAAATATATTTCAGTCAATCTTATTTTTTGTTTTTACAATTGAACTGATTAAAATTATAATTGATCCTAATTTGAAACCTATAATAAAATTATAAATTAAATAAGTTTAATAATTTACCAATAAAAAATAAGCATTTTGAGATAAAAAATACAACATTTATTTCGAGAAATTAAATTTGGTATGTATTTTTATTTAAAATAGAGAAGAAGATTTCAATTTAAAAAAAGAAATGATTAAAAGAGGAATAAATTATAAAGAAGGGATTAAAAAATCTTAATAAATATTTGAAAACAGTGCTCGCTTTTTTCCAATTATATCATGATATTTCATTCTGTATTCTTATTTATATTGTCTTTTTTAGAAGTAATTAAAAAAACGAAATATTATTATGAAAATTATTCATATATTATTATAAATTATAACATAAAATATTCATTAATTTTCATATTAAATTTAAAATTCGTTGAATCTTTATTAAAATCTGTAAAGTAGCTTGAAATAAGAGACGTTTTGTATTGTAATACATTAATATTATTGAAACTAAACTATATAAATTTGTCAATTGATTTAAAATTTAGAATCAGGAGAATCAATAATTAAATAAATAAAATTTGAAATCTTATAATTAATATAAAAATACATTTTTTCAAAAGTTATTGATTTAAAACATAAAAAAATCTATAGTGCCAAACTTCAGGTGTGGAAAGAATGAAAGAATGAAAGAATGAAGTGTGCTATTATTATTATTAATTAATTATATTCAGATACTAATTTTCTTGCCCTTCTTCTGGTTTTTGAACCTGGAACAAAAAAGTTTAATTTTATGCATCATGAAAAAAGAAAATCAGAAATTTGCCGAAAATTTGTAAAAAGATCCGAAAATTCTCAAAACGATTCGGGAATTTTTAAGAAATTTCGAGAATTCGTAAATAAATCCTGAGCTAGAAATTTTGAGTAAAAAATTTTAAATTGTTGTTGGTCATTTAAAACTATAAATTTTTCAGGGTTTCCACAAAAATATGATTTGAAAATTCCATGACTTTTCCAGGTTTTCCAGACAATTTTCGCAAAAATTTCAGGTCCAAAAATAAAATTATTTTATTAACTTTTTTGGTAGTTACAATGAAAAAAATATAAAATATTCAAATTAAATGAATAATATAATATCAATTAGGGTATCGAGTGACTTTTGAAGAAAATTGAAGACATTTTAAAAAGGTTTCAAGATCAAAAATAATTTTTTTTAAGTTTACTTTTGATGTAATATTTTTAATATTGAGATTAAAGTTGATCAACAATTTCGTACTAAAAACGCAAAAAGAAATAAAATATAGGTACATATTATTTTTCATCAAATTCCATGACAAAATACAAAATTTTAATAGAAACTTTGCATTCTTATTAGTCTTTTAAAACTATAAATTTTTGCAAATGCAATAAATAATGAAAATTACGAGAATAATTACAAAATTGAAGAAAATATCTGAAAATGTAAAAAAAAACTTGACAATTAAAAACAAAATTCGAAAAATGATTAGATTAATAGGCAACTGAAAAAAATAATTGAAAAATTAAACAAGAAAAATTAAATTAAGAAATTTAACAAAACGAGAAAAATTAAGAAAATTATAGGAATAATTGTTGTAAATAATTATTAATTGAACAACTGGATTGAAAATCGAAAAAAATTGAAGAATGAAATTTAAATTTAAGGAATACAATTAAAAATTAAAAAAAGTAACTAAAAAAGCTGAGAATAATGAAATATAGAAGAAAATAATTGAAAACTGAAGAATAGAATTGAAATTTGAAGAAAATAATAAAAAAATGAAGAAAGAAATTCAAAATTTAAAAATTAAATTCAAACTTGAAAAAATCATTGATAATTAAAAAAAGGTGAGGATTATATTGAATATTGAAAAAAATAATTGAAATTTTAAGACTGCAATTTCAAATTAAAAATACTAACTGAGAAGTGAAGAAAATAATTAAAACTTGAAGAATGAAATGAAAGATTAAGATATTAAATTAAATTAATTTAATTGAATTAATTATAAAATTTAAGAAAAATAATTTCACATTGAAAAATTTGAAGAAAATAATTGAAAATTGGAGGAAAAAATTAATAATTGAAAGAAATAATTGAAAAATGAGTAGAATAAATGAAAAATTGAAAAAAATATTTGAAAAATGACGAAAATAATAGACAATTGAAAACAAATTTCGAAAAAAATAACAAGATTAATTGACAACGACAACAAAAATTGAAAAAATTAAAGAAAAAATTAAAAATTTTAAGAGAATAATTGAAAAAATTGTAGGAAATAATTGTAAATTGTAGAAAAAAAATAATAATTTAAAGAAATAATTGAAAAATGACGAGAATAATAATTGAAAAAAAATATTAAAAATTGAAGAAATAAATTGAAGATTAAAGAGTTAAATTTAAATTCTAAGAAAATAATATAATTAAAAGAAAATTACTAAATGATTAAAATAATTAAATATTAAGAAAAATACTTGACAATTTAAAAAAGAAAGTAAAAAAAGTTCGAAAAATGGCGAGAATAATCGACAATAGAACAAAATTATTGAAAAAATTAAAGAATAATTATAAAAATTGAAGGAGAATATTAAGTTGTCAATTAAAAACTGAAGAAAATCATAGAAAAAATTGTAGAAAATAAATTAAAATTGAAGAAGATAATTAAAGAATTGTATGAAATTTCAAGAAAATGATTGATAATTGGAAAAAGACGAGAATTATCAAACATTGAATAAAATAATTGAAAATTGAAGAAAATAATTGAGAATTGAAGAAAATAGTTGAAAATAGAAGGAATAAATTGAGAATTAAAAAATTTAATTGAAATGTGAAGAAAATAATTGATAATAGAAAGAAAAATTACAAAATGACGAAAATAACTAAACATTAAAAAGATAATTGAGAAATTAGGAAAATAATTGACAATTGCCAAAAAAATTCGAAAGCGGTCAAGAATAATCGACAACAGAACAAAATAATTGAAAAAATTAAAGAATAATTATAATATTTACTGAGAATAATTTTATATTGAAAATCACTCTCTATTCATGATTTCAATCAATGAAATTTCACAGGAAATCAGTTGAAAATGACTAAATTGTCATTAATTATGTTTTGATTGATAGATGGAAATAATTTTCAATTTTAGTAACGGCATTGAAAATTTCAATTAGTTTCTATTGATTAATCAGGTAAAAGTCACCGTTAATTCAGCAGTTTTCAACTTATTTCAAATAAAATATCACTGATTAAAATCATAAAAAGAGAAATTAATTAAATTAATTTTTTAAAACAAAATTTTATAAAAGTCCCTGACTTTTCCAGGTATTCCAGGTTTTCCATGACTTCAAAAAAATTCCATGACAATTTCAGGTTTCCCAGGTTTTCCAGAACCGTGGCAACCCTGTTTTTGCAAATGCAAATAATGAAAAGCTCATAATTGAAGAATATATCTGACAAATGACGAAAATAATTGACAGTTGAAAACAAAATCTGAAAAATAGCTACATAATTACACAATTAAAAAGAATCGTTTAAAAAATTAAACAAGAAATATTAAATTTAAACAAAGTAATTGAAAAATTATAGGAATAACAGTTGGAAATAAAATTGTAAATTGAACAACTGGAGTAAAAATCCAAAAAATAATAGGAAAAAGTTGATAATTTTTTAATATTAAAAAAAGTAATTAAAAATTGTAAAGTGGAATTTAAATTTTGAAGAAAAGAGTTGTCAATGAAAACAAAATTAAAAAATAGCTAGATAATACACAACCGAACAAAATAATTTAAAAAATCAAAGAATAATTACAAAATTTTAAGATTATAATTAAAAGTTAAAAAAATTTTTAGGGTTTAATTGAAAATTGCGGAAAATAATTAATAATTGAAGAAAATAGTTACGAAAGTAGTGACGAGAATAATTGAAAAATATTAAAGAAAATATGTGAAAACTGACGAAAATAATTGTCAATTGCAAAGAAAATTCGAAAAATTAAACAAAAGAAAATAATTGAAAATTGAAAAATAAATAAAATTTTAAGAATAATTGTTAGAAATAATTGCACATTCACTAACTAGATTAAAAATCCACAAAAAAATTAAAAGTGAAAAAAATAATTGAAAATTGAAGAAAAGTAATTGAAAAAAGACGAAAATTAATGAATGTAGAAGAAAACAAATTAAAACTGAAGAATGTAAATAAAAATTGTAGAATGGAATTGAAAATTAAAAAAAAAATAATTGAAAATTGAAAAGTGGAATTTAAATTTGAAGAAAATAACTGAGAATTGAAAATAATAGTTTTAGAATTGAGTAATTGAATTGAATTTTAAAACAACTTTTATGAGTGAAAAAAATAATTTAAAAAATCAGAGAATTATTTAATATTGAGGAATCAATTGAAAATTGATAAATATAATTGAAAATGAAAGAAATAATTTGGTTATTAAAAAATTAAATGGAAATTTCAAGAAAATAATTGATAATTAAATGAAAAATTACAATATTACGAAAATAATTAGCTATTAAGGAAAATAATAATTAACAATTGAAAAAACAATTCAAAAAATGGTGAGAGTAATCGGCATTCAAATAAAAATTTTGTTCAAATTAATGAATAATCATAAAATTGAAGGAGAATAATAAATTGTCAATTGAAAACTGATGAAAATTATAGAAAAATTGTAGAAAATAAATGAAAACTGAAGAAATCAATTGGAAATTGAAGAATTGTATTGAAATTTCAAGAAAATAATTGGTAATTGAGATAAATCGAGAATTATTGAATATTGAATAAAATAATTGAAAAACGAAGAATGAACTTGAAAAAATGAAAGAAAATAATTAAAAATTAAAAAAATTAAATTGAAGATTAAAGAATTAAATTGTAGATTAAAGATTTAAATAGAAATTTAAAAAAAATAGTTCATAATTGAAAGAAAAATTACAAAATGACTAGAATAATAAAATATTATAGAAATTAATTGACAATTGAAAGGAAAAATTTGAAGTGTCGAGAATAATCGACAATAGAACAAAATAATTGAAAAAAATTAAAGAATTCAAATTTATGACGTCTAGCAGTGCCAGTTTCTTTATAGCTTAATTTGTGCATACCTATATAAAATCATCTTATAATGTCAAAAATAAAAAAATAAAAATTTGGACGTGTTTAAAATTTTTATTTTTGAAAACAAGGAAAATTTTTAAAAATCTATCTCCTTTCACAATTTTTACTATTTTCTATCGCCAATTTTTTACGGGCTTTTTTACAATTTTGAACAAAATTACATATGGATTTAAAAACTTGATTTAAAAAAAAATTCTAAATTCTAAAACCCCCCCAAAAAGATTTTTTTGTTTTAATTTTATCACTGTAGTCTAATTTTAAATTTAAAATGTTTTGGCACCTCTGAACAACGCGATTTATGAAATGTTGAAATTTCACCGGTGCCTTCCCTTAAATTTCAATTAATCTAGCTTTCAATAGTCAAAAGTGAATTTTTTTCATTTCATTTTGTCTTTAAATATTTCCAACTTTTTCTTATTTTCTAACTTTATGTTTTCCTTTCAATTCTCTTCTTTTAAAGTGATTAACAGATCATTTTCAAATTTTATGCATTTTAAGAATAATTTCCTAAAAGTTTTTGTTTTTAATGAAAATTGTTATTCTTTTTCTAGAGTTAGCATTTATTTTTTTTTTACATTTTCTTATTTTATTCGTACTGTTTTGTTTGTTTGTTTATTTTACAAAACTTTAATATTTTTTCTCAGTTTTTTTTTTAAATTTTGCTTCCTCATAGAGGAAACTTTGTGATCGTTTAAGATTTTCGATTTTTGAAAAATCGGTGTTTTGGACTCATTTTCATCCAAAAAGCGTTAATTTTTATTTTTAAGCACATATACAAAAAAGTGTGTTTGTGTGTGTGTGTGTGTGCTTGTATGTGTGTGTATTTATCAAATGAAATTAATAAATTTTTTTTATTCCAGGAATGCTGATTTACAGAACACAAAGAAATGTTCGTAAAAGGCGCTTGAAATTAATTCACGGAGGAACAATGTTATTTGTACTTATTTTGACTATTATAGCTCAAGTCGCAGTTTTCAGTTTTCACAACAAAAATGATATTCCTAATATGTATTCCTTGCACAGTTGGGTCGGATTATCAGCAGTTATTTTATTCGCAGGACAAGTGAGTTTTTTATTTTTTAATAATATACTTAGATAATATTAATCTATTCAATGTCTAATTATTTATTTCTAAAATTTTTCGATGTTTGATCATTTGAAGTGAAACTCTGTTACAGAGGATTTCTTAAGTCGCTTGTTAAAATGCTAAAGATAGTCGCTATTTTATTAATTAATTATTTCAAAAAGGGTCAAGTAAATTTCATTTGTGTAAGTTTCATTTTTTGAAACATTCAATGAAGTTTTAAAAAATATTAAATTTTTTTTTCTTTCTAATAATTTATTTATTTATTCATTTCATAAATTTTTAATCATTTTAATTTCTAGATGTTTCTGGAAACTTCTAGGTATTTTTTTTCTTTTCTAGTTATTTTTTTCTTTAAGAGAATTTTATTTTCTAACAATTTTTTAAATATTCAAGTTTTTTGTTTTTTATTTTTAATTTTTTTTGCTCTTTCTAGGGGATTTTAAATATCTTCTCATTTTTAAGATCAAAATTTGGTTATTTTTCATTTTGACAAGCTTCACAGGCCGTCCCCTATTTCCCTAAATATCCCCTATTTTGCAATTAGTCCCTAAAAGTCCCCTATTTAGAAAAAGTTACCCTAAAATTCCTTATTTTTCACGAAAGTATATTTAAAGTCAAGGTAACTAGAGATTTTCAATCTTTTTTAAATTTTTATTATTTTTTCAGTCTTCAATTATTTCTATCATTTTTAAGTTTTTTTTTCCAATTTTTAGTTTATTAAATTATATTTTAATAGATTTCCTGAATTTTCAATCCTTCATCACCTATTCCTATTCTTTTTTTGAATTTACAGTTATGTTTATCATTATTTCTTAATTTTTTTTACCATTCATAAACTAATTTCATAAACTGTCAATTATTTTCATCAAATTTAAATTATTTTTTTCTACTTATTAAATATTTTCATTATTTTCCGATTAATTTCCAAAACTTGCAATTATTTATTTATTTTCTAATTTTTTTCATTATTTTTTCATTGTGTTTATCATTTTTCAGTTATTTTATTAAATTTCAATTTTTTCTATAACTTTGAAAATATTTTCTTCAATTTTTAGTTTTGAAAAGTTTTTATTTTTTTCAAACACTTTTTACATCTTTAATTTATTTATCTCAAATTTCAGTTATTTGTATTATTTTTCAATTATTTACATCATTTCTAAATTGATTTCTTTAATTATTCAATTTTTTCCTCCAAATTATAATTTTTAAAATTATTTTTTAACTGATTTACTAAACCTTTAATTATTTATTTCAATTTATTAACAAAAATTTTAATGAATTTTAGAACTTTTCATTTTGTTTTTTAAAATTTACAATTACTTTCGGTGTTTTGTAATTAATTTCCTAAAATTTCAATTATTTATCTCAAATTTTCATTCTTTTAAAAATTTTAAATTCATTTTTGCCATTTTTAAATTATTCTTCTCAAACCTCGATTGTTTTCTTTAATTTTTAAATATTTTATTATAATTTTAAATTACTGTCTTCAATTTTCAATTATTTCTATAATTTTGCAATTTATTTTCTTCAATTTTTAATTTTTAAAATTGTTTTCAATATGATTTACTTAATCTTTATTTAATTATCTTAAATTTCGAGTCTTTGTTTTCAATGTTTAATTTGTTTTATAATCTGCTCATTGATTTCTTCGATTTTAAATTACCGTAATAATTTTTTAATTAATTTCTTAAATTTTTTTTTTTTTCTCAATTCTCGATTGTTTTCATCAATTTAAAATTCTTTTTCAATTATTCTCATCATTTTTAAATTAATGTTTTCAATTTTCAATCATTTTCTCAATTTTTAATTTTATTGTCTTCCATTTTTAGTTGTTTCTATAATTTTGCAATTATAGAAACAATTTTAATTTTTTAAAGTATTTTTAAATTGATTTATTAAATATTTAATTGTTTATCTCAAATTTGAACTCTTTCTTTTAATTTTGATTGTTTTATTATCTTTTTTAATTTCTTTTTTTTTCCTATTTTTAATTATGTTTTTTAATTAATTACCTAAATTTTCACTTTTTTTAATTTATCATCATTCTTATCTTTTTTTAATTATTTTCTCTTAGTTCATATAATATGTACTTATTTTTCTTATTTATCAATTATGTTCTTCAATTGTAAATTATTTTTAGTATTTTTTTCAATTTTTAATTATTGTCATCATTTGTATTTTAATTATTATCTTGAATTTTCAATTATTTCTGAAGTTCTGCATTCATTTTTTTTAATTTTGAATGATTATTTTTCAGTTTTCAATTACTTTTCACAATTTGTAGTTATTTTTCTTATTTTTTAAAATAAGTTGAAAACTTTTTAATTATATTTTTTTTTATTCTACAACTTTGTAATTTTGTCCTACCCAAATAAAATCGAGGTTCCACTGTATATAATTTATTTATGTTTATTTATGAAGTTTTTAAAGTACCCTAAAAGTTCCCTATTTTTTTATATTCAGTCCCCTATTTCCCCTAAAATATTCTTCATTGTTACTGTGAAGCCTGTTTTGATGATACTTTTTACTTTCTAATTATTTAGAAATTCTAATTATTACTAATTATTTTCTAATCAATTTATAACCTATAATATAATATTTAGTTTTTTCCCATTTTATAAAGCTTGTCTTTTCATTATTTACTTTCTAGTGACTTTTTTTTCATTTTCAGTAATACCTTTCAATTCTAGTTTTTTTAAAGCAATTTGTATTTATACTATTTTTACTTTCTAGTTATTTTTTAATTGCCTAGTTCTTTCACTTTAAAGTTATTATTTTTATTTTTTAACTATTTCTTGGCCTAATAATATAATTTGACAAATAGAGCAATTTAAAAAATATTTCAAAATTATATTTATTCTGGTGTTTTTTACTTCGTAATAATTCTAATTTATTTTTTAGTATCGTCCATACAATTTTTATTTTTTCTTCACTTTCTAACGAAAATCTCTAATTAATTTTTTACTTTCTAGTATTTTTTGTTAACTTTTAAACCTGCTCTTCTAATATCAAAATTGTTTCACTTTACAGTTATTTTTACAAATTCGTTACTCAATTTTAGTAAATTATTTGTTATTTTCGTCATTTTCAGTTTTTTTTTCTTTGTATTTTTTATTTAATTTTAATTATTTATACTCTTTTTTTCTCTATATCCAATTTATGTTTAAAACATTTCTATTAATTTTTCATGAATTTCCATTTATTTTCTTCAATTTTTAGTTATTTTTATCGCGTTTCAATGATTTCTTTCTACTTTTTATTTGTTTAAAATAAAATAAAATAATTTACTTTATAAATTATTATTAATATCAAGCATATTATTACTAAAAAAAATTTATGAAAAAATTATTTAATGTTAATCTTTATTAATTTTAATATTTTTTCATTTATAATAAATCTATTAAAATATGAAAATGAAATTAAAAATCTCTCAATTACAATCAAATATATAATTATTGAATAAATTCTTGTTTTATTAAATATATTTATTTTTAATGAAATAATAATAGAAACTTTTAATATTACACTTCCAACAATTAAAGGATGTAATATTTCAAAATTTAATATAATAATAAGTATAATTATTAATAATACAATAAAAAAAGTTATTCAAAAATTCATATTTCAAAAAATAGTTTAATTAAAAACATTAATTTTTGAAATTAAAATTATAAATTTCATATCTTATTTTTTTAAAGCTAAAAAAAAATTTTAATTTTTAATTTACAAAATTAATGTTTTAATTAAACTATTTAGCCAATATTTAATTTATTAACAATTATTTTATTATTATATTTATTAACATTATTTATAATTTCTTTAAAATTGAATCTTTTATTTCCTTGGTATTCTTTTAAAAATTCTAGTAATGTTTAAAATGTATTTATTTATTTATTCAAATATAAACGGTCCGTTTTTATTTTTTGAATATCTATGTTTCACATTTTAGTAATTTATTTTGTTTTTCAATTTCCAGATATTTGCTTTTTTTTAGAGATTTGTAACATCTTCTAATTTTTAAAAGCAAATTTTATTTTTTGATATTTTTACCTTCTAGTCATGTATATGTTTTTGACGCCCAGATAATTTAATTTATAATATATAAACTAATACGATATCTAATTTTTTTCTCGTTTTTTGGACGTGTTAATTTTTCTAATTAAAAATAAACATAACTTTGTAATGAAAATTGTTACATTGAACCAAATAAACCGGTTTTTACCGAGTAATAAATTAATCATAACTACATCTATTTTTATAGATTTTTGTCAAAAATAATTTTTTTTTTATTTTGCAGTGGGTCGCTGGTTGCGTCTCTTTCTTATATCCAGGAATTCAAATTCCTTTACGAGCTGCTTACATGCCAATTCACGTTTATTTTGGAACTGCTGGTTTTGTTGCTGTAATTGCGTCTTGTTTATTGGGACTGACAGAAAAAATTCTTTTTATTGATAGAGGCATTAAAGATCCGTAAGTTTCAACATTTTTCAATTAAAAATTTTCATTAATCGTTACTAATTCTGCATTTTGATTAGAAAATTAAATTATTTGCAATAAAAAGGATAAGAAATTTAAAAGAAAATTACCAAGTGTTATTAATGTTATATTCAATATTTATTTTGTAAAAATTTATGTCACTTGTATTTTGATTTTACGAACCTGTTAAAATTATAAATCGAATTTTATTTACAGAAATGAAAAGTATTCGAATTTTGGAGCTGAAGGAATTTTAGTCAACGTGATGGGATTGGTGTTTGTAATTTTTGGAGCTTTGACTGTTTATTTGTCTTCCCAAGAACGCTATAAACGACTCCCTCGACCAGAAGATGATTTTTTATTATCAAACACGAATAATTGAACATTTTTGTCCAAATCCACCTTCAATTTCGCAGCTTAACCCAAACTATATTTACCGACTGAATTAGTGATTTCATCTTTTTTTTTTTTTTAATTTCTTTAAAACAACGAAGTATTTTTAGTGCTTTTGCTTAAGGAATGATATATTGAAAATAATCGTATATTTTAATATTTGCAAACGAATAGATTATATCTAAGAGGATATTTTTAAAATAATATTTTATAAAATTTAGAACATATCGTATTCGAAAGTGTATGATATGAATCGAAGTTTTAAATCTATGTTTACGTTTATGATTACTAAGTAAGAAAAAGCAGATAAAAGGGTCACGTAATAATCTTAATCTCAGAATTGATATTATCAGCAAATTATTTATTGACTGATTATGAAACAAATTTACATTTTAGCACATGAGACTTACGAATTTTCATATATTTAACACGTGACAAAATTTATTTCAACAATATTCAATTTGCAAAGATGCAGGAAAACGAGTCATTGAACCAATTTTTAGTAAAAACTTTTATACAATTTTTAATTCCAAAGATTTATTGCTTCAAGGTGCTAAACTGATTTACAAAAAAAAATACGTCTAATTATAAATTGCTTACTTTTTTTTTAATTTAAGAGAACCATGAGTAGAAACAAAGAAAATAAAAGCGGGAATTTTTATTTGAAAAATGTTTAAAGTAAAAAAGAAAATAAACCTTTATGTAGTAAATTAAAAATTGAATTTATAAGATCCACAAGGCGTGCATTTGAATTTGAACAAATCGTTTATAATTTTTCAGTAATTTCAAAAAATTTAAAACCTATTTTTAAGCGAACATAAATAAGTACTACTTATGTTACCGACTTAATGCTTTTAATTTTAATTAATTACAAATATTTTTATTTTGTGATATATTTATTTGCAATTATTTAGTTTACACTAATTTACTTACACGACTCTCAGTTGGGAAATTCAATTTTCATTCTATGTAATTTATAACCGTGTGATTTTAATTTTAAAAAAATAGAAACTTGTGGTGCTGCGTTTTTGTCTGCGTACAAAAATATTTGTTTATGACTATATATTTTATTATAAAAATATTTTATTCATGTAATTAGTATATACATTGAAATAAAATGTTCCTTAATTAAAAAGGAAGCATTTTTGGGTTTTATTTCAACTAGTTTTATGTTTTATACATATAGCATTGTATTGAGAAATCGAGGATATTATTGAAAACAACGTCAGAAAAACAATTTGAGAAAATCTTTATCAAATAACCTTGATAGTTGTTTTCTCAAAAGCGAGAATCAATGTTTAAAAAACTTGTCAAATTTATTACTATTCTTTTATTTTTAAAGATTTTAAAACCTTTTTTAAACTCTAAAAATACAATCGATTCTAATCTTGATTTCAAGTTAAATTGAGTCAAATATCAGTTTATTCAAATATTAATAAATTCATATTTTTGGAATTTTAATTTGACCGAATTTTAGTTGATTTAATCTAAGTATCATTATTATATAACTGGATTAAACAACTGTAACAATTATAAATATTCTAAATATAATATTTAAAAATAAATAGAATCAAGTTTTATTTACATACGACAAAATTTATAAAATTTTAGAATGTTAACAAAAAATGAAAAGAATAATTACAAATTTTGCAAATTAATTAAAAAAATAATAATTAAAACAATTAAAAATGTTTTATAATTAAAGAAAATAATTTAAATTTCACAAAAATACTTGAAAATCTTAGAAATAAATTGAAACAAATGATTGCAATAATTAAAAATTTAGAAAATTAATTCATAAATAATGAAAGTGATTAAGAATTGAAGAAAAAAATAATAAAAATAATTTACAATTAAAGAAAATAATTAAAATTTGAGAAAATAATTTAAAAAATTACATAATATATTTTTAATAAAGGAAAGTTAAAGAAAGTTTAAAAAAAATACTTGAAACTTTTAGAAGATCATTGAAAAAAAGGAAAAAAATTACATAATATATTTTTAATAAAGGAAAGTTAAAGAAAGTTTCAAAAAAATACTTGAAACTTTTAGAAGATCATTGAAAAAAAGGAAAAAAATTAAAAATTAGATAAAATAAATGAAAAAAGATAAATATAATTTAAAATTGAAGAGAACAATTTTTAAGAGAAAAAATTGCTTAAAAAATACAGAATATATTACAAAATACAAGAATATCATAGATATGATTAAAAAATAATAAAAATAATGGAAATCTAAAAAAAAATAATTTAAAACTTTTTTGAAATTATGAAAAAGAACGTAAGTAATTAAAAATTGGAAAAAATAATTTAAAAATAATATAAATAATTGAAAATTGAATTAAATAATTAAAATTGCAGATACATAATTGACATTTTTGAAAATTATGCCTAAAGAATGACAATAATTTATTAGAAATTGGAGAAAATAATAGAAAAATTACTGGATTTATTTTTAAGCAGAAGAAAATAAATATCGTTTAAAAAATTGAAGACAATAATCTAAATTTATTTGTTTATTTATTTAACATATAAACGGGGAAACCTGCCCGTTTAAAATTTGACATAATAACTGAAATTTTAAGAAATTAATGAAAAAATAATTAGAAGATGGTGAAAATAATTACAAAATGATAAAAAGAAATTAATATTGAACAAAATAATTGGAAATATTGAGATATATATATTTGAAAGTTCAGGATATTAATTCAGAAATAATGAAAATGATTAAAAATTGAAGAAAATAATTGCAAAATGAAAATAATAATGGTATTTTTTATTTTATCAAAAAATTAATACAGGGATCACGATAAATTACAAAAATGAATAAATTTTAAATAAAAATTAAATTAATTAAAATAAATTTTATTGTTAACCTAATTTTGATTTATGTATATGTATTTTTTGTAATTGTTTATTTTTTATATATTTATTTTATTTATTTATATATTATTTTATATATTAAACAATTTATAAATAAATTATGAATAAAAAAATAAATGAAATAAAATTTATTGTTAACTTCATTTTGATTTATATGTATTTTTCTATTTTATCGTGATCCCTGTATTTAACATTGTTTTTTTTCCTTTTTTTCGTTTTTTTCGAAAAAGGTTGCAACTTGCAAGGAGAGAATTAACATAACCTTAAAAATACTTTCCAGGCAGCGTACAATTTCGACACTTTTAGCCATTTTTTTCATAAACAAAAATTGTAATTAAAAATATGACCACGTACCCATAATTTAAATATTATGCAGATTCTACAACTAATTTGACATTTTAGAAATATGTATTATACTTGGGCATTTGGGCTTCAGTTTCTGAACAAAATATTGAAAATTGTGTAGATTTTTCTGTTCATAATTTTCAGTGTTTTGTTCAAAAACGGAAGCTCAAATATAATACATATTTCTAAAATGTCAAATTAGTTTTAGAATCTGCATAATATTTAAATTATGGGTACATGGTCATATTGAATAATTGCAATTTTTGTTTCTGAAAAAACTGGCTAAGTGTCGAAATTGTACGTTGCCTGGAAAAATATTTTTAAGATTATGTTAATTCTCTCCTTGCAGCGCACTCTTAAAACTGTGATATTTGCAAATAACATTTTTCAAAAACAATAATTCATTAAAACTATAATTACGTATTATTTTAAACGATGGTTGGAAAAAATAAAATTTATAAAATAAAACTCTTCAAGAATTATATTTTAATTTATGTTTTTTTATAATCGTCCGCCATATTGGATCCACCATTTTGAAATCATTTTAAAATTTGGCATAGAGAAAATCTATACATATAGTTCGAATTCAGCGTGAAAAAATACTTTTAAAAAATTTATAATAATTAGGACAATAATTATTATTATTGTGATTGTTAATGTTTTAAATTTATTATTTTTTTTTTTTTTTGCCGGAATAAATTGAGAAGAAGGAAAAAAATATTATTATTATGTTTATTAGCATTATAATTATATGTAAATAATCTACAAAATTTTATTATTATGATTTTTCTCCATAATTACTTATATATTTAAAATCGAATCTCACAATCACAAGCAATCTCACAATATAAAATGAAAACAAAGCACTTTGTGTAATGTTGATTAAAAGAAGTGTAAAATGTAGATTTAAAAAATCGCGTGACCTCGAGGATTTTAAAAAGAGCCTTCTCATTGGCTGGAGCTTCCGTATTTATAAAGATCAGCTGACAAATGACAGATAGGAGAGAGAGTCAAATGAAAAGTCGTGTTGTGACTTGTATAGTTCCACTGGTGTTTATTATCGACTGAAATTTTACAAAATTACTATTAATTCAATGGTTAACCAAACAACAGTTCTTCAATCAAAGTATGAATTGTTAGCCGACATACAAAAGTAAGTAAATAATATCTTAACTATATTAGTTTCTTCTCAAAATATATTCTCATCCCCACACGTTTCTTTTTATCGATTTAAAGGCCTGTTATTATTAATTTAAGCGTCTGTAAAAATAAAATACTTGACATAAAACTTAATTGATTGGACTTAGTGCGAGTTCTAAAAAGTAAAAAAATTCACAATTACGCTAAATAATCCAAAGCATGCGTTCTATTTACATTGGAAATTTACAAAAATTAGCATTTTTAGTGTCACTTTTAATAGTCATGAAGTGATCTGAAGGCTACTGCGCGTATATGACTTGATTTTCCTTTTATAGAGTTTGATTATTAACTGGAGCTTTTGTTTGATTTAGACCTCGTTGGAGCAAGCAAGTGCTTTGTCTTGCCCTAACCTTTTCAACTGTCGGGGCGTTATTCATAACTCGTGCCTGGGTTGGAATTTCAACAGCGAGATCCGCGAGGGAATTTGTCGTTGGAGAAAAAATTGAAAATGCCCAGATTGCTGCGTGGTTACATCGGGCACGGATGTATGCCGAATCGACGAAGGAGAACCAGAACTCAACAAGGAACGCAGCCTTCCAATCAACCAATGATTCTTCCCAAAAATCAACAGGGTACAATCACTTTTTCATTATTTCGCGATTAATTGGATAATTCCCGTATACTTCTCTCAATCCGGCTTTCCCAAAAGACGTTTTTTCTTTAAAAAAAAAGGGGGGATTCATGCAGACTTTAAACAAAAGGGATTTGAAAAATTAACAGTACAACTAGTTAAAAATCATGATTTTTTAGAAATATAATCAGTATTTAAAATCTCCAAATGTTTATTAAAGAAATGAAGAAAAAAATAAAAAAAAACAACACAAGAATGAAACAGTGACATAATTAAATATGAAAAAAGTAGAAACTCTTTTCAAAAAATTAAACTATTTACGGAAATTTTTTTAAATTAAAGTAATAAATAAGAAGATAATTAAAAAAACGTTTAAATATATTACTAAAGAGAACAAAATTTTAAAATTAGAAAATTTAGAGAATTATTTTACAAACTGAATAAGTAGAAAAAGAGTCAAGAAAATTTTAAACAATTTTAAAAGAAAATAAATTATATAAAATACAAGAACGATGTTCAAATGAGAATATTTAGTACAAGATTAAATCCACATAATATAAAATAAAAAAATAAAAGCTTTCAAAAAAGTAGAAAATTGGAAAATTTAAAGAATGTAGATAAAAGCAACAAATAATGTTTACAAAAATTCGTAATTATAAGATAAAAACTAAACAATTGAAAAGAAGGAAATATGCTTCTTAGAAATGGAAAAATGATGACAAAAACTAAGGAACTAATTAAAACGCAAGGAAGAACTAAGAGAAAAGTGAAATCTCGGTGAAATATCAAGAAAATTAAATAAATAGGAAGGAAATAGAGAAATGTTTTTTTCCTTAATCTAACAAAATAAAAAGATGTAAAAAGTACAAGAAAAAAATTAAAAACTGTATACATCAAGATAAATAAAAACAAAGTCCACAAAAGAAACTTAAAAATCATTTAAAAATAAAAAAAGTTTAAGCAAATTAAACCAAACACATTTTTATAATATTACACTTAAAATAACTCCAACAATAAATTTAGAAGAATAAAGAAAATCTAAAAACTTTATGAAAGAATAAGTAAGTTTGTAAAATATCTCGCAAAAAATAGACAAGGTGTGAAAAAACTTGAATAAACTTACAAAAAAAAAATTAGAGTATTCATTTTTAAAAATATGGAAATAATTATGAAAATCAACGAAATAAAAAGTTTAGTGAATATTATATAAACGAAAATGTGTAAAATAATATTAAATAAATTGCATAAAAAGAAGAAAATTAAAGAAAATCCAAAAACAAAAAGACAAATTAAAAAAAAAGAAAAAAAAATATTAAAAGTAAAAGTAGAAAAAACTTTAAATTTTGAAAAAATAGGAAATTATAAGATAAAAATTAAACTTTTTTGAAAAATTGAAATCTCTTAGAAATCTTGTAAGAATAATAAAAAAAAGGATAATATTGTGAATATGAAAAATAATTAATATTATTTAATTATTTTGCATTAATTAATATGCATTTAAATTTAAATTAATTGAAATATAAAATATAAAAATTATCATTTTTTCATCTCCGAAGCTTTTTATCTCCAAAGCCTTTTTTCTTAAAGCTATTAAAATTTCTTTTGTTTTCAATGTTTATTTTCAATGTTTTGAAGAGTTTAACCTTTTTATTATAATTTGAAATAAAGTGAAAACTTGGTATGTACTTAAACATTAATCATTTTTCTATTAAAAATTAAAATTTATTTAATATATATTTCAGTTTTTAAAGAATAAGATTTAAATATTTTAAGAAAAAATATCTTAAATATTTTCGGCGTATTGTAATTTTTTTTTTAATTATCAATTATTTTCTTAAAATTTCCATTTAATTATTTAATTTTCAACTAATTTCTTCAATTTTTAATAATTTCCTTCAATTCTCAAATATTTTCTTTCTTTTTTTAATTATTGCTTCCTCATAGAGGAAGTATTGTTTAACCCTCAAATCCTCAATTGCAATTTTTTGACATTTCTCGACATAATTCGACCCCAGGATGTCAAAAATGATGTTTAGAAAAAATGTCCGGGTGTGTGTGTGTGTGTGTGTGTGTATGTTAACTTTACGTTTGGCCCAATATCTCGAGAACCGTTATAGTTAGAAGCATTTTTTTTTACCAAATAATAGGTCTCTCAGGGGGACAAATTCTGCCATATGTTTGAATCCGATCGATCAGTTCCAGATATATTTTTTTTAGATTTTAAAATTTTCAAAAAATCGTTTTTTGGCAAAATTATAAAAAAAAATTTAAGAAAGTTAAAATGTAAGCTTTTTATCCTTTTTATTTTTTAAAAACGCATCGATTGAGCTATTTACGAACCTTATAGTACAATTTTTGTTTTTTTTTGTTTAAGTCCCACATGCGTCTTAGACATTTTAGTTCTGTCCTTTTATAAGAAAACTGTTTAGTATATGAGTTTTTAGGATATTTACGCTTATTTTTAGAAATAGAAAAAATTTATTTTGTAGAAGATTTTTTTTATGCCATATGAATCCTTTAATGTTGAGCCGCGCAGGGTCATTGTTCATATTTTCTTACTGTCTATTATTAATTTATTTACCGTTGTGTTACATATTAGGTTTAAGCTTATTTTATATATTTACTTAGAAAAATTATCCCCAGGGTAGTTGAGGACCATATTTTTTCACACTTTTTTAATTTTATATTTAATATTGTCATCTGTGTTGAAATTTCTTTATTTTATAGTTTTTATACATCAATTTTATCAATCAATTTTATGTACTTATCGATCAGATTGTTTCCTTGGTTACAAATGTGGAAGGTTTTTTTGTAATGGCGGATAAGTTTGTAGCAAAAAAATCTAGGAACAATTGAAATATTATTTTATTATTATTATTATTATTATTATTATTATTATTATAATGCCTATAATAGTTATTGTATTTTAAACTGATTGGTACTTAGCAAATGTCATTGGAAATTTTTGTTTTCTTTTAATGGAAGTATTGCTTCCTCATAGAGGGAGTATTTTTTTTTCTTATATTTTATCTGACTCGTATTTTTTACAATTTTTTTTAATTGCATATTTTGTGTTTTTGTTAATTTTTCCATGTTTTTTTTCCAATTGGAATTTATTAAAACTTTTTAGTACATTTAAGTGCATTTAATGTATATTAAAAAATTGGAGAATTGATGTTTAAAAAAAAAGTTAAAATATAAATATTGCTTCCTTATAGATGAAGTAATGCTTTTTGTTTTTGAATATTTTAATAATTTTTTACTTTTTTATATTATATTTGCAATTGTAATTTTAATTAATATATTTTCATCAAATTTTACGTAAATCAATAAACCGTTTGCTCACTTAATAGCGTAGTCTTGTAAAAAATATTTTGTTTACAACTTATATTAACATAATAACATAAAAATATTAAAAGAAAGTACTTTTTATCCATTTTGTCTAATAATTTATTTTTTTTTAGACCATTTTGTTATCCAGTTTTGAAAAAGAGAGATTTATTTTTTCTCTATGAGGAAGCAATGTGTTCAAAAAATGAACACAAATGAAAAAAATAATCTACGAAAGTAAATACCCGACGTAGAACTTTGCAGCGGTTTTTTTATTAATTTTCAATTAATTCCTCAATACTCAATAATTCATGGATTTATTTATTTTTTTTTTTTTCACTCATAAAAATTGTTTTAAATTTTCAATTCAAATATTCAATTCTAGAACTATTCTCTTCAATTGTCATTTATTTTTTTCAAATTTAAATTCCGCTTTTAAATTTTTAATTATTTTCTTTCAATATTAAAAAATTATCGCCTTTTTTTAATATTTTTTTCGATTATCATTAAGATTCTTTAATTTTAAATACAATTGTTCAATTTTCTTTAATTTTTAATTCCATTTTTTAGTTTTCAATTGTCTTCTTCTATATTCATTAATTCTCTGCTTTTTTCAATTGCTTCTTTTCAATTTTTCTATATGTTCCTTAAATTTCAATTCCATTCTTCCATTTAATTGATTTCTTCAATTTTTAATTATTTATTTCGATTTTTAATTCCGTTGTTAAATGTGCAGTTATTTCCAACAATTATTCCAGTAATTTTCTTAATTTTTCAATTTTCTATTATTTTCTTTAACTTTAGTATTTCTTGTTTAATTTTTTCAATTTTTTTTCAGTTGTTTATTAATCTAGTCATTTTTTTAATTTTATTTTTAATTGACAATTATTTTCGTCATTTTCCACATATTTTCCTCAATTTTTATCTTACAATTTTGTAATTATTTTTTGATTTTTTGTATTATTTTGTTCAGTTTAATCTAGCCATTTTTTGAATTTTGTTTTCAATTGTCAATTATTTTTTTCATTTTGTAATTTTTTTTCAATTTTTAATTATTTTTGCTTCCTCATAGAGGAAGCTTTGTAATCGTTAAGATTTTCGATTTTCCAAAAATAGTCTAAATCGACTCATTTTCATCTAAAAAGCGTCAATTTTCATTCTTAAGCAAATGTCCAGATGTGTGTGTGTGTGTGTGTGTGTGTGCATGTGTGTGTATAGCGTTTTTTGTGTACAAGATATCTTGAGAATGCTTTAATATATTTCAATAAATCCGGATTTTTGAAAATACCCAACCATTTTTTTTAGCACCTTCTTTTGTCGAAAAAAATCGTTTTTTGCCAAAAAAAATTTTATTATGCTAAAAATATAACTTACTGGATACAAAAATCATATTCCTTATCTCAAAACGAATCGAGTGACCTATAAAAAGTTTATAAAAGATAAAAAATTCATAAAATAATTCATGTCTTTTCTTTTTTTTTGCTTTTAAAATTCATATTTTTATATCTTCTCCAATTAAATTTGATATAATTGAATAATTGCTTCCTTTATGAGAAAGCAAATTATTTTGCTTACTTAGAAGCGAAATGCCCATAAAATGGACATAATTTTCACCTACTTTCTAATTTTAATTTAATTCTTAAATTTTCAATTTATTTTTTAAATTTGCAATTTATTTCCTCAATTTTTTATTATTTTCTTCAATTGTAATTATTTTTTTTCAATTTTCAATCCAGTTATTCAATTTTCAATTATCTCCAACAGTTATTCCTTTAGTTCTTCAACTATTTTGTTTAAAGTACAAAATAATTATTATTTAATTTTTTAAACGATTCTTTTCAATCGTGTTATTATGTAGCCATTTTTCGAATTTTGTTTTCAACCGTCATTATTTGAAAATTATTATTCAATTCTAGAACAATTCTCTTAAATTCTCAGTAATTTTCTTCAAATTCAAATTCCAATTTTCAATTATTTTCTTTAATATTAAAAAATTATCGCCTTTTTTCTATTATTTTTTTCGATTATTATTAAGTTTCTTTAATTTTAAATACAATTGTTCAATTATTTTCTTTAATTTTTGTTTTCATTCTTCAGTTTTCAATTGTTTTTTACTATATTAATTAATTCTCGGCTTTTTTTAATTAGTCTTTTTCAATTTTTAAGCATATTCTTTAAATTACAATTCCATTCTTCAATTTTCAATTCTGTTTTGTCGATTTTCAATCTAGTTGTTAAAAATGTGCAATTATTTCCAACAATTATTATTTCTATAATTTTCTTAATTTTTCAATTTTCAATTATTTTCTTTAAATTTAATATTACTTGTTTTTTCAATTATTTTTTTCAGTTGTCTATTAATCTAGTCATTTTTCGAATTTTGTTTTTAATTGACAGTTATTTTCGTTATTTTTCACATATTTTCTTTAATTTTTCACTTATTCTCGTCATTTTTCAATTATTTTCTTCAATTATTTCCTAAAATTTTTACAATTGTCAATTATCTTAAAATTTTATAATTATTCTTTGATTTTTTAAATTATTTTGTTCTGTTGTGTATTAATCTAGCCATTTTTTTAATTTTATTTTCAATTGTCAATTATTTTCGTCATTTTTTTTCAATTATCAATTATTTTTTCAAATTTTTATTTATTTCTTAAATTTTCAATTTATTTCTTCAATTGTTTATTATTTTCTTCTATTTCCATTATTTTTTTCGATTTTCAATCCAGTTGTTCAATTTGCAATTATATTTCCAACTTTTTTTTTCAATTTAATATTTATTGTTTAATTTTTTAAACTATTCTTGTCAATTGTGTAATTATGTAGCCATTTTTCGAATTTTGTTTTCAACTGTCAATTATTTTCGTTATTTTTCAGATATATTCTTTGAAATATTGATTGGTTTTATTATTACTTTTCTATCTATTATATATCATATTCATGGGTCACAATTAAGTTTAAATTCTTAAATAAATAAAATAATTTAATTTCGTAATTTTCAATATTTGAATTTGCAAAAATTTATAGTTTTAAATGATCAACAACACAACAACAATACAAAGTTTGTTAATATTGCTAGTGGTATTATAATACGTAATTCTTTTTAAATGTTTAAAATAAATTATTGTCCAAAAATCTAGATTTTAATATTTCGTGCTAATAACACTTTTTAAGCTTTAATTATAATTGATAAGATTATTAGAATGTGTAAATTTTAAATTTATGTATAAAGTTGTATTTTAAATATAAAGTCAAATTTTGCATTATTAAAAATACTGTTTTAATTGTTCGGAAACTTGTGACCGAGAAATCCAAAAAATTGACCGAGAAAAACTGGGAAATCACCGGGCATTTAATTTTATAAAAAACGTAGCCACACTGAATTTAAATAAATTCCAAACGTCAATTGACTCATATTCCAATTTATTAAACTTTTAAATTTCAATTAATTTACATTTAAATGGATATTAATTAATATATAAAATAATTAATTCTAAAAATATTTTTGGTTCAACTTTTCTAACCTTTTTTATTTTTTAGGGATTTTTTCATTTCTTTTCTAGATTTATCTTTTTACATTTTTCTATTTTATTTTTACCAAATTTTGTACCTATTTTAAAAATTATTTTCAAAGATTGTGATAATTTTACATTAAAGTTTTTCCATTTACTTCCTTTTTATTACATTTTAATGTGCTTTCATATTTTTTTTTTACCATTCTTTGAATTTTAATTTATTTTTAAATTTTATCATGAATTTTTTATTTTTTATAAAAATTAAATGGTTTTGAGCAACGGAATAAAATTGTTTCCAAAAATATAAAAATTATAATAAACTTAATAAATTTGTTAATAGGTCAAAAGGTGATGAATATTATAAAAGAAGGAATTTTTAAATAAATTTTCATACCTTGGTAGAATATTTTTCTATATTTTTAGATAACATATTTCAAGTTGATTTCTTTAACAAGTTAATTTTGTCAGATAATAAAAGTATTTTAAGAATTTTATCAAACGCGGAAAAACATCACGTTGTTAGTCAATAAAAGAAGTTTTAAAAGTCAGATACATAGGTTGAAAAATATAAACAAGAGACTGGTATTTCTTGATATTTTAATTTATGCTTCTTTTTTAGTGGAATAAATAATAGAACATCATTCAATATATAATTTCCTTTTTACCGAATTTTAATTTTCTAATTCATCGAATTTAAATTAAAGAAAAATTTAACTAAACATCCTTTTTAGGTTACCGAGTTCATATTTAACAGAAAATTTCATTTTACAGAATTTACGTTTAACCGACTTTTTATTTAAAAGAATTCGAATTTAACCGAATTTCCATTTAGGGACATTTTCATTTAATAGAATTTTAAGTGCATAGGTTTTTTTAATGCCAGAATAATCATTTGACTGAATCTTCATTTGTCCGAATTTGCAAGTGTCTGAACAAACATCCGACAGAAGGATTTTAGTATGAATTATTAAATCCAATCAGAAATTAATCAAAAAAAATTGTGATTTGTCAAATTTGAAATTCGCGTCAAAATGTTTCTTTCGATTGTTTCTTCGGTAATTTGAAATTTTTGATAAATAAAAATTTAGCATTTTAAGGATAATAGTAAATAATCAAATCGAGCAAATACAAATTCGGACAAGTGAAAATTCAGTCAAATTGATATTCTGGCATTTAAAAATTCTACTCGCTTAAAATTTTATTAATTGAAAATTCTGTTCAATTCCAATTGTTCAAATTAAAAATAAATTCTGTGAAACGAAAGATCTGTTAAGTAAAAATTCGGATTTTACACAAAGGAATTAGATAAAAATTATTAATCGTGGCAGAATTTTCATTTCATCAATTAGTGAAAAATAACTAATGACTAAATAATATGACTAAAAAATAGTTAAAATTTGACTAATTGAATTAGTAAACAGAATTTTACTAACATATTAGTTATTTTGACATAACCTAAGAACGATGTTATTTGGCATAATTCTTACAATATTCATGCTCCTTGATTATTGTCTTTTTAATATTTATACAATTTTACATACTTCATCTCTGAATCTTGTCAATTTTCAGGAAAATGTTGGTCTGTTATTTCTCCATACCAGAAGACATGAACACGTCGGAAGGGCTCACTCCGTCGGACCTTGACCCTCATCTTTGTACGCATATTATCGTGGGTTTTGCAAATGTGGTAAATTGCAGCCTCAATTTGGGCGAGTATTCTTGGGTCTATAGAAAAATTGCCAACCTCAGAACCCAAGAGCCCAATCTCAAAGTGATGGTTAGTGCAGGCGGAATAAATGAGCTCAATGCTGGATTTCCAGAAATGGCGAAGACACCCGAAAATAGGAAAATGTAAGAGAAAGCTTTTATTCACTTCCTTTTGAAAATTTTCTTCTCAAAAATCGTTTTCTTTTTATTCCAGGTATTACTAATACTCATTTTTTCACCGCATTACCGTCAAGTGGGGCTATTTTGTGCGCCTTGGGGCTATTTTGTGCACGCAAGGTTTTTAATAAATAAAATCTTTATATTCAGTTGCTTAAGTTTGCTACTTGTTATACATATTTTCTGATATCTAGACTACAGAAAGTACTAAATGAATTTACTCAATTCTTTATCATAAATCAGAAAAAAAATCGTAAAATCGTGAAAATCAAGCAGAAAAATTTCAAAGTTCTCAAAATTCTGTTCAGATCTCCGTAAGTTTAAAATTGTTTCTAAAGGTATTAATAATACTTGTTGACCACTTAGTTGTGATGATGTATACGTGATGCGCTAACTTTTTATTGCATATTTTAAGAAAAAAGTGTAAAAAACTGAAAAACCAGGATTTGGTGGGTTATTTTGTGCATTCTTTAAAATCAATTTTTTTTCAATAATTTGTTTTGTAGTTAGTAAAAATTACTTTAGAATTTCGTTTTGAAACATTTTTGTCTTATTTTTGTTATAAAAGGCAAGAAATAAGCTTAAAATTTCAGTTTTACATATGGTGCCTTAAAAACCTCAAAAACGTAACATTAATAATTACATGCTTTTCAAGTTAATTTTGAAACTTTTTCTCTTAAAATAACTGAAGAAGTGTAATAGAAGTTATTTGAAGTAAAATTTTCTTAAAGAAATAACTTTTCTTGTAAATCTACTTTTTCGTGAAATTTTAGTGTTTTACTTTCAAATTAGTTGAACAATTCCTAAAAAAAAAAAATTTCTTGCTTTGTTTTTCTTTATTGTACTCTAGAATATCTAGAAATAATACGTCATACAGCAAAAACGTTAAAAAAATTTTTTTACACAACTTTATAAATAAACAAACTTTAATGCACAAAATAGCCCCACCATGGTGTTTATTTTGTGCACAACTTTGAGTTTCTTTAACTCAGACAAAAAATTTTTTCTTTTTGGCTAACTCATAGGACACCTTTAGAAGGATGTTTACAACATGACTGAATAGATAAATTCTTTATTTCTTCAGATTCTGAATTTTAATAAAGCATAGAGTGTAAAAAGAGCGGTTTTGTGCACAAAATAGCCCCACTTTACGGTACCTTTTCATTTTTTTTCTACCTTTCTAGTGATGCCCGCGACAAGAAATATTGATTGTTCTCAATTGATATTGAAGTTATCTTGTAAACAAAATATTTATTCAATTCAATATATTTATTCAATTCGACGCCTCCCGTTGTTAAAATGCTGATTCAATTGTCAAAACCATATAATTCTAATTCAAAGCTCAGTTCAATATAAAGCTAGTTCATAGTCCGTGTAATATGATTCGTATTCAATGTTCAGAATCATATAATGCTAACTCAAAATTTCGTTTAAAATAATTAAAATTCAAGTTTACGTTTTATGCTTTTTCATTGTTAGGTGTAAAAGTAATAAAACTTTTCCAATTATTATCAATAATTTAATTAAAGATATTTATAGTTTATAAACAAATAACATAATAAAACTCTGATATCATAAACATTTAAATTTAGGATTTTTAAATAAACTAACTTGTTTTTTAATCTTTTAATTAAAAATATTAACATTTTAGACAGATCTTAGTATAATTAATTCTAGATTATTATAACTATTTTAAATGCTTGATATTTGATAATTAAAAGAATAATACTAAAAATTATTTAAATTGTTGATATTTTTAATTAAAATGTTTAAAAATTAGTTAACCTGGTTTTTAATTTTAAATTTAAAAAGTTTAAGATCTAAATTTAAAATTATTTGTTTATAAACTAGAAATTCCATACATTAAAATATTCATACTAACAGGCAAAAGTAAATTATTTTTACATCTAAAGACGAAAAAGGGAGATATAATATCATGGTTAAATTAGCGTTTTATTATTTTTTGTACTTAAACTTGATTTTAAATTATATTGAATTATAACACTATGATATCAAACACTTACAATGTTTATAATAATCTTTAATAATAATACTGAAGATTTGTCTAACTCTTAATACTTTAGGTTAAAATATTAGAAAATTAGTAAGCTTTCTTTTAAATCTTTAATTAAATTTAATCTAGTGAATGAATAATACAAGTTTAAGAACTTATTTTCATGTAATTTATGGTTTATAATAAGAAATATCATGCATTCAATTATTTATAACAGGGAAATTTAAATTATTTTTACATCTAAAGATGAAAAGAAGTTATATAATATCATAATTAAATTATGTATTTACTGTATTTAAACTTGAATTTCAATTATATTAAAAGCAACTTTAATAAGGTGAATTAAAAAAATTAATTTAATTTTTCAAAAAATAATATGAAATTTAGCACTAAATAATGAGATTGTTGTATTGTTGAAGAGAAAATAATTAAAATTGAAAAAGTGATTAAAGCGATAATTACTTTCTATTATGATTCAAATTATTAAAACTACAATTTTGTACTATTTTTGTCATTTTTCAAATTTACATTCTTCAAATTTCAATTATTTTGTTTAGTTTTTTCAATTGCTTTTTCAATTTTAATTATTTTTAATTTAAATTAATTTTTTAATTTGACATTATTTTTGTCATTCTGCAATTGTTATTTTCAATTTTTAAGCATTATCATAATTTCGGAATCATTTTCCTAAACTTTCAATACTCAATTTTCAATTATTTTGTTCAATCTTCATTTCTTTTTATTATTTTACAATTATTTTCTCTATCTTTTAATATTTTCATTATTTTTTAATTATTTTCCTAGATTTTCTGTTATTATCTCAAATTTAGTTTGTTGTCATAAATTTTCCATGTTTTAAACTATTTTTCAATTATTTTCTTTTGCTTAATAAATTCTTCAATTTTTTCTATTATTTTCCTCAATTTATAATTATTTTCATTATTTTAAAAAAAAATTTCCAAATTTTCAATTATTAATCTGAAATTTTAATTATTTTCATCAATTTTCGATTTTTCTGCAATTTTTTAATTATGCTCTTTAATTCAAAATTTTAAAGAAATTTTGCAATTATTTTTTTTTTTTAAACATGGTTTCCATGATTTTTTTAATTAGTTCTCTTTAATTTTATTTACTGTTTCCAATTTTTCATATTTAAATTATTTTCATCATACTTCAATTTTTTTCTCAATCTCAAATTATTTTTAGCATATTTCAATTTTTTTTTTCAATTTTGAATTAACTTGATCATTTTTTAATTATTATCCTCAATTATTTTTCTCATTTTCTAAAATTATTTTCTAAGATTTTTAAGTATTTTTCTAAAATTTCAATTATTTTTTTCAATTTTTAATTATTTTTATTGATTTTCATAATTTCCAAACTTTTTGATTAATTATCGTAAATTTCAATTATTTTTAGCTTTTTTCAATTATTTTCTCCAATTTTTTAGTTATTGTCATTTTTGTTAATTAAATTCTAAGATCTTCACGTATTTTTCTCAAATTTCAATTATTTTTTTTTTATTGAAAGAATTCATGAATGAAAGAAATTTGTAAATTATTATATATAATTTTTACTGTTAACTTTGAAATTCAAATCATTACTAATTAGAATGACACTAGAGATATTTATTAAAAATAAAAAAACACATATATTTTGTCTTTGAGATGCGTGAATAAGTTCTAAATTTCATTAGTTAGAATTTCTATTTTACCGAATTTAATTAGATAGAATTTTCCTTTAACCGAATTTTTCTTTCAGAGAATTTGTTTCCAATTAAATGTGAATTAATCCGAATTTTTTCTCGCACGAATTCATATTGGATAAAATTGTTTAAATAACAAATTTCGATTTGTCCAAAAATTAAATGTACGAACATTTCTGATTTTAAATTTCGCGACATCTTTCTGTCGAATGTATATTCGACCATTTGCAATTTCGGATAAATGAAAACTCGGTTTTACGAATTTTATCAAATAAGTATTAATTCCTGCAAGTCAACATTCGGACAAATGACGATTTGGTTAAATGCATATTCTGTTATTTTAAACTTTGGATTATTTAAAATTCTATTAAATAAGTGTTCTGTAATTCTATTAAAATTATTTTTTAAAAAAAGTCGGTTAAAAAGAAATTCTGTAAATTAAAAATTATGTTAAATATAAATTCGGTGACCTAAAAATTCTGCCAAGTAAGGATTCGGATTAATTCACATTCAATTGACAAACAATTCTGTAAAATAAAAATTTAGCTGTAAAAAAATCCTATCAACAGAAATTCGGTAAAATGAAATTTTCAACGAATGAGTTTCAACACTAATTCATGCGTCTTAAATAATAATCCATAATTTTGTTTTCATTCATAATAGAATTCATAACATTTCAAATTCTTTTTCTAATTACCTAATTTTCAAAATAATTTACTTATTTTTTAAAAACAGTTTCATCTTTTTCTCCAGATTTATTAACTCTGTTTCTTAAATTTTTTTTCATTTTGTACATTTTCTAATTGATTTTATATTTTTTAAAAATCTTTTTAGCCTAATTCTTCTCATTCTATAATTTTATATCTTTGTCTTTTTATCTTTGTTCTTAAAATCTCTTTTTTAACAATAAAAAAAAAATTGACAAACGTTCGAATCAATTATTTGAGTAAAATTGAACCTCGGAAATATTGAAATAAAAATCAATCGAGACTTGAATCTATTGAAATTTAAACCTAATGAAAAATATGTTCAATTGAAATTTTGTAATAATTGTAGTTTTAAAAATTGAAGTTATGATAATTATTTTGAATAATTAAGTATTGTATCGACTGAAACTGAAATCAATTAAAAATTTTATATCAAAGTTTCAAGATTAAATTAAAGTTTTTTAAGAATTAAAATTCATTAAAGATTAGTTGGGTTTTTAATCAATAGAAATAAACATTTTTTTAAACAAAAATTTTTCACTAATTAAACTTAAAATATATTTATTAAAATCATCTATCTTTATTTATAGAATACATTTTCTGATTATTATCAATGCATGAAACTATCCATGACTTTAAACAATAATAATTATTTTATTTTACAGTTTTATTAGGTCAGTTTTAAATATTATAAAGACTTTGGAACTTGATGGACTAGATCTTGATTGGGAGTTTCCAGCTTGGTCCGGTACGGATAGCCGTGAAAAAACGTATTTCATACAGCTTTTGCAAGAGCTAAGAAAAGAATTTTCCAGAAGCGGTCAGGAGCTAATTCTTTCCGCGGCTGTTGCTGCTCCAGAATCAATTATTGATCAAAGTTATAATGTTCCAGAAATAGCTAAGTAAGTCCATCGTTAACAGAATGATAATAATAGTCATAGGGAAAAATGTTTTATAATAATAACAGGCTCCACAGGCGTATATTAGCTAAAAGTACCCTATTTTGCAATTAGAACCTAAAAGTACCCAATTTTAAAAATTTGTCCCTAATATCCCCAAATTTTTACGACAACTGGAAATTTGTAAAAAAAACTTTAAAATCCCAAACTTTAATTTATTCAAAAATTTAAAGCATACAATTATTTCAAAATTTAACATTTAAAATTCAAAAATTAATTCTTTTGTAGATTCATTTTAACTTAAGAAGGTTCTCTCCACTTACATAACCTCAAACTAGAAAGCTGTTTTACACTCTAAATAAAAATATTATTAAAATTAATTTCACCAAATTTTAAAAGATCCAGTTGCAGATTTTTCAGACAAAATTAGGTTAATCTAAAATTTGTTGTCAAATAATAATAATTTAACATTTTATGTTTTTTCTTTACATTTAATGAACAAGTGCAATTTTCATCCAATTCTGACAAATAATAGCTCATTTTGCTCGTTGAAACATTTTCTACAATTTTATTTGTTAGATTTTGTTAAATAATATTCTGTTCAAGAGGCCAAAAGTAATTTAAGAAGAAGAAGAAGAAGAAGAAGAAGAAGAAGGAAGTGGAGAGCTAATTCGAGAAGAGGTTATGTTTAAAGTAATTCTCTTGCTTTTTGAAATAGAAAAATTAACTTTTAATCTAATTTTATTTAGAAAAAAAAGTGGCAGAATTAATTTAAGACAAAGTCAACCATTAAACATCATAAATGGATAAAAATGGAAGATTTTTTATATTCAGACACAAATTTATAGTTTCTCTCACTTCTGTAAAACGTTTCTAAATGTCAAAAATCTTACATTTTTATCCAGTTATGAAATCCAATGGTTGACTTTGTCTTATTAAATTAATTCTACTACATTTTGTCTAAATAAAATTAGATTAAAAGTTAATTTTTCTATTTCAAAAACCAAAAAAATCACTTCAAATAGAACCTCTTCTTGAGTAAGTGTTCAATTCCTTCTTAAAAAATACGTAAAGAAGAAAATTTATTTGTTAAATAACTTTTAAATAGAATATTATTTAACAAAACCCAAAAAATAAAATTGTAGAGAATTTTTTAACGTGAAAAATGAGTTATTATTAATTAGAATTGGATGAAAATTGCAGTTGTTCATTAAATTTAAAGAACACACATAAAATGTTAAATAATTATTATTTGGCAACAAATTGTAGATTAACCTAATTTTTTTTAGAAAAATCTACAATTGGATCTTTCAAAAGTTGGTGACATTAATCCCATTAATCTAAATAATATTTTTATCTGGGTTGAAAAACGACTTTCTAGTTTAAGGTTATGCCAATAGAGAGAACATCCTTAATTTAAATCTTTCCAATATTTTAAAGATTTTTTACAAATTTTTAAACTTTATTTTAATTTCTTTCCTTCCTTGATAATTTTCTTTTATCATTGTCTGACTAATTAATAATTAATTTAATAATTGAATAATCATGTTTTTATTTCTTTAAAATAAAATTTAATAAAAAGTTTTAATTTGTTTCTTATAATTTCTCATTCTTAAAAAAAATGTCTGTATTTTATTATTAGGTATTATTTCTCTTGTATTTTTATACAATTTCTTAATACTAATCATTTTCCAAAGATTTTTATTTTTTAGCTTCTAATATTTTTTTTTGTGTTGTATCTAGGTTTTCTTCTTTTTATGCAAAGTATTTCAGGTCATTTTACATAATTTTGGTTTTATAACATTTCGAAAAAACTTATTAATTTTTAGATTGTTTTTCTTATTTAATTTCATAATTTAAGGGGGAAAGGGAAGTATACTTTTTTTTTATTTATCTGATTACTTTTAGATTAACTCGCTTTTTACGTAAAATTCAATTTTCTTTACATTTTCTCTACTTTTTCGCAAATTTATTTACCCTTTCATAAAAGTTTTAGAATTCAAGATTTTTTAAACAAATTTTTGTTGTTAAAATTGTTTAAAAATTTGTTTCTTTTATTTTTCAAATTTATTTACATAATACTTTTTAAATTTTCTTCAATTTGTGATTAATTTTTCAAGTCTTTTCTTTTTTAAAGGAGTTTGTCAATTTTATACAATTTTTAGATTTTCTTATTTTATTCTCACTATTTTTTAGTTTTATTACTAACAATCCAGTCGTAAATTTACCAGAATTTCAATCTAATCAAATTTTATTTCATTTAAATTTCAGTCGATTAAAAAATCCATTCTCATGTAATGAGAATTGTTTAGCTTTTAAGATAAATAAGAAAAAAAATTAGTTTTCATAATTCTTACGTTTAAAGATGTTTTTATTTATTTCATAGTAAGTAGTCCCACAATTCTGACTATGCAGTTTTATTGCTTAATCTGCGTATTTATAAATATAAAATATTCTTTATCATAAAAGTTATTAATCTAATAATATTAATTTAATTAAATATTAATTTAATATAATTTATTTATCTTTATTTAACTTTTTAAAGTACCTTAAAAGTCCCCTATTTTTATATATTCAGTCCCCTATTTCCCGTAAATATTTTTCATTGTCACTGCGAAGCCTGATGTAATAACTTAATAATTGAAACATACAGTACCTTAAGATAGATTTTTCAAAATAATAATAAAAAAATGTATATTAAGGAAAAAAAAACGATATTTAAATTTATTAATTAAAATAAATTTTTATTTTCAGATATGTTGATTTTATAAACTTAATGTCTTACGATTATCATTCCTACGTGTGGTATTATCCTTTAACTGGATTAAACTCACCACTTTTTCCTCGAGAAAAGGAAAGTGGATATTTTTCAACTCTGAATGTGAATTTCTCTGCGAATTATTGGATTTCTAAAGGAATGCCTAAAGATAAAATAGTAATTGGTATTCCAACATATGGACACTCGTATAAATTATATAATCCTTTAAATCACGACGTGGAGGCTCCTGCAAGAGGAATTGGTAACCTTGGTCGCAATAGTTTCGTACCCTACTTCACAGTCTGTCAATTTCTCCAGAGTGGTGCAGAATTTAAATTTGTTAATGACAGTTTTGTGCCATACGCTTACAAATATGACGAGTGGATTTCCTATGATGACGTTAGCAGTGTCGTTGAAAAAGTAAGTCGATTTTGAAATTATTACAAATTATTTTCAACCCAGGCTTCACAGGCCGTCCCCTATTTCCCTAAATATCCCCTATTTAGAAAAAGTTACCCTAAAATCCCCTATTTTTCAAGAAAGTATATTAAAAGTCAAGGTAACTAGAGATTTTCAATCTTTTTTAAATTTTTATTATTTTTTCAGTCTTCAATTATTTCTATCATTTTTAAGTTTTTTTCTCCAATTTTTAGTTTATTAAATTATATTTTAATAGATTTCCTGAATTTTCAATCCTTCATCTCCTATTCCTATTCTTTTTTTGAATTTACAGTTATGTTTATCATTATTTCTTAATTTTTTTCTACCATTCATACTTATTTGTATTATTATTTTACTAATTTCATAATCTGTCAATTATTTTCATCAAATTTAAATTATTTTTTTCTACTTATTAAATATTTTCATTATTTTCCAATTAATTTCCAACACTTGCAATTATTTATTTACTTTCTAATTTTTTTCATTATTTTTTCATTGTGTTTATCATTTTTCAGTTATTTTATTAAATTTCAATTTTTTCTATAACTTTGAAAATATTTTCTTCAATTTTTAGTTTTGAAAAGTTTTTATTTTTTTCAAATACTTTCTACATCTTTAATTTATTTATCTCAAATTTCAGTTATTTGTATTACTTTTCAATTATTTACATCATTTCTAAATTGATTTCTTTAAATTTTCAATTTTTTCCTCCAAATTATAATTTTTAAAATTATTTTTTAACTGATTTACTAAACCTTTAATTATTTATTTCAATTTATTAACAAAAATTTTAATGAATTTTAGAACTTTTCAATTTGCTTTTTAAAATTTTCAATTACTTTCGGTGTTTTGTAATTAATTTCCTAAAATTTCAATTATTTATCTCAAATTTTCATTCTTTTAAAAATTTAAAATTTATTTTTGCCATTTTAAAATTATTCTTCTCAAATCTCGATTGTTTTCTTTAATTTTTAAATATTTTATTATAATTTTATATTACTGTCTTCAATTTTCAATTATTTCTATAATTTTGCAATTTATTTTCTTCAATTTTTAATTTTTAAAATTGTTTTCAATATGATTTCCTTAATCTTTATTTAATTATCTTAAATTTCGAGTCTTTGTTTTCAATGTTTAATTTGTTTTATAATCTGCTCATTGATTTCTTCGATTTTAAATTACCGTAATCATTTTTTAATTAATTTCTTAAATTTTCATTTTTTTTCTCAATTCTCGATTGTTTTCATCAATTTAAAATTCTTTTTCAATTATTCTCATCATTTTTAAATTAATGTTTTCAATTTTCAATCATTTTCTCAATTTTTAATTATTGTCTTCCATTTTCAGTTGTTTCTATAATTTTGCTATTATAGAAACAATTTTTAATTTTTTAAAGTATTTTTAAATTGATTTATTAAATATTTAATTGTTTATCTCAAATTTGAACTCTTTCTTTTAATTTTGATTAGTTTTATTATCTTTTTTAATTTCTTTTTTTTTCCTATTTTTAATTATGTTTTTTAAATTAATTACCTAAATTTTCAATTTTTTTAATTTATCATCATTCTTATCTTTTTTTAATTATTTTCTCTTAGTTCATATAATATGTACTTATTTTTCTTATTTATCAATTATGTTCTTCAATTGTAAATTATTTTTAGTATTTTTTTCAATTTTTATTTATTCTCATCATTTGTATTTTAATTATTATCTTGAATTTTCAATTATTTCTGAAGTTCTGCATTCATTTTTTTTAATTTTGAATTATTATTTTTCAGTTTTCAATTACTTTTCACAATTTGTAGTTATTTTTCTTATTTTTTAAAATAAGTTGAAAATTTTTTAATTATGTTATTTTTTATTCTACAACTTTGCAATTTTGTCCTACCCAAATAAAATCGAGGTTCTACTGTATATAATTTATTTATCTTTATTTATAAAGTTTTTAAAGTACCCTAAAAGTTCCCTATTTTTTTATATACAGTCCCCTATTTCCCCTAAAATATTCTTCATTGTTACTGTGAAGCCTGTATTAACCCAATTTAAATTAACCATAATTTTTAATGAACAGAATTTTTATTTAATTGAATTTTCAATTTACAGAATTTCTCTTATTTCACCAACATTTTATTTAAAAGAATTCTAATTAAATGAAATTTTGTTTAAAAATATTTAGCTTTTAAAAACTCAAAAACTCCGAACTGTGAAATAAAAAAGAATAATCCAATAAAGTAAATATTTTAATTCACAAAATAATTATTTCTTCTTATTTGAACAAAAATTTCAATTAGACATGCTTAATTTATATTAAAATAACAGATATATTTTATAATTTTAATTGTCTTTAAAATAACGATGGAAACTAAACGCGCGGAAACTAGAACAAACTTAATTCTTAAAAGATTCTTAATTCTTAAAAGATACAAAAATATTAGAAAATATATAAAGAAATAAAAGAATTTAGAAAAACAAAAGAATAAGGAAGTTGAGGAAGAATATCTTTTAAGAAATATAATGAAAAAAGTATTTGAAAAATGGAGAGAATTTTTTTTTTAATTTAATCATTAAACAAATTACAAAAAATATTTAAAAGCTCATAAATAAATGCAAAACTTCAAAAATTAGGGAAAAGCATGTAAAAAGATAAGTATGAAACCCTACAAAAAATTTCAAAACTTCTTCAAAAAGAAAAAAAAGTTAAAGAAATTATTGAAAATATTAGGAAAATCGTTCTTATTCTATTACATAAAAATTCTGTTCATTAAAAATTATGGTTAATTTAAATTCGGTTGAAAATAAATTCAAAAAAATAAAAATTTGTCTGAAAAGAAATTCTATTGAATGAAATTTATTTTATATAATAAAAATTTTAACTAATGAGTTTTATGAATATTCTTTATTACTTGAAAGTAATTATCATTTTTTTTTTTTTTATAAAAAAACAACAATTTTTAAACAGTTTTTAAATTTCCCGATAAAAAGAATCAACATCATTAAAAAAAATAACTAACTTCACTTCAGGTTTAAAAAAATTAAAATTTAATTTTGAATTTTTTTTGTTTTATTGGTTACAATATATTGCCATTTATGTTTATTTTAAAAATAGTATTTAATTAAGAATTAAAAATGTAAAATAAACTAAAAAAATGCTTTTAATCTTACTGAATTTATTTGTTGAATCACATTTTGTTTAAATTTATTATTATATTGGAAATTTGGAGAAAATTAGACTGTTTTCATCGGAAATTTTGCTCTTTGTTAAAATATTGTTGAGACAAATTGATCTGACAAGAAACCAAAATTCTCATTAACAAAGAGTGCTCGAAAATAAAGTTTCAAATATTTCTAAATTAAATCTTTTTCTCAAATTGTCAATTTTAAAAAAAAATTGTAATTTAAAAGTTTTTTTTCTAAATAATTTAAATTAAAAATCTCAAAAATTACTTTTTTTTTCAATTGTACAAAACTAATATTGTTCCTTTTTGTTTTCAGGCGAAATGGATTAAGTCAAACGACTTTCAAGGTGCAATGATTTTATCGTTAAATTGTGACGACTACAATTCAACCTGCTCCAAAAGTGAAACGTTTCCTTTAATTCGAGCCATAAAACTTGCCCTGAATTGAAAATTAGATCAATTAATTATTATAATAGACTGTGATTCAAATTTCAACGCAGTTTTAAACCCGTACAAATTAATTTAAATATATAGAGACAGTATTATATTTTCTGTGTTGCATGAAAGTTTCATGCATTCAAGAATTTTAAACATTCCAATTACTTATTGTTTTTAAGAATGACTGACACCAAAGAGAAAACCGTTACCATTAAAGAATTGTACATCTATTTATCTTAAAACTGTGACAATTTACGAGTTGTTTAATTTATGCTCAATTTCGAGACGTGTAAATATTTCGCATTTAAAAACAAACCAATTAACAAATTCTTATTCAACTTTTTGTAAAAAAAACAAAAATTTTCTATCTTTTCATTACATTTGACTTTGCAATTGAGAAATATTAAAATAATGTTAGGATATAGGATTTTGGGAAATCGAGAAATAAAAAATCTTTCTTTCCCATAAATAATTGTTATGTACTTTTGTACGTATATTAAGTCCATCACAGTATTATTTCAGATACATTGAACTTGACAAAGAAAATTAAAATGTATCGTCTTACATTGAAGGAAATATATACAAGCATACGAAAAAAAATAAAAATAAAAATTTGCTCCTAAAATAGTCATTCCATAATTTTTTTTTTTCATTCCTACAAAAAAGAATTCAATCGTGGTAATTTCACTTAGGAAATTTATCCGACAATTTTCCACGATAGTCCTCATGAAAAATATTATTTACATTTCAAAAAATTTAATTATTTTTTGTCTTTTCTTTGTTGGATTTAATTTAATTAGATTTCTTTATTTTTAAAAATGTATAATTTCTTTTAATCATATGTGATGAAATAATCAAATATATAATAAAAGAAAGTGTTAAAACAAAGTCTAGGAACTGGTTTTCGTTCAATTTCACTAAAGTGCAAAAGGGACTCGACATTGAAGAGAAAAATCGGAAAATTGAAAAACAACAATCGGAAAAACACTACTATTATTAAAATAGCTGGGAATCTGTAATTAAAATACTTTCGAAAGCCCAGCGAGAAATACACAAATTCTCTTTTTCAAATATCGAATTTTAATTTATCATCTTTTTTTCTTTTCACTAATCTTTCTCTCCTCATTCAAGATACTTCCAGGAATTATTTCTGTACAGCCTAAGTTATAACAAATATTTAAATAATTACGTTATTTTATTAAGAAGGCGCTCTTTGTGTGTTATATTACTTTATGAATCTACCTCGTAAAGCAGCGATTTAAGAATGACCCAATCACATAATCTCAATTTTAAGAACGGTTCATAGCAAAAATAAATAAATGTAATTGAATTCAATTTTGTCATTTTGAGGATATTCATAAAAATTCGATAAAATGTGTATAAGAATAATAAATAATATTTCATTAAAATACATTCCTAAAATATACTCAGTTTCTCGCAAAATTATTATTGTTTAATTAGCTGCTATTTAAATATTCGTAATTTTTTTTGTAAAAATCAATTAAAGTTAAACAAATTATTCAAACTTAATAAATCGAGACAGTTTTTTTAGAAACATTTTCAGTAAAGGAAATTTCAGAATTTTTAGAAAGATAAATCGTATTTTTGAAATTTGTTACAATTTTTTAAAATCCAGTAAAAAATTGCCAAAAATTAAAAACCTGTAAATTAATTTAAATAAAATCAACAACATAATCTTGATTTTTTCTATAATTACAAAATAAATTATTCTAAAAATACATTTCTTTTAATTTTTGTTAAAAATGATCGGTTTTGTAAATGTAAATAAATTATAAAAAAAATGTATTGTGGTTATTTATTGTCGAATTGTAAAATTCTGTCACATTTTTGCCTTCGTTGGTCAATTTTTTACTGAATATATCAATTTAAGAGGTCGTTTTAATAAAATAGTATAGTTTAATCAGAAATTAATTTTTATGTTTATATTAAAAACAATTTTTATCTATAAATAAAACGTACATAAAAGTGACACTTTTGTAAACCTTCGAAAATAAAAAGTTAATTTTTGATTAAACTATTCAATTAATTTTAGTTTATTTCAAATTTGATGTTAAAGTAATTAAATCTCGAAATTTTTTCTTAAAATTCACGTTTTTGAATTGCTTTATAGATATTTCCGTACTATTTTATATTTTCTCAGTAATGCAGAATTAAAACACAAATAATAAAAAATACAATTTTCTGAAAATTCTGTTTTTTTTTAAATACTTCCAAGTTTAATTCCGCCTCAAATTAAAATTGTCTTCATTTAATTGAAAACCAAGTAAAAATCAAATATTAATTATATTTTTCATTTTTTGTATAAACCGTTCTCGAATTATGTTAATGTGTAGAAATTTCTTAATATCACTATATTCAGTCTACAGGATATTTGGCGAAAGAATCGTGACTGATACTCTTATTGCAGAAAAGAGAGAACTAACTAAGAAACTAGAGACTACATTTTGCGCTGGATTTTAAGAATAGATTTATGCTTTTGTTCAAATTTTGTGACTTAAAAGAATTCCCGAGAGAAAACATAATTTCTCGAAAAGAAAATTTGGTTTATAATTGTACTAATTATATATATATATATATATTTTTTTTTTTATGGTAGAAAAAAGCATTCTGCGTTCGCCGATCCTTCCGCCAGACTGTCCATTGCAAATTCTTTGGAGCAAGGATTCTTAAGACAAAGAATTATGAGAGCCTTGCGTCCACATTCAAGTTTTATGTAAATGGCCTCGGAATAAGGAAACAGTCTTTCTCAATTTAAACTGGGTTGTCGATTATTGTCCCACTCGACTTCAAGATTGGGCCACTTTGTCTGCAGGACCGTCAACATACTGTTGTTTGAGACGCATTTTAAATTGCTCTCAAGCAGCACAACTTGGCCCTTGTGATAAACAATTTTGTTGCCAGGATTGCTGCGCGATAAGCCATTGTAGTGGTAAAGAGTGAAGGTGTCAGGATCAGTGGGTTGCTGCTCCGAAAAAAATTCTTCCATGAATGCATTGAAAAGAATTATTCCTAGATTTTCCTTGTCTAACTTTTGCTTTATTATATCCACGCTGAAAAAGAACAATTTTAATTAATTAACTAGCAATATTAACTTAACTTAATATAAAAATAAATATAAAAACTTTCCACTGTTGTTGGTCGTTTGAAACTATAAATATTTGCAAATTCAAATAATGAAAATTACGAAATTGAAGGAACTGAGAAATGACGAAAATAATTGACAGTTCAAAACAAAATAAATTGAAAAGAATAGTTTAAAAAATTAAACAAAAAATATTAAATTTAAAGAAAATAATTGCAAATTGAAAAATTAAGAAAATTATAAGAATAATATTGTTCGAAATAATTGCACATTTAACAACTGGATTAAAAATCGAAAAAAATAATTAAAATTGAAAAAAATAATCAAAAATTGAAGAAAGCAATTAAAAAGTGAACAATGGAATTGAAATTTGAAGAATATACTTGAAAATTGAAAGAAAGTAAATAAATAAAGGTGATAATTAATTAATATAGAAGAAAACAATTGAAAACTGGAGAATATCGAAATAAAAATTGAAGAATGACATTAAAAATTAAAGTAAATAATTGAAAAATTCTATTTAAAATTAAAGAAACATAATGATAATAGAAAATAATAAGAGAAGAAAGGCGATAATTTTTTACTATTAAATAAAATAATTAAAAATTAAAAATTGAAACTTAAATTTAAAGAAAATAACTGAAAATTGAAGAGAATATAATTGAGCTGAAATTTTAAATAATTTTTATGAAGAAAATAATTATAAAAATCGGAGAATTATTGAATATTGAGGAATTAATTAAAAATCGATAAAAATAATTGAAAATTAAAGAAAATATTTGAGAACTGAAGAAAATTCAGGCTTCACAGTAACAATGAAGAATATTTTAGGGGAAATAGGGGACTGAATATAAAAAAATAGGGAACTTTTAGGGTATTTTAAAAACTTTATAAATAAAGATAAATAAATTATATACAGTAGAACCTCGATTTTATTTGGGTAGGACAAAATTACAAAGTTGTAGAATAAAAAAAAATATAATTAAAAAGTTTTCAACTTATTTTAAAAAATAAGAAAAATAACTACAAATTGTGAAAAGTAATTGAAAACTGAAAAATAATAATTCAAAATTTAAAAAAATGAATGCAGAACTTCAGAAATAATTGAAAATTCAAGATAATAATTAAAATACAAATGATGAGAATAAATAAAAATTGAAAAAAATACTAAAAATAATTTACAATTGAAGAACATAATTGATAAATAAGAAAAATAAGTACATATTATATGAACTAAGAGAAAATAATTAAAAAAAGATAAGAATGATGATAAATTAAAAAAATTGAAAATTTAGATAATTAATTAAAAAACATAATTAAAAATAGGAAAAAAAAAGAAATTAAAAATAAAAATAAAACTAATCAAAATTAAAAAAAAGAGTTCAAATTTGAGATAAACAATTAAATATTTAATAAATCAATTTAAAAATACTTTAAAAAATTAAAAATTGTTTCTATAATAGCAAAATTATAGAAACAACTGAAACTGGAAGACAATAATTAAAAATTGAGAAAATGCTTGAAAATTGAAAACATTAATTTAAAAATGATGAGAATAATTGAAAAAGAATTTTAAATTGTTGAAAACAATAGAGAATTGAGAAAAAAAAATGAAAATTTAAGAAATTAATTAAAAAATGATTACGGTAATTTAAAATCGAAGAAATCAATGAGCAGATTATAAAACAAATTAAACATTGAAAACAAAGACTCGAAATTTAAGATAATTAAATAAAGATTAAGTAAATCATATTGAAAACAATTTTAAAAATTAAAAATTGAAGAAAATAAATTGCAAAATTATAGAAATAATTGAAAATTGAAGACAGTAATTTAAAATTATAATAAAATATTTAAAAATTAAAGAAAACAATCGAGATTTGAGAAGAATAATTTAAAAATGGCAAAAATAAATTAAAAATTTTTAAAAGAATGAAAATTTGAGATAAATAATTGATATTTTAGGAAATTAATTACAAAACACCGAAAGTAATTGTAAATTTTAAAAAACAATCTGAAAAGTTCTGAAATTCATTAAAATTTTTGTTAATAAATTGAAATAAATAATTAAAGGTTTAGTAAATCAGTTAAAAAATAATTTTTTTTTTATAGAAAAAATTGAAATTTAATAAAATAACTGAAAAATGATAAACACAATGAAAAAATAATGACAAAAATTAGAAAGTAAATAAATAATTGCAAGTTTTGGAAATTAATTGGAAAATAATGAAAATATTTAATAAGTAGAAAAAAATAATTTAAATTTGATGAAAATAATTGACAGTTTATGAAATTAGTAAAATAATAATACAAATAAGTATGAATGGTAGAAAATTCAGGAAATCTATTAAAATATAATTTAATAAACTAAAAATTGGAGAAAAAAACTTAAAAATGATAGAAATAATTGAAGATTGAAAAAATAATAAAAATTTAAAAAAGATTGAAAATCTCTAGTTACCTTGACTTTAAATATACTTTCGTGAAAAATAGGGAATTTTAGGGTAACTTTTTCTAAATAGGGGACTTTTAGGGACTAATTGCAAAATAGGGGATATTTAGGGAAATAGGGGACGGCCTGTTAAGCCTGAAAATAATTAAAAATTGAAGAAATAAATTGGAAATTAAAGAATTAAATTAAATTTCAAGAAAATAATTGATAATTAAAAGGAAAATTACAATATGCCGAAAATATTTCAATATTGAGGAAAACAATTAAATATTAAAAAGAATAATTAACAATTGAAAAAAAAATCGATAAATGGTGAAAATAATCGTCATAGGAAAGTAAAAAAAAACACTTAAAGAGATTCTTTCCAATGATATTACCTCAAATTTGAAAGTGGCTTTTCATTCCAAATAAAAATATTACTAAAATTGATTTTCGACAAATTTCGAAAAAAAACATTAGTACATTTTTCAACAAAAATTTATTTGAGCCAAAATTTGATTTCAAATAATAATTTACTTAATACTTTGTGTTTTTTTTAAATCTAGTGAACATTTGTAAGTTTCATTTAATTTTAACAAATAATAAATATAGTTCATATTGATCTATGAAATACCTATTTTATATTATTCTGTTTGTTGGATTTTTTATTAAAATATTTCATTTAAAACTTATTGAACAAATAAAATCTAGTTTTTAATGTTTTTGATATAAATATTTTTTTTTTGAATTTTAAGAAAATCCAACAAATAAAACTGGAACGTTTCGAAGAGTAAAATGAGTTAAGATTTGTAAAAATTGTAAAAAAAAATTATGAAATTAAGAAAGACAGAAAAATCAACGATATAGTGGAAATTTTACTGAATGTTAGAAAAGCAAAAGCTAATATTTTTGCATATAAATGTGAAAACTTAAAAAAATAAATTCTAATCATATATAAATTAAAATATTTAATTGATAACTACATTTGAAAGTTGACATAAATTAAAATTTCTACTAATTGTTGTTCCGGGTTCTAATTTCTTTATTTAAGTTATAATAAGTTCAAATTATAAAAATTTTCAAATTTTGAATGGAAAATGGAGAAAAATTGTAGGTAGTAGATGACTTTTTATAATTAAAGGGAATTAAAGACAAAAATAAATAATTATTATCAATTATGATGAATTATTATTCATAAAACAAAAAATAAATAAAATGGAAAGTTATTTTTTGCTTAATTTTTTCCGGTCTTTTCATTGACATAAACTCAAACTAAAAAATGACTTTTCCCATCAAATAAAATTATTATTAAAATTAATTTCATCAAATTTTGAAAAATCCAGTTGTACATTTTACAGAAAAAATTACGTGGAGCTAAATTTGTTGTCAAATAATAATTATTTAAGAAGGTTCTCTCCATTTCCATAACCTTAAACTATAAAAAGTATTTTTTCCCCCCAAATAAAAATATTTTTAAAATTAATTTCACCAAATTTTGAAACATCCAGTTGTGTATTTTTCAGAAAAATTGTCAGAATTGGATGAAAATTGCAGTTTTTCATTAAATTTAAAGAACAAATATAAAATGTTAAATAATTATTATTCGACAACAAATTTCAGCTAAACCTAATTTTTTCTGGAAAATGTATAACTGGATTTTTAAAAAGTTGGTAAAATTAATTTTAATAATATTTTATTTGATGGGGAACAGTCATTTTTTATTTTGAGGTTATGTCAATGGAGAAAATCTCCTTAACATTTTAAATTATTTTTCTTTAAATCTAGTTTAAATCTGTAGTTTTCATCCAATTTGAACTAATAAAAGCTCATTTTTCTCGTTGAAACATTTTCTACAACTTTATTTGTTGGGTTTTATTAAATAATGTTCTGATTAAAAGTTATTAAGCAAATATAATTTTTGTTCTTTATGTATTTAGTTAACAGAAATTTAAGAAAATCTAACAAATAAAATTATACATAATGTTTCAACGAGAAAAATAAGCTATTATTACTGGACAGATGACAGTGGTTTTTTTGTTCAGTATTAGGTAAAAAAAAGGTGATTTAGGCTTTAAAAAAAGGGTAATTTATTTTTAAAGAAGGAGATTTGGGAAATCCAAAAAAAAAAAAAATTACAAGTTTTTTAACATATTTATAAACTTTTTTTGATTAAAAGTTAATTAAATTTTTAGAAAAATAATAACTGCGAAAGAAATTGAAGATTCAACACTGCAGACTTTGTTTTAAAAACATTAGAATATTTTTATGACATTTATTGAAGATATAAAAGTGTCTTATTTATAAAATTCAAATAAATGCAGTTTAAAAAACCTGCCCTAAAATATTTTGATATAAACCTAAGGACATAAAATAAAGTTTCTTATTTCAGAAATGATTTTAATTTTTATGAAACTTTGAGAATTCCAATTTTTTTTTATATATAGAATTATCTAAATAAAGTGTTGGCAAAATCATTTCTTTCAAGTCTGGATTTTCTTAGAATTACAATAACTTTTAGTAAATACCTATATTATAAAATTTTTTTTAAGAGATTCCCACAAAATTTCTTCAAAAATTGCTACAAAATTGCCCCATAAATTTCTGTGTGAAAATTCATAAAATTTTCTTTTTTATGTTTTTCTGGAATTTTGGTAGAAATTTGTTGGAAAATTTTGTAAGAATTTCTTACAGTAAAATATGAAAAATCCAACTTTGTAATTTTTTAATATAAAAAAGTATTAACTATTATCTATACTTTGTACGTTTAAAAAGTGAATTATTTACGAAAAAAATAAGTAGATTGTTATAAAAAAGGTAGTTAAAAATTAATTATCTTGAAATAAAAATGGAAATTTATTGGAAAAAGATGAAAAAGGGAGAAAATATAGAATTTTAGGTAATTTTTTCTAAATTAATTGTAAATGGGGAGAATCTCCTTAATTAATTAATTATCCTTTCATTCAATAATACTTGACTTTTATACTCACTATTCAGGATCATTGACTAAATTCAGTTCAGCAAGAACATCTTGAAGTAACGTGGTTTGAATGAAATTGTTGCCATGAGGACTGTATTTATTAAAAATTCTTTTAGCCATTTCCGCGGGAGTTTCTGGCCTGACGAGATCTCTTTCTGGCGAGAATAGAACTGTTAAGTGTGTTTCCGATCCTAAAACCCAGACTGGGTGTTTTGGTGATTTAAGAAAGGCGCCCACTTCACAGTACTGAAGATGTTCCAGGTACGCGAGAAATCCCACTGAATTTTGTTTCTCGATGCCGAGCAATTCTGTAAAAATGAAGCAAAAAATTGATTTATTTAAATTTACGAAAATGATATATAATTCAATACAATTTAGACTTGTATACTTACTGAGCCCACCAACGTCTTGCTCATGATCCCAAACATGACCTACTGCTCGACCAGTCAACATTAAATTTATTAAACTCTGACTTCCGTAACCATAGGTAGATTCAATTAAACACTCCGACGAGTCTAAAATTTCAGCCTGCATCCCGGCCATTCCTTTTGTACATACTACTGTGTAAAGTAACACCAACACTCCAAAAGATTCTTTCAATAAACTGATCCTTTCCATAAAAAAACTCTCCACATCAGAAAGGCTCTCTACAGGAAGTATCCTGAAAATTAATAAAATTTTTAGGTTTATCAAAGACTGATAATTGTATATTTCAATTATCTGAAAAATTATTTTAAAACTAATTTTCTACTATCAATTTTGGTGTTTATAGGTTCAAAAATTAATCAACGTTTTTTCTGTTAAACTCTCATTTTACATAAAGAAAAATTAAAAACAACAACACAAGAATAAAACAGTGAAATACAAATATATAAAAAAGTAGAAATTCTTTTCAAAAAATTAAACTATGTACGGACATTTTTTTTTTAAATTGAATTAATAAATAAGAAAATTAAAAAAAAACGTTAAATTACATTACTAAAGAGAAAAAATTATTAAAATTAGATAACTATTTTACAAATTAAAGAAAAAAAGAGTGGATAAAATGTTATTTTAAAAAATTGATGTTCGGAAAATTTATAGTTTTTATAACTTTAAACAAAAAGAGGACAAGATTTTTAATAGGTGAGAAAAGTTGAATAAATGATCTGTAAGTCAAGTATTTGTTTTAAAATCCAAGATGGAAAAATAGTACAAGAATTCAAATTTTTTAAAAAATCGCTGAACGTACCCCAAAATTGACACTCTATTATGCGAAAAAATTTGTGTTGAGCAGTTTGAAATTCACATAAAATGAAATGACATAAAAAGTATATTAAATTTTACCTCAAGCGTGAGTGAAAATTCTCAGAGAGAATTTCTTGTCCTTCACTTGTGCTTGCAGTATCAGCAGAAACTCGGTCCTCCGACTTCGATGAACATTCAGGCACTTCTCCATTTACCATATCACTAGAGTCACTTAAAAATACGATAGAATACTTTGGATTTTGTACATCAGCAGCCTGTGCTACGATTTCCGTTGCAGCTTTTACAAGAAGCTGATCACATTTGTCAGCTTTGATTTCTTTCCACGTTGAAATGTCACATTCCTGCAATAATTGCTTTATTATAAATGCCTGAACGGGAGCAATAACAGCACATGGTCCCCCTTCACTTTGCACCAGTGCAGTCGGTTCATCTGGACTGAAGTAAAATCCTGAAATATCAATTTTATAATTAATCAGGGTGTCTACTAATTTGGTCCCACAAAATTCCCAGTCATTTCCCGGTTTTTGTTTCTATTTTTCCCGGCTTTTTCTCTTATTAACTTAAAATTTATTTTAAGTATAAATACACCTACAAATGGCAACAAAAATTGAAGATAATAGTTGATAATTGAAGAAAATAATTGAAATTCAAAGAAAATAATTGAGAATTGAAGAATTAAATATTAAACTTTACAAAAAATAATTATTAAGAATTAAAATAAACAATTAATAATGAAAAGAAATAATTAATAATGGAAAGAAATAATTGAACAATGACAAAGATATTTGATAATTAGAAACAAAATTAAAAAAAAAAGTAAATATTAATCTACAATTCAACAATGGTTATTAAATTCAAAGAATATAATTGAAAATTGGTCAACTAGATAGAAAATCCAAAAAAATAATTTAAAATTTAAGTTAATAATTCAAAATTGAAGAAATAAATTAAAAATTAAATAATGAAATCAGAAAAACACATAATTATTGAATATTAAAAAAAACAATTGAAAATTGAAAAGTAAAATAGAAATTCGAATACAATAATTGAGAATTAAAGAAAATTACTGAACAATTGGATTGAAAAAAGAAGAAAATAATTTATTATTAAAAAAAAAATGGAAAGTGCCAGGAATTATTTAATATTGAAGAAAACATTAAAAATTGAAGAATAGAATTGTTATTTAAAGAAATTAATTGAGAATTGAAAAAAATAATTGTATTAAATTAAAAATGGAAGAAAATTATTGAAAATTGAAGGAGGTTTTGAAACATGAAATAAATAACTGATAATTGAAAAAAAAATAATTGATAAAAATCAAGATTACTGAATGTTGAAACAAAAAATTAAAAATTGTACAAAATAATTAAAAATTAAAGAAAGTAATTGAAGCGCAGTATCTGGGCTTTCGTTTCCCGTTCCTTTTCTTCCTTTTAGGATTACTTTTTATACCTCTAGCTTCGCCCGTTCCCTTACGTCAATCCCATATTCCTTTCCCTTCTCATTCTTTCCAACTCTCTCATCCACCTCTCTTCTTGTCCATTTCTGTTCAATATCCATCTTACTCTCTCATCTACTCCTCTTTCCTGCTCCCATCCCCCCATACATCTGTCCAACACATGCTCCCAATCCTCTTTCTCATACCCACACATCCTACATTTTCTCTCTTGCTCATCCATCCAATACTTACACTCTTTCATTCCTTCTCCCATCCTGAACTTACACACTCTGCTCCATTTACTATAATTTTTCATTCTCTCCAAATACTCCGACCTTTCCTCTCTCTCCTTCCGACTCCAATTCTCCCTTAACATTTTCCTTCGTTCTCCCTGCCTCCTCCCTTCCTCTAGGGCTTCCATCCTTTCCTTCTCCCACCTTACTAATCCCTTCTTTCCCTTCTGCTCGTTCTCCCTGATCATCAGCCAACAAAGTTATGCTAATCCACTCCCTCTTCCTTGCTCTAATTTCTCCTCGAATCCCTTTTCTCTACTTCTTTGTCTCACCACCATTTTCTCCCTACCTAATTCTTCTCTCAACATGTATCCTGGGTAGTTCCAGCTCACCCCCATTGTCCATCTTAAAAATCTCTCATGCATTCTCTCAACTTTTCCAATCTTACTCCATCCTTAAATTGCTACTCCATAACTTATCACTGCCCATACCAACACATCAAACAACCATATACGCCTTTTCCAATGATTCTTGAATCTCCTCTCCCCTATCCCCCAAACATGCTTCATCACTCTACTCCCCTTTTCCAACCTTCTACTGATGTTAAACTCCTGTCCTCCATTGTATTTAAACCAGTGCTCTAAATAACAAAATTCATTCACTTCTTCCACGCTCTTTCCATTCAACTTCAATACCTCATTCCCCTTCCTCTTTTTCTTAAACCTCATTACCTTTGTTTTCTCCACATTTACACATAGATCTTTCTCTCTCACATATGCTTCAAATTCACTCAACAGCAATCGCATTCCATTCTCATCCTCAGCCATCAATACCACATCATCCGCATACGCCAATGTGTACACCCGTCTTCTTCCTAATATAATTTCCCCCTTTCCCCTCTTTTCCATTCTTTTTTTAAATCAGCCATTAACAGATTAAATAAGATTTGACTTACGGGGCAGCCTTTTCTCAGACCTCTACCTAACCAAAATACCTTTCCCAACTTCTTTCCTACTCTAACCCTCTCTCTCGTATCTTTATATAACTCCTTGATCCTCTCGATCAAACCTTGTTCTATTCCCCTCTCCTCCAAAACCTTTCACAGCATTCCTCCATTTACCAAGGAAAGGCTGCATTAAAATTTAAGAAAACCGAGATCATCTTTCCTTTTTTCTTACTCAAACTTCTGTCCACCAGGTGATTTAGCACGTATATGTTGTCTATTGTGCCCATCTCCTTCTTGAACCCCGTTTGATTATGGGAAATACATCCCATTGCCTCTACCATGTCCTCTAATCTCTTCCTGCTTACTTCTGCATAAACTTTGTACCCTCCTGGCATTAACGTCACTCCCCTGTATTCTTCCACCTTTTCCCTTCTCCCTTTTTAATAATCAGAACTATCAGTCCAGTCTTTCATGCTTCCGGACATCCCTCCCCTTTCCACACCATGTTAACTATTTTCCACATTTCTTTCCTCACGGCCTCTCCTCCAAACATTAAACATTCTCCTTCCATCTCACCTTCCTCTGCTACCTTATTCCTTCTCATTCTATCTATTGCCTCATTTACTTCTTTCCTAGTAATCTCCGATTGATTTATTTCCGGTCCCTTCTCCTACCCTCTCCTTTTATCCACTTCTCCATTCCCCCACATAATCCTTCAAACTACTCCGCCCATTCTTCTGCTCTAATTTCCATGTTTATTCCTTTGCCTCTTTTTCTTTCTCTATTTATCGCTTCCCATTCCTTGCTCTCTTTTATTGCCTTCTCTATCTCTTGAGAAATCTTTCTTTTCCTTCCTCTCTCTTCCTTCCTACTAACTTTACATGTTCCTTATGCATTCTATTGTACACTTTCTTTTCCATTCTACCTTTCCTCCATTCTCTTATACATTCCCTTAATCTTTGTCTACTCTTCTCACATTCCCTATCCCACCAACCTTTTCCTTCTTCCTCTCTCTCTTCTCTACATTTAACTCATTCCTTACCTCTTCTATTAATCCTTTCAGTCTTTCTACTCTATGGTTTATTCCTCTCTCCTCCTCACTCTCCAGTTCCTTCTCCCTCTCCTTAATCCTATTTCCAAATTCTGCTAACCTACCTGTTTCACATTTTCCCATCTTCACCACCCTAACTTTCTTAGTTCCTCCCTCCTGTACTCCACGAACTCCCCTTCTCTCTTTTAACTCTACTATAAGTGGGAAGTTCCCTGAGTCCGTTTCGTCTCCTACTTCTACCCTTCTAAATAGCATTCTCGTCTTCTCATCCGTCAACACGTAATTTATTACCGTTTTTCCTTTTCCTACAAACGTAAATTCTCCTTCCTCATCCCCTTCCAGACTCCCATTACAAATCATCCAACCTCTATTGTTTAACAGTCTCACCATTCTCCTACCTTCCTTATCTACCTCCTTGTGTTTTGATACTCTTACAAATTTTTCTTCCTCCTCCTCACCCCACTCCGCTCCACCTAATTTTCCTGTCCAGGCATTAAAATCTCCTCCTATCACTACCTTATCTTCCGTTCCTCTCTCCATCCATTCTTCTAAAAGCTTCCACCCTTTATTTTCTCATTTCCTTCTGTACATTCCGACAATAGTAAGTATTCTTCACTATTTTCCACTCCTTTTTTTCCACCCACGTCTCGCTAAGCATTACTACATTCTATGTTTAGAACGTTCTCCAAAAACCTTCCTTCTTATTGGCCATTCCCGAGACATTCCAGAATACTATTTTTATTTCTCCATGTTGCCTTACCTTCTTCTCCGCACCACGCCAAACCCCTGTTTCTTAACCACTTCCGATGTTCCATTCGTAACTGCCCATCTTTCTCCATCCAGCCATATACATTCCTTACCCCATTTAACTACTTTTCCTTTATTTCTCTCATCCCACGCCTTTTTATTCATCAGCCACTCTATTCTTCTTTCCTCATTAGTTTTATCCCCACTTATTCTTTCCTCTCTTCCCTTAAGCTTACTCTTTTAGCTCATTACTTCCTTTCTCTGGTCTTCACTTTCTAATTCTATTACCCAAATCCTTGTTTTACCTTCCATCTCCCCACCCACTCTCCTTATGTCTTTAACCTCCACACTTGCTCCTATTTCTTTTAACAACTTACATACTTTCTCCTTTCCCTCCTTTCCCTCCTTTCTATCCGCCTTCAAACCTCTGTTCACTATTTTTCCTTACCTTCTATCCCTCTCTAACATCTTCATTCTTCTACCCATCTCTTGTATTTTTCCTTCTAGCGCCTTTACTTTCAATGCTTCTCCTTCGTCATTTCTTTCTTTCCTGCTCTTTTCTACGCTTTCTACCCTATCTTTTAACTCTCCCATTTCCTTTCTAACTTTTTCCACCTCCATCTTTTGGTCGTTTTTAATCTGCTTCATTTCCTCCCATACTAATCTCTTTTCCTCTTCCCACTTTTCCTCTCACACTTTCCACATTCTTTAAATTCCTCCTATTTCTCCATTCAAACCTTCCATCTTTACCACCACTTTCTCATTCAAACGTTTAATTAATTCTGCTAACCCTTCCGCCTCGTCTAATTTTTTCACCCCTTCTTCTTCACTCTCTTCTACCTTATTTCTATTATCTATTTTGTTATCCATTTTATTATCTACCTTATCCATTTGCAACAGTACACTTATATTTCCTGATCCTCCTGTCTTACCTAACCTCTCCTCTATCTGCATCAACGATTTTCTACCCCTCTTCCTACCTATGTCCGTTAGCGCTTTCGGATTTACCACGAATCTATCTGTTTCCGGCGTGCTAAATACTAACTGTTCTAAAGCCCATTCTTTATCAAACCTTTTTCTCTTTTTTCACACCTTTTCACTCGCTTTTCATTCACTCTAAGAATAATTGCCTTTTCAACTACTTACTTGCATTCATTCAACCACTACATTCATACGTTGGAGTCACTCCTAACCTCAAACTGCCACCACCGTTTTCGTTTCTTTTTTACCTTTCCTCGTACCCACCACCACACCTCACTTTTTCACTCACTTTTTCACTTACTTCTTTAGCCAACTCGCCCACCCTGAACTTACAATTCCACTAAAATCAACTTAAAATTTTACTTTTAATCTGTGACTATCAAAAACACGTGTATACTCAAACGGTACCGGAAACGGAAGCCAATGTCGAAAATTATAATTGAGAATTAAAGAAAATAATTCAAGAATTGAACAATGGGATTGAAAGTAGAAGAAAATAAGTGATTATTGAAGAAAACAGAAATTAAACAACCCAGGAAATATAGAATTTGAAGAAAACAATAAAAAATGTAGAACGTAATTGAGGCAGTTGGTGCAAAAATCGCACAAGTCCATTTTTTTCGAAAATCACTTTTTTATGGAAAATTTATCTCTAAGTGAAGCTCTACGATCTAGTAAAATTAGGGCTGCGCACGAGATCGAGACCAGTCTCGGTCTCGGCTCGGTATCGTCTCGTTTTCCGAGACGATATCGAGACGATACTGCAAAAAAATTTCTGAGACGATACCACGAAAAAAGCGAATCTCGGCGAGACTCTCGCCGAGACAGCAATAGGGAAGTAACTATATAATTATAAACTTTTTTACTACGGATAACAGATATAGATATCTATTTTTAAAAGCTAAATAATGTCTAATTTGACTACCCTTTTTTCAAAAATATTCAATTATAGTTATAAAAAATAATCACACCGGAAAATATAAATGTAGATTACTGATCTTTTGTTAACAAGATTCTTAAACTGTTGATTTAACACCAAAAATCATTTCTTTGATGCAAGTATAGAAATTGAGGTTGTCGAAGAAGAATGTGAAGAATCGGTTTAAAAGTACTATCCAACATTTCACTTATTAATTCATAGGAATTTATCAATCACTCCGAGTCGATAAATTATTGACTCGGAGTGATTGATAAATTCCTATGAATTAATAACTTTACCGAGTGATAAATTCTTTTAAAATAATTTCACTTATTGTTCATTTTGCTGCTTGTCAGCTTCACATTTTAAACAACATCTTATTTTTAATCTTATTTAGCTGAGAATTTGTAAGCGACAACGACACTATTAAATCAACAAGACCCAAGACGTTTTTAACAATTAACAGCTGATTTGCAAAAGTTATCTTTATACAATAAATAAGTTAACAATTGTCTTCTGCAATTACTATGTTTCATTTTTACGATGTTTTTAAGATCGAGACTAGACGAGACCACAATTATGAAGGCGATACCGAGACGAGACCAAGCATGACGAGACCGAGACGATACCGAGACGAGACCATCAATTTTCCATTTTTTCGAGACCGAGACGAGACTCAGTCAAATATCGTATCGTATCGTGCGCAGCCCTACTTATTTGTTTTGCTTTTTTTAAAATTCCATCTCCTTCTCTCATTTTTATTAATTAAATTTGATTAATTAATATTAAATTTCAAAACACTTTATTATTTCAAAACATCAAAACATTTGACGTTGAGTGAAGTTGGCAATTTATCAAATTAATAATCTTTAATACGATTTAAAAATCAGTCGTTTCGGTTCTGAGATTTTCGCAAGTACCTCATTGTATTTCCCTATTTTTTATTCTTGTGGTACACTCGAATCTCTTTATAACGAATCTCGTTACAACGTTCACTCGTTATTACGAGCAGTAAAATTCTCAATACAACGTCATAATTTTATCCCTTCATCCCTATTACTTTTATTTAAAACACAAAAAAAAAACACGAGCGAATTTGAAAGCTATGATATACGTTACTTTCAAAATACATATGTACTATTTGCGCTATTTATTCAAAACTATTATTTCAAAACTAATAACTTAGTAATTAAAAATCTTAAAACACCTATTACTAAACATTTACTAGAAGATTTATAGTTATATAATAAATAAACAAAACTAATTAAATGAATAATTTTTAAATTAAAATTGCGCATGGCAAATGTAATAAACATGAAAATGGTTGATATTTAACAATTTTCTTTCAATAACGATAGCGCAAAATCTCGAGCTTTGACTTTTTTGAAATGTTATTTATTCTTAATAGAGGTATTTTTATTATCCAGTTTTTTGCATTGATCCATCTTTTTACTGGGTACACACTTATCATCGATGACGTTCAATATTTCCTCAGATGGATGCGTAGGTGCATTATCCAACAACAAAAGGATTCTAGGAATTAAATATATAAAAAAATTAGTATATATCGACGCCTCCCTTTAATAAAATTTTGTTTCGAACGTCATTTCAATATAATTCTATGTCAAAACAAATGCAATATGAATTGAACTCGGAAATTTTTGCAAAATAATTTTTAATCAATCGTTGGTTTAATATAAATATGATAATTATGATTCTAAAGGAATCATATTGAATAATAATTTCACTTTTAATTGTATTACACTGAAATTGACATAACATTATTTTGAACCGACGATTGATTAAGAATCACATTGCAAAATTTTTCGAGTTCATTTCATATTGAATTTGTTTTGACATAGAATTATATTGAATTGACGTTCGAAACAAAATTTTCTTGAAGGGAGGCGTCGATATATATATTTACCGCTAAAAAAAAATCAAAATATCAAAATAATGAAATTCTAAAATAAATTTAAGAACTTATTTATGCTTCTCACAGAACACAAAATAATTATAAGTGGTATACACCGTTCATCAGGTTTCAGTGCTCTGACGTTTTTCAAGAAAATGTTTCGGAACCAGTCTAGAAAAATTTCGGAATTCATCCACGCCTTCTTTTGACCTTAGTAAAGCAGTGGAATTTGGTTATTTTTAAAACATCTGGGAGTCGCAGACTTTCCAATGACCAAAAGAGGAATTTTATGAGAACCACTTGCATTCAAACAAACCATAATCGTTAGTCTATCTTTCATTGGTTTATGTGCTGCTACTTCTCATTCAGTTGCTAAAACCAATGTCTGCTGTGGTAGCGATCTGTATTGTAAACCCGTTTCGTCAGCATTGTAAATATTTTCAGGACAATAATTATTTTCTAAACAAAATTGCGCAAATTCTTGTATGAACGAATCACTAGCTTCTCTATCAGTCAAAGCTTTTTCTTCCTTAAGTTGTAGGGTACGAAGACCAAATCTTGTTTTAAATTTAGATAACCAGCCGGCACTAGCTTTAAAATCAGGCTCATTATCTGGTACTAGTCGTCCTTGTTTCATTTTTTCATAAAACCACTATGCTTTTTCTTGCAAAAGTATCCTAGATACTGGTTCTCCAATGGCTCTTTTTTTGACTAAACCAAGCAAAAAGAGTGTTCTCAACACTGAGAAAATTCTATCTGTAATGATTACAAAACTAACCTGTACTCCTAGGACGAAATGACCATTTCTGTTATATTTACTTATTAACCTTATTGTTTTTAAGAATATATCTGCTAATTTTACAAAACGTTTTATAATCTGTCATAAGCTGTCCTATACTTCGCGTCGAATTTTTGTTCTGAGATTATTACAATGTAAGCAAAAAAAATTAACTTTAAGATACAGTGGGATGTCATAAAAAGGAACTAAACTATTACAAAACTCATTAATATAAACCTGTAAGGTTCCTATAAGCACAGAGTGCAGTATAGGAAAGATAATTTTACAGAACTGCTTTGTAACGCTTCACGTACGTAACATTAAGGAAGGTAATATTCGGCTTCTTACGTCATCTTTCGGCTTGACTCGGCAACAGCCAACGCTACGCATTACGTTGCAGTTCATATAGACGGGTCAAAACTAACTGTCATGTGCGTTGATAGCTTTTTTTTTTTAGTTTTAAAAAGGTAGTTTTATTTTGCAAAATTACAATAATATGTACATAAGGACAAAACAGCCTCAGAAGCCTTAAATCATTAAAGTAAGATAATAATTTGGTACGCTATGCGTGATAGGTCTCGCCAAAACACAGTATTTGTAATATAACTTGGTTTGTTCGCGATATAAATAATTGGATGTTATGATGACAATCCTGGTATGCTATAAAATACTTGCAAAAAGCTTGCTAGGAGCAAAAATCAAGTTTAAATATTATTAATGAACTTTAAGCTAGAAATTAATACTAAATAAAAACAGTAACAAAGAAGAAAGAAAGAAGAAACAGTTAAATAAAAAGAACAAAGATGCTTGAGATAGCAAGCAAAATAATACAAAATTAGTTAATCAAAAATATGATCGTTTAAATAAGTCAAAGTAATGTTCACTTGTAATAAAGAGATTTAAACTTTTCACTGATTAAGAAATATATATGTTAACACTTTCACTTTTTTTTAGATTTTTTTTTTCTTTTGGATCGTTTTCGAATTTCATCGATGTACTTCGCGTCTTGCTGCAGCCACCAATACTTCTGCTTCAGTCTGCTAGTGGAGTCGATATCTTTCTGCCTCAAAGCCGTGGAATAAGTGAGATTTTCTTTTTCGTGTTTTTCTTCGTCTAGAATTAGTCCTTTTTTGGCTCGGTGTCTTCTGATGTGGTATATTATTGGGGTATTTTCTTCGTTTTGGATGAGTCCCAATTTATCTGCTGTGCAGAATATTTCAGGTGCTGTGTAACCAGTTTTTAGCATTCTGTTTGCAACAGCGTCAGTAATGAATTGGAGGTCATTGATTAGAGAATTATTTATATTGTAACATCTGCTAAAATAATCTCTAGTCAACTGCAAGGTGAATATGTCGAATCTTGGGATGTCAGCCAGATTGTAGAGGTATTGGTTGTTTATTCGTTTTTTGTACCCTGATGAAGCCGATCTATATGAGCTGAGGCAAGCTTTTAAACATGATCTTTCCAGTCTTCTGTAGAGTTCCATCACTGACGGACCAACATTCCACCACGTTGGAGCTGCGTAGGCCAGGATGGGTCGAATCAATAATTGGTAGCCGATGATTTTAGCTTTACTGTCCAGATGTCTTTTATAGAATAATTTAGCATTAGATCTAATTGCTAGTTTAGCTTTTCTCAGCTGGGCCATATGATGTAAATTCATTCTCAGCAAGTAATCAAATTTCACACCAAGGTAAGTGACTTCTTTTTTATTAGGTATTATTGTTTTGGTGTTATCTTTTGAATTTAATATGATTTCAAATGTTTTTAAAAGTTTGACTGTTTTAAATGGGATTTCGTTAACTGTTTTTCTGAATAGAATGGTTTCGCATTTGGAGGGATTGAGTCGTAGATTCCATTTTTCATAATATTTATTGACATTATTGATATGTTGATTTAATTTAATTTGTATGATGTGAACTTTATTATTTGCATAGTAAAAAACGAGGTCGTCTGCAAAGGAAATTGAATTGCTATCAGGATCTTCATCAAGTTTACATTCAGTGGAAACGTCGGAGTTGTAGATATTAAAAAGGATGGGTGATGTCACCGTTCCCTGCTGCAGACCCTGCTGGATCTTGAATGTTGATGCCGATTTGCCGCCACCATTCCATGTCACAAATGATTTTCCAAAAATCATATCCGTAATAAGATGAATAAGATGCTTAGGAAAGTTAAGCTGGATTAACTTATAAATTAACCCCTCCAACCAGACGGAGTCGAACGCATTCTCCAGGTCAATTAAAACTGCTCCTATTAATTTGCCGTTTAACAGGTGTCTATTTAAATCAGATGAGAATTTATGAACTGCATTTGTTGTGGAATGTTGCGCTTTAAAACCAAATTGATTTTCTGGTATTATTTTATTTCTGTGTATAAATCTATTTAGGTCCGTTTTTATTAACTTTTCAAAAATTTTGCTTAGGTTACAAGTCAAACTGATTGGTCTATAACTATTGTAATCTGTGGCTTTTTTTTCCTTTTTTGAGAATTGGAATGACATTGGCGACTTTCCATCTGGTTGGGTAATAGTTAATATTTATAGCGTTATTTAAAATTGCTGTCAGGTCTTTAATCATCATACTCGGTAAATGTTTGAGTACAATCATGGGAATATTGTCACAACCACTTGATGTTTTGTTTCTGAGATGTTTGATAATATTGGCCACTTCGTATTGATTATGGAAGATTTTATTATCCGCGTCATTGATAGGATCACAAGCCGGGTTATCTATTGAAAATTGGTTTAGTGTAATATTAAATCTTCTATTATACTGTACGAGATCAATTGTATTTTTTGCTACTGGATAAATTAGTTCGTTCAATTTGATGGCTGCTTCCGTGAATCTAGGTGAGTTTATATTTTCAAAGTGTTTTCCGATGATTTCCAATTTTGTGACATTATCAATGATTTGAAATCTGTTATGGTTAATTGGAATAAGCATTGATGAATCAATGTTAGCTTCCTCCAGAATCGGATTATTAGAATCAATTTGAAGATCCGCTACGTTGGGCAAATTTTTTCTTCTAAACAATTTGTTAATTTTAGGAAAGAATGTATGTGCGTTGATAGCTGCGGTCATTAAGCGGTAGTTTTAAGTTCGTGATAGGGTCGTGAAGCGCGAGTTCGAATCTTTCACCATGCGAATTTGTTTTCAAATAGTTAAAAAAAATATATTTGTATAAGCAACAGGGTGCATCTGTAAATAAATGTAGGTTACGTGTGAGTTGAATACATGAATTAACTGAAGGAGAATAATTTTTTAAATGTGAACAGGTTAAATTACAAAACAGTTCTGTAACTTATCACAGTAAGTTTATATCTTTTAAAACATAAGTTTTTCTGCGACTCTTTAATACTTGTTAAATATACTGTGTTCTGTAACATTAAATAGTATGAAACAATCTCGTTTTTTTAATAAAATCAGCTTATTTACTATTTACAGAAAGTGGTCTTTCGTCCGAGCAGTACCATAGCAGTTCTGTAATCGTTACAGATATAATTTCCTCAGTGAAGATCCTTAAATTTTGAATCCCTATTCCTTTTCCAGTTTTTTGTTTCGTTTATTAGTTTTAATTCTTTATACCGCTCGTCAATACTTTCCTTCTGTTTAAAAATTGTGGAAACTGTTGAACTGCTAATTTCATATTCCTGACAAATTTGATAAATTTTAATACCATTTGTCAATTTCTTCACAATATCAGCTTTCTGTTCGATTGTCAAAGATATACGAGTTTTTTTTTCTAAAAATAATTAAATATATATGTCAAAGATCCATAAAAAATATACACACTAAAATTTAATTTAATCTAAAAATACACAAATGTTTTCAATATTAACTTCTTATCTACAAAATTTACTTCAAAAAATTAAAATATTAACTAAAATTTAGGTTAATATATAACTAAAAAAAACCAATACAATTAATTTATTTTTAACTTTATTTAACTTTAAAAAACTGTTAATACATTTAAAATTAAAAATACTTACTTTTCTCGTTGTTGATTCCATAAATCAGAAATTATATATAATAAATTTACAAAATAAACATATACTTTAAGTGAAATGTCACTCGCTTTTGACGTTTTGCAATTTTTTGCAATGTTGATCGTAGATACATTCATGCATTTGTCGTCGTAATATCGAGATTTTTCAGTCCCGAGATCGTCGTTATAACGAGATTCGAGTGTATAGATATACGTTTTTCTTAATAAACTAATTAATATTCAAATAATCAGTTATTATTCATCAAAAGAACCAATCCGGGAAAATTATAGTTTACGATCCAGGAATTATCATTTACAACATAACTTTGTTTTAAAACAAACTACTTAAAAATTAACATTTAAAAATTTTACAACTAAAAAATCTGATTAAAATGTTAAAAATCGGGTTTTTCTTATTTAGAAAACAAAACTCAGAATTTTTATCAGACCTGTCTGGCAGACTGATTAAAAATCGAACATTATTTTACAAACATAATTTCAGAATCCCATTCTTAATTTTTGCCATTTTTACAAACCACCACTTTTTAGTTTGAGGTTATGTTAAACGGTTAAATGCACGAGAGCTTTTTTGTCAGTATCAAAATCTTATCAAGATTAATATTTGCACAACAAAATCAATGTCCTATTGTAAACTTTGTTTTCCTCATGCATCAGAATACAAAGAAAGATTTTATTACCCACACTAACTCGAATTATGCAAATTAGAAGAACATAAGGCAGCCAATGATGTAAGAAAGATAAAAAAAAAACTCGCATTGTGTGAAGTAACTGCTAATAGACGTGAATCATTTTATGTAATTGGGGATAAAATTTTGTGTTCCCTCGTGAAATAAACGCAAAACTTACCTTGTGCCCATCGTCTGAAAACGTCTTCTTTGACATTCGGTCCCCAGAGGAGAATTCTGATATTTTCTAAAAGCTCTGCAGCACTTTCTGCCATTTTCAACTCGCGGAAAGTTTTTTTTACGCGAGGTTAAAGCACACCGTAAAACTTTACTTTATTTTAAAACAAACATACTCCTCTACTGTATTAAAAAAATTTGTTTCTCAACTTTTATTCCCTGGCTTTTGCAGTGCCGAGACAATTTTTGATAACCTATTTGGCACATACGTTTTTAGCAGCCAAGTGCCGCCATGCCAAGTCTCCTGGCCACGATTTACTCAATAACTAGATTTGTCGCACAATCCGCCACACCTTCTATGCAAAAGGGACGTTTATGTTGTGATTTTTTTTTCAAATTTGTTCTAATTTGCTCGAATCGCAAATTTATGGCTCGGAGCTTGATTAATCGACCACGTGACCGACAAGAAAGTAGAAAAAGCTCGGAAAAGCTCAGATTTGGAAAATTTAGTAACAATCAACGCTATTTGTCAATTTCCAACGAGCTCGAAATTCTATTGGTTGATGTGTCACAATCCACCAATTGCTGTGCAACTTATTCCTAAACGATTTTTCTCTAATTTGAACAAAATTCTCTTCAAAATTCATTTTCTATTTTTGTATTCAGTTTTTAGTAATAGATTTTGCAAAATTATGTTATTACAAAGGTACGTGTTTGATAAAAGAAGAAAAGTCCAGTTTGTACGAGTCACGTGACATAGAGTTACGAAGAAGTAATATTACCTGAAAAATGGTAACGAGAACGAGAATATAACCGGGAATATAACCGACCAAAATTCTAATCAACAATTTATGAGAATTTAAGTTTTTTATTTATTTATCAAATTAAGTCAAATTTTCCACATCAAACTACATCAATTAAAATACAATTTTCAACTATTTCTATAATTTTTCAATTACTTTCTGCAATTTTTAATTAATAAATTTTAATTATTTTCATTGTTTCTCACTTACTTTTCCCTAAATCTTTAAATCTAGCTTCCACAAATTTCAATTATTTTTAAATATTTTTTTATTACTTTTTCAATTTTAATTATTTTTTCTTCGACAATAAAACAATTTCATTATTTATTGCTAAATTTCATAATATTTTTTCGTAAAATGAAAATAATTTTTTCCATTCACCATTATTATTTTCATTTTGCATTTATTGTCTTCAATTTTTAATCATTCTCCATTATTTCTGAATTAATATCCTTAACTTTCAAACATATATCTCAATTTTCAATTATTTTGTTTAATATTTTTTTTTATCATAATTATAGCAATTATTTTCTCCATCTTTTAATTACTTTAATTATATTTTTTAATTAAATAATAATTTCCTAAATTTTTAGTCATTATCTCAAATTTAGATTATTGTCTTCAATTTTCAATTTTAAACAATTTTTCAATTATTTTCCTTTGCTTAAAAATAAATTCTGTAATATTTTTCTATTATTTTCTCCAATTTCTAATTATTTTCATTCTTTTTGCATAATTTTTAAAAAATTCATTTATTTATCTGGAATTTTAATTATTTTAATTATATTTCAATTATTTCTTAACATTTTAAACTATTTTGATTCTATTTTAATTATTTTTTTAGTTTTAAATTATTTTTATCAAATTGTCATTAATTATTTCCCTCATTTTTTAATTATTAGGTATTATCCTCATTTTGTAAAATTATTTTTTAAGATTTTTAAGTATTTTTCACAAATTTCAATTATTTTCATCATTTTTCAATTATTTACATTTGTTTACATAATTTCCAAATTTTTGTATTAATTATCTTAAATTTCAAAATTTCTTTTGAATTTTCAACTCGATTTAAAATTATTTTCTCCAGTATTTAATTATTTAAATTTTTTTCAATTTATTTCTAAGATTTCCAAGTTGCATAGGGGTTTAATTTATTTATTTATTTCCATAAATTCTCAATTATTGTTCTTATTTTGTAAAATTATTATTTAATACCTATTTTTAAATATTTTTCACAAATTTCAATTATTTTCATAATCTTTTATTTATTTTCATAATTTCCAAAAAAATTTATTAATTACCTTAAATTTCAACATTTTTTTGATTTTCAACTCGATTTTAAATTATTTTCTCCAATTTTTCATTATTTTAATTTTTTCAATTTATTTATAAGATTCCCAAGTAGCGCAAGGGTTCAATTATTTCCCTAATTTCTCATTTATAATTCTCATTTTGTAAAATTATATTTTAAGATTTATCATTATTTTTCTCAAATTTTAATTATTTTTTTTTCAATTTTCAATTATTTTCATTTATTTTCATAATTTCCAAAAAAAAAATATTAATTATCTTAAATTTCAAACAATTTTTCAATTTTCAATTATTTTCTCCAATTTTTCATTATTCTAATTTTTTTCAATTTTTTTCTAAGATTCCCAAGTGACGCAAGGGTTCAATTATTTATCTGAAATTTTAATTATTACCATCATATTTTAATTATATATTAAAATTTTTAATTATTTTCATCATATCTTAATTATTTTTGTCAATTTTAAATTAATTTTATCATTTTTCAATTCTTTTCCTAAATTTTCAATTATTATTCTCATTTTGTAAAATTATTATTTGAGATTTTAAAGTATTTTTCACAAATTTCAAATATTTTTAACATTTTTTAATTATTTTCATTTGTTTACATAATTTTCAAAAAAATTTAATTATTTATCTTAAGTTTCAATTATTTTTAGCCTTCTTCAATTCCATCTTTTCTTTAATTTTTAATTATTCTCATTTTTTTCAATTAATTTCTCAAACATTTTCAAGTATTTTTCTCAAATTTCAATTTAATTATATTTATTTATTTATTTTCATATATTTCATAATATATCTCACAGTCAAAAATTGACCATTATCTTTTAAATATTTTGAAAAATTCTGCAATTTTTTCAATTCTTTATTTCAAATTTTTGTCAACTTATCATTGTTTTTATCATATTTCAATTATTTTCTTCAAGTTTCAAATTTTAAAATCCTTTTTTAATTATTTTCCCTAATTTTTAATTATTCTTATTTTTGAAAACTATTTTCTAAAATTTTTAAATATTTTTCCCAAATTTCCCAATATTTTCTTGAATATTTAATCATTTTCAATTCTTTTTATAATATCAAAATTTTAATCTATTTATCTGATATTTCAATTATTTAACTCAATTTTTAATTACTTACCCTCTTTTTCATAATTTCCAAAAAGTTTTTAATTATTTATCTGAAATTTTCATATTTTTTATTTAATTTTTAAGTATATCTACGATTTTATTGTATTTTATGTACATGTATTCTTTATTTTTTGCAATTTTTGAAATTAAAAATTTTCTTTTCAATTTTACATTATGTTTATCTTGTTTTATTTATTTTCTCCAATTTTGTCATTATTCTAATTATTTTTTTCAATTTATTTCTATAAGATCTTATATTTTTCTCAAATTTAAATTATTTTCTATTTTAGAACATTCCTATGATTTTTTTAAATTACTTTCGACAATTTTAATCGTTTTCATTATTTTTTTTTTTCTATTAATTTGCAAAATTTGCCCTTATTGTTTTTATTATATTTAAAATATTTACAATTTCTATTATTTATATTATTTTATTATTAACTTCAATTTTCAATTACTTATTAAGAAGTTCTTCCTCGTAATTTACAAAAAGTTTTTAATTATTTATCAGAAATTTTAATTTTTTGATTCAATTTTCAATTATATCTATGATTTTCTTGTATTTTATGTAACTTTCTATTCTGTGTTTTTTCTAATTATTTCTCTTAAATTAAAAATTGTTTTTTTCAACTTTTAATTATGTTTACTTTCTTTCATATTTATTTTTCCTAATTTTTAATTATTTTTTATTTTTTTTTTGCAATCAATTTTTAAAACTTTCAAGTATTTTTCTTAAATTTTCCTTTATTTAAAATATATGATGTAATTTTTTCAATTATTTTCTCAAATTTTAATTATTTTCTTCAATTTTAAATTATTTATATTATTTTTCCATCATTTTTTAATATTTTTAATCATTTTCATCATTTCTGAATTAATTTTCTAAATTAAAAATTTTTTATCTAGATTTCAATAATTTTTTTATTTTCAATTATTTATTTTTAATTTTTTCCCCAATCTTGTCATTGTTCTAATTATTTTTTTCTTTCAATTTATTTCTATAAGATTTTATATTTTTCTCAAATTTAAATTATTTTCTATTTTAGACCATTTCTATGATTTTTTAAATTTCTTTCGACAGTTTTAATCGTTTTCATTATTTTTTTTTCAATTAATTTGAAAAATTTGCCCTTATTTTTTTAAATATTATATTTAAAATATTTACAATTTCTATTATTTATATTATTTTATTATTATCTTCAATTTTCAATTGGTACTTATATTATTTTATCATTATATCCTTAAAATTTTAATCATTTTCATCATTTCTGAATTAATTGTCTGAATTTTGAATTATTTATCTCAATTTCAATTATTCTTTCAATTTTAAATTATTTTCTCTAATTTTTAATTATTTTAATTGTTGTCAATCTATTTCTAAGATTTTCAAGTATTTTTCTCAAATTTCAATTATTTTCTTTAATATTTTATAAAACATTTCTATGATTTTTTACAGTACTTTCGACAATTTTAATCGTATTCATTATTTTTTTTTCAATTAATTTGTTAAATTTGCCCTTATTTTTTTAAATATGATATTTAAAATATATTTACAATTTTTATGTCAGGTATACGAAATTACAATTTTTATAATTTACATAAAACACTGTTTATAATTGTTACATTTAACAATAATTTTTACATTTCATTGACTTACAGTTAATTTTCAATCATAATTATTTTGTTATTTATCTATTTTTATTTCAATTAAATTATTAGTGTTTTAAAATAGTGTATAAGCTCATTCAAACTGTAGAAAATTCCCCTAAATTCTCCGGAAAGAGAATATTCTCCCGTTATATTCCCGAGAATGTAACCGTATTTTAAATTCCCAAGAATATTGCAACTCTCCGTGACATTTAAAAATTTCGAAATTTTTTTTTTTTGCACGGTAATTATAAAAAGAAAATGAATGGGTGTATGAATTGGAAAATAGGTTTATATAGGAATGTAGGTAGTAAGAATGCTCGCGTATTGCGTAATGTTTGATTGATATTTCTTTTAATTGTGGAATTTAAAAAAAAATTATCCGGAGCGCAGCGCCATCTGTGTTTTTTAACGAAAATCAATTGTCAACGATTAATGGAGGTCGAAAGCTTTGTCGTTTGTGATAATCAACAATTAACTGTAATTATGCTGTAATGCATGGCCGTTATATTTGCTTTTGAACGATCGAATTCAATCAAATTATTTGTGAAAGAAGACGCGTGTGAAGAACAGTGTAACTCGGGACGGTTCCAAGTATTAAATCGCTGGAGTGTGATAGCAGCAAAATGGCAGCAAGCGACTCCACGACGGACGAGAGCCTTTATCCGATTGCCGTTTTAATTGACGAATTAAAAAATGAAGATGTTCAGGTATCGAGAATTTTATTTTCCGTCAATTCTGTATTTCGTGCTGATAATTATTTCAAGTTGTAGCATGTGTAGAATCCGGTAAAGTTTACCGGTTCCTCAATGTTGATTGAGGTTGTGATTAGTCTTGTTTGCAGACACTTACGCTTGTTGAAACGTCATTAAAAGTTTATTGGCGGCGTGAAGCGTGGCGTGTTCATTTTTAATAATTTGCCATTACAATTGTTGTTTTTAAATCAATCGATTTACTGTAATTAATGGGATTTTTGATGAAAAACATTTTCTGCCGCAGTTACGCTTGAATTCAATCAAGAAACTTTCTACGATCGCTCTTGCTTTGGGAGTTGAGCGTACACGCAGTGAGCTTATTCCATTCTTAACAGAAACCATTTACGATGAAGATGAAGTCCTTTTGGCACTTGCCGAACAATTGGGAACTTTTACGCCTTATATCGGTGGACCCGAATTTGTACATCATTTATTGGTAAGAATTTTTTTTTATCATTTTCATCAATCATTTCTTTATTATATTTCCTCAATGAATTTTTAATTGAGTAAGATGAATCATTCACGGGTGTTTCGTAAATTAGAGATATATAGAGAATAAAATTGTCCTTGAATGGCAAATATTAAATGGATATTTTTTGTTTTTCGTTAAATCAATATTTGCGTGTATTACTTTTTTTTATTGTAATTTTAATTACTAAGGAAGTTAATGAAAAAAAGGTAAAGAAATGTATTTATTTTTTACTAAGTAGAACAATGTAAAAATCGTTTAATATGAGGTTTTTTTTCTGGTAAAAGATAATTTAAATAAATTGTTAGAGAGTGTAATTTTCTGTAGAAACATGAAAAAAGTAAATTTGCTCCGAAATTTTTAAATGTTGTAAAAAGTCTGCAAACTTTATAAATAGCGATTCGGAAAATCGGGGAATTTATACTTTTTTGTATTTCCTAGAAATTTGTATCTCTTCTGAAACTGTTTTTAAATTAATTTCTTTCTTTAACAAATTTTTTTTTATAATTTTTTCTAGATTTTTTTATAATTTCTTAGTTTTTCTTACTTTCTAAAAACTTGTTTCTATTTTTTAGAAAACCTAGAATTTGCGAAAAGGTCCGAGAATTTAACCTTTATACATTTTTTGATTTTATCTTCATTTATATATATTTCTTATCAGGGCTGTTATTGATTTAAATCATTGGGAAATTTGCATTAAATTCATGGTTTAAATAAAAGAAAATTTGACAATTCTCTGGATGTCTAATACTGCATGTAAAACATCGCAAACCATAATAATAATACAGACAATCAAAATACCAATTAAATAAATAAATAAATACCTACGATTTACAAATTTTTTGTATGAAGATAGCAAAAAAAGTATTAAAATTTTATAGATTAAGTCATTTTAATTTAAATAAATTCCAAACGTTAGTTAACTGTTATTCCAATTTGTTCCAACTTTTAAATTTCAATTAATTAAAATTTAAATGCATAATAATCAAACTGTAATAATATTAATTATTTTCCAAATTCACAATAATTGTTTTTTTAATTGTTAAAAGATTTCTAATATATTTCACTTTTTCGAACTTGTTTAATTTTTATCTTATAATTTTTTTTTTTTTTATAAAATTTTGAGATTTTTCTCCTTTTACTTTTACTTTTGATTTTTTTTTATTTGTGTTTTTATTTTAGGAATTTTTAGATTTTCTTTATTTTTCTAAATTTATTGTTGAACTCGTTTTAAATGTAATATTATGAAAATGTTTTTGGTTTAATTTGCTTAAACTTTTTTATTTTATTTTTATTTATTCTAATTTTTTAGTAGTTTTTATTAACCAAATTTTTTTTTGTACTTTATTTTTTTACAATTTGTTAGATTAAGGAAAAAAACATTTCTCCATTTTCTTCCTATTTCTTTAATTTTCTTGATGTTTCACTATTTTTTTATTCCTTCCTTGCGTTTTAAGTTTTTATCTTGTAGTTACGAACTTTTGAAAACATTTGTTCGATTCTTTTATCATTTTTTAAATTTTCCAATTTCCTACTTTTTTTGCAGACTTTTATTCCTGTATTTTATGTTTTATAAATTGAAGCTTGAACTAAATATTCCTATTTTAACATCGTTCTTCTATTGCATAGATTTTTTTTCTTTTAAAAATTAAAATTTTTTTTTTTAAATTTTCTTTTCTTCTTCATCATGTGAAATAAATTTCTAATTTTTCTAGTTTTAAAATTTTATTCTCTTTAGTAATATATTTTATCGTGTTTTTAATTATCTTCTTATTTATTATTTCAATTTAAAAAAATGTCCGTAAATAGTTTAATTTTTTGAAAGACTGTTTCATTCTTGTGTTTTTTTAAAAAATTTTCTGCATTTCTTTAATAAACTACTTACAAATAAACATTTGGAGATAAATGGATAATTTAAAAAAATTGTTAAAAAGTCAAATTTTCTGTAGACACATGAAAGAGTAAATTTGCTTCAAAATTTTTAAATCTTCTAAAAAATCTGCAAACTTTATAAATAGCGATTCGGAAAATCAGGGAATTTATGCTTTTTTGTATTTTTTAGAAATTTTTATCTCTTTTAAAACTGTTTTTAGATTTTTTTAAATTAATTTCTTTCTTAAAATAATTTTAAAAATTTCTTTTAGATTTTTTCATAATTTCTTAGTTTTTCTTACTTTTTAAAAACTTGGTTTTATTTTTTTAAAAAACCTAGAATTTGCAAAAAAAATCCACGAATTTAACCTTACATTTTTTGATATTATCATTTATATATATTTCTTATACATTTCTTTCTAAGAAATACATTTAAATTTCCACAAAAAAGTAATAACAATTTTTATCTTACTCTCAGGTTTTTTTTATTTTATTTTTTCTCATATTTTATTTTTTTTATTTATTTATTTAATCTGTATACGGGCTACAATAAAATGCAATTTTATTACAAAGTTTATTTTACAAATCAGTTTTCTAAATTTATTGATTTTCTTTTATTTTTAGAACATTTTTTTACTTTTATTTTTCATTTATTGCTTTTTATGATTAGATTTTTTTATTAGATCTTGCCACAAATATTTATAATTAAATTTTAATTGATTTTCTGACAAGATTTTGTTTTCCCGAACATTTTTTGAGTCTTTGGTAGCAATTGTAGTAAATTAAAATTTTTTATTTCACTTCAATTTGTTTTTTAATTTTTTAATTATTTTTTGTAGTTTCAGTACCAGTGTTTCTTAATTTTCTTTTTAATTCTAAATTTAAAAAAGAATTATTTTAAATTCAAATATTTCAAGATTATTTCATTCGTTCCAAGTTCTTTTCATATTTTGTTTTATTTTCTCGGTTTCTTCGTTTATTTTCTTATTAATTTTCAAAACTTTTACAAATATTTTCATACATCTTTTAAATATTGTAAAGTTTTTCTGAATTTTTATACCTTGAGTTTTTACTTTTCCCACGTTTTGTCATTTTTTAAATTCTGGCCCAATATTAATTCTTTTTTAAAACCATTTTTTCATAAATTATCCATTGTTCTATATAAAGTATAATTTTATTTGTAAATGTATAAAATTAATCACAATTTTCTATTTTTTATTAAATTAATTTTTGTGTTTTTTTTTGCAACTTTTCTAATACTAAGTTTTTAATGATTATTCGTGTGGAGCTTTTGTATATTTGGTTGACTTTTTGTTTTAAAAATTAAAAATTAAATTTATAGTTTCCTGAAGTTTTACTACTTTACCTAATGTTCAAATAGAGAAAATTGTATATATCGCTATTTATAAACACAAACATTCAAACTCTAAAATTAAAAATGTTTTGTTGACATAATTGAAAGATTGTCAGTGTACAATGTAAAAATTGTAGATTGAATGAAATTCAATAATAATATACAATTTTAGTATATAATAATCTCCAGTTATTATAATAAATTAAATAAACCCGAAGAGTTAATTAATTTAAATTTAAATTTTCTCAAACTTTCAAATTTCAATAAAATTTTTTCATCCAATTCCGACAAATAATAGCTCATTTTTATGGTTGAAACATTCATTACAATTTTATATGTTAGACTTTGTTAAACAATATACTGTTTAAGAAGTACTTGAAGAAGAAATTTTACTTTTAAACAAAATATTATTTAACAAAACCCAACAAATAAAATTATAGAGAATGCTTCAACATAAAAAATGAGCTATTATTTTTCAGAATTGGATGAAAATTGCAGTTGTTCATTAAAATTAAAGTAAAAACATAACATTTTTAATTTATTTATCTAAAATTTCAGGTATTTGTATTATTTTTCAATTATTTCCATCATTTTTAAATTGATTTCTTAAATTTTTCAATTTTTTTCTCCAAATTATAATTTGTAAAATTATTTTTTAACTGATTTACTAAACCTTTAATTATTTATTTCAAATTTCAAATAATTAAACAAACTTTTAATGAATTTTAGAATTTTTCAACCTTTTTTTTCTCAAATATACAATTACTTTCGATATTTTGAAATTAATTTCCTCAATTTTCAATTCTTTATCTCAAATTTCCATTATTTTAAAAAATTTATCATTATTTTGACCATTTTTCAATTATTTCCTTTAATTTGATTAATATTCTGCAATTTTTTTCAATTATTCTTTTCAATTCTTGGATGTTTTCTTCAATTCTCAAATATTATCATAATTTTTAAAGACTGTCTTGAATTTTTAATTATTTCTATAATTTCGCAATTTTTTTCTCCGATTTTTAATTTTTAAAATTATTTTCAATTTTATTTAGTTAATCTTTAATTATTAATCTAAGATTTCAATTCTTTTTTACGTTTGTTTTATAACCATTTCATTGATTTCTTCGATTTTAAATTACCTTCATTATTTTTTAATTTTTAGTTTCCTAAAATTCCAATTTTTTTCCCAATTTTTTTCCTCATTTTTTAATTATTCTTATCATTTATATTTCAATTATTTCTATCATTTTTAAATTATTTTAATTATTGTTATAATTTTGAAAATATTTTCTTCAATTTTTAGTTTTGAAAAGTTTTTATTTTTTTCAAACACTTTCTAGATCTTTAATTTATTTATCTCAAATTTCAGTTATTTGTATTATTTTCCAATTATTTACATCATTTCTAAATTGATTTCTTGAATTTTTCAATTTTTTCCTCCAAATTATAATTTTTAAAATTATTTTTTAACTGATTTACTAAACCTTTAATTATTTATTTAAAATTTCAAATAATTAAACAAACTTTTAATGAATTTTAGAATTTTTCAAACTTTATTTCAAATGTAGAATTACTTTCGATATTTTGAAATTAATTTCCTCAATTTTCAATTCTTTATTTCAAATTTCCATTATTTTAAAAAATTTATCATTATTTTTGCCAATTTTCAATTATTTCCTTTAATTTGATTTATATACTACAATTTTTTTCAATTATTCCTCTCAATTCTTAGTTTTTTTTAATTTTCAATTATTTCTATAATTTTGCAATTTTTTTTCCAATCTTTAATTTTTCAAATTATTTTCATTTTTTTTACTTAACCTTCAATTTATTATTAATCTTAAATTTCATTTTTTTTGCATTTGTTTCATAACCATTTCATTGATTTTTTCGACTTTAAATTACCATAATTATTTTTTAATTTTTAGTTTCCTAAATTTTCAATTATTTTCTGAATTCGCGATTGTTTTCACCAATTCTGAATTTTGTTTTCAATTCTCATCATATTTAAATTAATGATTTCAATTTTCAATAATTTTCCCAATTTTCAATTTTTTTTTTGCAATTATAGAAACAATTTTTAATTTATTTAATTATTTTTAAATTGATTTATTAAATCTTCAATTATTTATTTCAAATTTGAATTCTTTCTTTTAATTTTCATTTCCAATTGTTAATTAGGTTCATATTTTTTTAATTAATATCCTAAATTAAATTTTTTATTTAAATTAGCCATTATTTTTATCTTTTATCTTTATCTCAGATTTCAATTATTTTCTTCAATTTAAAAATTATTTTTATCATTCCTTCATTTTTTCCTACAATTCATACTTATTTGTACTTATAATTATTTCATTAATTTCATAAACTGTCAATTATTGTATTAAATTATTTTCCTCAATTTTTAATTATTCTCATCATTTATATTAATTTCAATTATTATCTTGAATTATCAATTATTTCTCGAGTTCTGCATTCATTTTCTATAATTTTGAATTATTATTTTTCAGTTTCAAATTACTTTCCACAATTTGTAGTTATTTTCCTTATATTTTTCTTTTAATTTGAAAATTTTGTAATTATATTTTATAATTATTTTTTTTTTATCCTATCAGGCTTCACAGGCCGTCCCCTATTTCCCTAAATATCCCCTATTTTGCAATTAGTCCCTAAAAGTCCCCTATTTAGAAAAAGTTACCCTAAAATTCCCTATTTTTCACGAAAGTATATTTAAAGTCAAGGTAACTAGAGATTTTCAATCTTTTTTAAATTTTTATTATTTTTTCAGTCTTCAATTATTTCTATCATTTTTAAGTTTTTTTCTCCAATTTTTAGTTTATTAAATTATATTTTAATAGATTTCCTGAATTTTCAATCCTTCATCTCCTATTCCTATTATTTTTTTGAATTTACAGTTATGTTTATCATTATTTCTTAATTTTTTTCTACCATTCATACTTATTTGTATTATTATTTTACTAATTTCATAAACTGTCAATTATTTTCATCAAATTTAAATTATTTTTTTCTACTTATTAAATATTTTCATTATTTTCCAATTAATTTCCAAAACTTGCAATTATTTATTTACTTTCTAATTTTTTTCATTATTTTTTCATTGTGTTTATCATTTTTCAGTTATTTTATTAAATTTCAATTTTTTCTATAACTTTGAAAATATTTTCTTCAATTTTTAGTTTTGAAAAGTTTTTATTTTTTTCAAACACTTTCTACATCTTTAATTTATTTATCTCAAATTTCAGTTATTTGTATTATTTTTCAATTATTTACATCATTTCTAAATTGATTTCTTTAAATTTTCAATTTTTTCCTCCAAATTATAATTTTTAAAATTATTTTTTAACTGATTTACTAAACCTTTAATTATTTATTTCAATTTATTAACAAAAATTTTAATGAATTTTAGAACTTTTCAATTTGTTTTTTAAAATTTACAATTACTTTCGGTGTTTTGTAATTAATTTCCTAAAATTTCAATTATTTATCTCCAATTTTCATTCTTTTAAAAATTTAAAATTTATTTTTGCCATTTTTAAATTATTCTTCTCAAATCTCGATTGTTTTCTTTAATTTTTAAATATTTTATTATAATTTTAAATTACTGTCTTCAATTTTCAATTATTTCTATAATTTTTCAATTTATTTTCTTCAATTTTTAATTTTTAAAATTGTTTTCAATATGATTTACTTAATCTTTATTTAATTATCTTAAATTTCGAGTCTTTGTTTTCAATGTTTAATTTGTTTTATAATCTGCTCATTGATTTCTTCGATTTTAAATTACCGTAATCATTTTTTAATTAATTTCTTAAATTTTCATTTTTTTTTCTCAATTCTCTATTGTTTTCAACAATTTAAAATTCTTTTTCAATTATTCTCATCATTTTTAAATTAATGTTTTCAATTTTCAATCATTTTCTCAATTTTTAATTATTGTCTTCCAGTTTCAGTTGTTTCTATAATTTTGCAATTATAGAAACAATTTTTAATTTTTTAAAGTATTTTTAAATTGATTTATTAAATATTTAATTGTTTATCTCAAATTTGAACTCTTTCTTTTAATTTTTATTAGTTTTATTATCTTTTTAATTTCTTTTTTTTTTCCTATTTTTAATTATGTTTTTTAATTAATTACCTAAATTTTCAATTTTTTTAATTTATCATCATTCTTATCTTTTTTTAATTATTTTCTCTTAGTTCATATAATATGTACTTATTTTTCTTATTTATCAATTATGTTCTTCAATTGTAAATTATTTTTAGTATTTTTTTCAATTTTTATTTATTCTCATCATTTGTATTTGAATTATTATCTTGAATTTTCAATTACTTTTCACAATTTGTAGTTATTTTTCTTATTTTTTAAAATAAGTTGAAAATTTTTTAATTATATTTTTTTTCATTCTACAACTTTGTAATTTTGTCCTACCCAAATAAAATCGAGGTTCCACTGTATATAATTTATTTATCTTTATTTATAAAGTTTTTAAAGTACCCTAAAAGTTCCCTATTTTTTTATATTCAGTCCCTTAATTACTACTATTTTTTTATTATATATAATGAAAGATGTTGAATTGATTGTTTGTTGTGTTTGCAGCCACCTTTGGAATCACTGGCAACAGTTGAAGAGACAGTGGTCAGAGATAAAGCAGTGGAGTCTTTACGTAATATAGCGCTTCAGCACAGTCCTGCCGACCTTGAGGAGCACTTTGTTCATCTTGTTGAGCGTTTGGCTTCCGGTGACTGGTTCACGTCGAGAACATCGGCTTGTGGATTGTTCAGTGTCTGTTATCCTCGTGTTGATCCAAAAATAAAAAACGAGCTACGAAATCATTTTCGTAATTTATGTCAAGATGATACCCCAATGGTGAGGCGTTCAGCCGCATCAAAATTAGGAGAATTCGCAAAAGTCGTTGAGATTGAGTATTTAAAATCAGACCTGATTCCAATGTTCATTATACTCGCCCAAGATGAGCAGGATTCAGTTCGTCTTTTAGCAGTTGACGCTTGTTTTAATATCGCGACACTTTTACAACAAGAGGACGTTGAACAGCTGGTGATGCCAACTCTTCGTCAGTGCGCCTCCGATCAATCGTGGCGAGTGCGATACATGGTCGCGGACAAATTCACAGACCTCCAGAAAGCAGTTGGTCCAGAAATCACAAAAACAGATCTAGTTATTGCATTTCAATTGTTGCTTAAGGACACAGAGGCCGAGGTTAGAGCAGCGGCTGCCGACAAGGTTCGCGATTTTTGTCAAAATTTGGACGCATCGAAACAAGAGACCATTATCATGTCCGACATTCTACCATACATCAAAGAGCTGGTCGCCGATCCAAATCAACACGTCAAATCAGCGCTAGCCAGTGTTATTATGGGACTAAGTCCTATTCTTGGTAAACACAACACCATCGAGCACCTGTTACCGTTATTCCTCTCACAATTGAAAGACGAGTGTCCTGAGGTTCGTCTCAATATCATCAGTCATTTGGACTGTGTCAATGAGGTCATTGGAATACAGCAATTGTCTCAGTCCCTTTTACCAGCCATTGTTGAACTTGCTGAAGACTCCAAGTGGCGGGTTCGATTGGCGATTATTGAGTAAGTTTTATTCTTTTCAGGACGTTCAGGTACCTTAAAAACCTTAAATTATAACAAGTATCTCAGAATATTATTTATTTATTTATTAAGAAAGTAAAGTCCCTAGGACTGAATAGCCCTCAATGAAACTAGAATACAAAGTTTACAATATATAATATTATAATACTGTCTATGGTTGGAAACCTCTAATAGCCCCCTAGGCCCTATTAGTTAATATCACAGCTATACAGTCTCAAAAAGCTTATTTAGAACCATGTGCCAGCTAATTAATAATATTCATATAATTTACCAATAAGTGATTTCAAACAATGTACTACTAGAATTAAGAAAAAATCTAAAGAACAAAATTTTGAAAATTCTACGAGAGCTAGCGCTTCTAATCGCAGGTGGAATTTTATTCCATAAACGAGTGCCTCTGATTTTATAAATGATCGCTGAAATTTACATGTTCAATGCGCAGGCACCATTAATACAGAATTTCTTTCACGAAAATGACGTGAGTTAATCCCGGTAAATAGCTTAAATTCAAAATAATTAAATAAGTATTCACGAACTTCAATTTGTAATAGCGAGTTAACCCACAAAAAACTGTCTCCTCTTTGCCATGTTCAATAGACCAGCTTTATCTGTGAAAGGAGAAATATGTTCAGATCGTTAGTGACATCATCGTAGACGAGACATTCATAATAAAAAAAAAAGAAAGAATGAGACTTTTAACCAATATTAGTTGAGTGGATGTAGAAAAAGAATCCCTGTTTTTAAATAATTGCTTAAGAGTTACAAAAGTTTTACGACAAATTTCCAGTACTTGCTTCCTCCACGTCAGTAATCTATTAAGTATAAATCCAAGATCTTTAACTGTCTCCTGATACCCAATATACCCCCCCCCCCCACCCCAATAAGTAATGGGAGAGTGTTCAATAAATCAAAAGTAGGATTATTAGAAGGACTAAATGAGGCGCATGAATATTCTCTAAAACTAATTTATCCTTAATCCCATTCAGCCTAAAATAACAGCCTAAAACACACTTAACCTAAAACGCATTCAGCCTAAATGCCTAAATCCCATTTAACCTAAAATGCACTCAGACTAAAACCCATTTAACCTAAAATGCATTCAGTCTAAAACACATTTAAGCTAAATCACAATAACCAAAAATCCATTTAACCTAAAAGGCATTCAGCCTAAATCCTATTTTACCTAAAAAGCATTTAGCCTTAATGTTATTTTACTTAAATCCCATTTAACCTAATATGCATTCAGCCTAAAACCTATTTAACCTAAATCTCATTTAACTTAAAATTCATTCAGCCTAAAATTCATTTAACCTAAATCTTCTGTAACCTAAAATGCATTCAGCCTAAATCCCATTTAACCTAAAATTTATTAAGCCTAAATTCCATTTAACCTTAAATCCATTCAGCCTAAATCTCATTTAATTAAATTCAATTCTACATAAAATGCACTCAGCCGAAATCCCATTCAACCTAAAATGCATTCAGACCAGCCCTATCGAACGAACCGAAATTTTGTCGTCTCTTAGTGATTCCACTTAGTTAGTTCGTCTCGAGCGGCGCCACTTGCGTCTTGTTCTATGTTTACATTGTTTTACATTGAAATCGTGAAAATTCTTAGTGTTTTTGTTTATAATTTGTAATTTATTGTAATTTTAGCTAAAGTTTTTTTTTTTAAATTTAATCTAGGGTCAGTTGGGGGTAATAAAAAAACAAGAGGTAATGAAAAACAGTTAATGTTTGCGTTTAATTTGCAATTTTTTTAACAAGGTTAACATTAACTTTTTTAAATTAAGTAATTAAAACATTTTAATGATTTACTTGTTTAAAAAATTGTAAATTAAACGAAAACATGAACTATTATTTATTATCCCTTGTTTTTTATTACCCCAACTGACCTTAGTGCAATAAATTTTTTTATTAAAGTGTTATTTAATAGGTTATTTTCGTTCAGTATTCTGCTGAATATTTGTTAATAAACATTGAACAAAAGGTAATAGTTGTGATAAAATAAAACTTTCTAAACAAGCTTAAGGATGTATTAAGAGGTAAAATATCAATTTTAGACAGGAATAAAATAAAATTTGGATAATTATATTTTGCATGTGACAGCCCCTTAGCTTAGACTATCCGTGTAATAAAACGTGCATTATTATACCATTTTCATAAATTTTTTTAATTACGGTCTGAAAATAACAATTTCACTTAATCCTGTCTTAAATTTGATAAGAAAATTCTATTTTATCATAACAATCACTTTTTTGATCAATTTTAATAATATTTTCTTTAATATTTCCATGTGTTAAAAATCTAATTTACAAAAATTTTACTATTATTTGCATAACAGTCAATGTTTTGAGTTAAATTTCTAACTCTGATTTATTAAAATTTTTATTTAGTTAGCTTAAATAATAATTGCCATTTAATAAATACTTTTAATATTTAATATTATGTAGAGTTATTATAAAAACAATAAAATATTTGGAAACTTACAACACGTATTTCATACCAAATGACTGATGAAATCCATTTTATAATCAATAAAATGTTCTAAATAAATTAAGTTATTTATAAATGTATTATATTTAATGTTTTAGTTGATTATAATGGTTAAAATATTGAAAAATTTAATTATTTTTCAATCTTTCCCATGCAAAACAATGTAAACATAGAACAGGACGCAGGTGGCGCCGCTAGAGACGAACTAATAAAGTGGAATCACTAAGAGACGACACAATTCAATGGGAAAACGCTCACCGCCGGATAGGGCTGATTCAGACTAAAACCCATTTAACCTTAATTTTATTTAACCTAAAATGCATTCAGCCTAAATCCCATTTAACCAAAAATGCATTCAGTCTAAAACACATTTAAGCTAAATCCAATTTAACCTAAATACCATTTAACCTAAATTCCATTCTACCTAAAAGGCATTCAGCTTAAAACCCATTTAACCTAAATCTCATTTAAACTAAAATGAATTCAGCCTAAATAGGGTTGGAAAGTTTCATGAAACTTTCCTAATTGAAATGTTTCATGAAAGTTTCAATGCTTCATGAAACATTTCAAAGTTTCAATATGGCGCAAATACATGGGCAAACTAACCTTACCTTACTTGACAAATAAATTTGAAGGCGCGAAATTTAAATTCTATCCCCTCCACTCAAAGTTTCATGAAACTTTGAAACTTTCGTCCATGAAACATTGAAAGTTTCAATGAAAGTTTCAATGTTTCAATGAAACGATTCACAGCTTACAACCCTAAGCCTAAATCCCATTTAACCTAAAATGCATTCAGTTTAAAACACATTTAAGCTAAATCTCATTTAACCAAAATCCCATTAAACCTAAATTGCATTTAGCCTAAATCTTATTTAACCTAAATCCCATTTAACCTAAAATTCACTCAGCCTAAATCTCATTTAACCTAAATGCTATTGAACCTAAATACCATTTAACCTAAAATGGATTTAGCCTAAATCCCATTGAACCTAAAATGCATTCAGCCAAAAACCATTTGTCCTAAATCCCATAGAGCGTAAATTTTACATTTATGTTCAATCAAAATTACGAAAAATTATTATAGGCTATATGTATATTAGAGGTCGTTCACAAACTACGTCACGCTGAATGGGACCCTTTAGGACCCCCTTCCCCCTAACGTCACACTGTTACATGGGAAATTTAACATTTTTCGAACACCCCCCCCCCCCACCCTAAGCGTGTGACGTAGTTTGTGAACGACCCCTTAGGTGCAATGCGATTTAGGCTGAATGCATTTTAGGTTAAATAAAATTTTAGGTTAAATGAGTTTTGAGCTCAATGAATTTTAGGCTGAATACATTTTAGATTAAATGGGATTTAGGCTTAATGAGTTTTAGGTTAAATGGGTTTTAAACTAAATGCATTTTAGGTAAAATGGAATTTGAGCTAAATGCATTTTAGGTTAGTTGGGTTTTAGGCTGAATGCATTTTAGGGTCATTGGGTTTTAGACTGAATGCATTTTAGATAAAATGGGTTTTAGGCTAAATGGGTTTTAGGGAATATTCTTGCGCCTTATCCAAATATAACTGTCTTTGTCATTATTGGGTTAAGAAAACGATCATTCTCCCTTGCTCATTCTGATATAGAATCGATATAGGGCCAAAAAGATCCAGTTTTAAATTATCAGCGATGATTATTGTCATAAATTTATTAACTATTACATCAGCTTTCAATTATTTATGTGATTATTTAATTAGTTTCTTAACATTTCAATCGTTTCGTCAATTTTTCAAGATTTGTCTGGAAATTTTTAATTTTTTAAACCAGTTGTCTATTATTTTGTTCAAATTACAATTACTTTTGTCATTATTCATATATTTTTGACATTTTTCAATTATTTTCTTCAAATTTCAATTATTTCTGTCATTATTCAAGTATTTTTGTCTTTTTCCGATTAGTTTCTTCATATTTCTATTAATGTTGCCATCCTAGAATTATTTTCACCAGTTAAAAATTATTTTCTTTAAATTCCAATCATTTTCTTCATTCTTTTTATTATTGTCATAAATTTATTAATTTTTTATACCAAATAATTTCTTCAAATTTAAATATTTTTTGCCATTCTTAAATTATTCTCTTTAAATTGGAATTATATTCTTCAAACTTTAATGAATTTCTTCAGCTTTCAATTATTTTTTCTTAAGCTTCTTATATTTTTTTCAATTTATAAATATTGTCTATAAATTTTTAATTTTTACACCAACTTTCAATTATTTATGTCATTATTCAATTAGTTTCTTAATATTTCAATTCTTTCGTCAATTTTTCAAGTATTGTCTTCAAATTTTTAATTTATTACACCAGTTTTCAATTATTTATGTCATTGTTCAATTAGTTTTTTCACATTTCAATTATATCGTTTATTTTTTAATTTTTTTATACATTTTATCAATTAGTGTTTTAAATATGCAACTAATTTTCTTTTTGCAGAAGTGCTAACAGAAATTTTTTAACTCGAGAAAATATTAAAATTTCTTTCAATTATCTAATTTAATAGTTATTCTAATTTCTATTTTTACAAATTATTAACTAACACAGAATTTTCAGGTCAATTCATATTCAACAGAATTTCTTTAAAACCGACATTTTATTTAAACGAAATCAAATTTAACCGAACGTTAATTTAGCAGAATTCTGAATTGACAAAATTTTTTAAAAGTCGAATTTTTAAATATTTAGTATACCAAATTTTTATTTGTCCGATTGATATTTGATAGAGTTTTTCAAACACCGAATGTTCATTTGCCCAAAATTGTTAATATCCAAACAAACAAGAGACAAAAAGATTTGGGTGCAAATTTTAAAATTGACCAATCACAATTTTGTTGATAATTTCTGCTTATTATTAAAATTTACCACAAAATCTTGCTGTATATTAATACTTTGTGGAAATAGAAATTAGAGTAGATGAAAACTTGGTATAATGAAAATTATTTCAAATAATAAATTTAATTAAATAAACAAAAAATGTAATGTTTTCTCATGCTTAAAGAATTTCTGTTAAATAATTTTTCAAAAAAAGAAAGTTAGAGCTAATGAAAAAGCAGTAAAATGAAAATGAGATTGAATAATAATAATTCTAGTTACTAAACAATACTACAACAAAGTTTATCACTTTTTTAATTTATTTAGGTAATTTGTTAACTTTTGAACGATTTTTAAAATTGTATTTCTTTTTAATACAACAGCTGTTTTTAACCATACAGAAAATATTGATTTGATTAATTTGTGATTGTTGTATTTTTTAAAATAGTTTGAAAAAAAAGTTGTGCAAGTTGAAAAAAAAAAAATTAGTATAAAAATTTTTATGTTTTTGATTCGAAATGGTTAAATAAATTGTTATTTATTCAAATTTCAATTCTATCCAAATTTTAAATGACTCGAGTTTGCATTATTATCAAACAAGTTCATTTAGTCAAAATTTCAAGGCATACAAATTAATTATTGTTATATTCATTATGTTACATTATTTTATATAACTTCTTGTTTATTTATTTCTAGAAAATAATTTACTTTTTCATTTATTTCAAGGCATAACTAATTATAAATTTAAGAAATTATAAGTTTTTCATTTTTGTAAAAAAAATCTTGAAAACATCGATGTATTTTTTTATTATTTTTTTTTTATTGTAATTTTGTAAATAGAACTTTTTAAAAATAAAAACTGAAAAAGCAATATTGCAGACTTGTTAAAGTTTGCATTTATAATTTATTAATAATTATTTAATATATTTTTTTTACAGATACATGCCATTGTTGGCCGGTCAGTTGGGCGTGGAATTCTTTGACGAGAAATTAAATTCTTTATGCATGACCTGGCTCGTAGATCACGTATATGCAATCAGGGAAGCGGCGACTCACAACTTAAAGAAATTAGTAGAAAAATTCGGATCTGAATGGGCGCAAAATACAGTGATACCTAAGGTATTGGCAATGTCGAGGGACCAGAATTATCTTCACCGAATGACGTGTCTTTTCTGCATCAATGTATGTTTATTTTTGAATAAATTTAATTTTTATTATTCATTATTTTGTTTATAATTCTATAAACAATAAAAATATAATAGCATTAATAATAATCAATGCAATTAATTGCAGGTTTTAGCTGAAGTTTGCGGTCCAGAAATAACAACAAAAGTAATGCTTCCAACTGTTTTAGCGATGGCAAATGACAATGTAGCAAATGTCAGATTTAATGTAGCCAAGACCCTTCAACGTATTGGACCTTACCTAGAACCCAATGCTGTTCAATCTCAAGTAAAACCTGTATTAGACAAACTTAATACTGACAGTGATGTAGACGTGAAGTATTTTGCTTCGGAAGCAATCGCCGGAATTGCAGGTAAAATATAATCACAATCTAATCGAATGCTGGTGAAATGATTAGATAATGGTCTTGATAATTGTTGTTGAATTAATAAAAGGTGCTGCTTATCATTATAATCAATCCATATTTATATACTGCTGACCAAATTCATTGCAAATCAGACAGGCCGGTCATGGTCGGCACTGGAAATCAATTTTCTATCCAAAATGTTGTTTTTTAAAGAATTATAGACCATACGTATTTTTTTGTTTAGCTGACAACATTTTTTTCATAGAGTTATAAAGATTTTAATTTTTAAAGTTGGCACTCTCGTTTATTTAAAATTTAATAGAAAAAACTTTATAAGTGCAATAACTTTTTAAGTATTTGAGATATCTTATTTCTTTTTTTACGGCCTAAAAGAGTTTTTAGTCCTCTTTAAAAATGTTGTAAAATAACAAAATGGTAGCTGCTTTACTAAAAATTATTTTTTATTGTTTTAAAGGTAATAGTGTGTTCTCAAAAACACACTTAATGTCAAAAAATTTTCTTAATAAAATTGGTTGTCCTTCAAAAAATATAAAAAAAGTTTCTCTTGATATTTTTCACTATTTCTAGTTTTTTCAACAAATTTCGTTAAGATTCAATTAAAAGCTTTTTTTTTAGAAAGTGTGTTTTTGAGTGCAGATAAGCAAATAATTGCTTAAAAATGTGTAATTTATCAGAAGCGTTTATACTTCAAGCATCACATTTTTAGTTTAATTGAATTTTTTATATATATATTTTTAAACTCTTTTCATTAGAAAATTGAAATTAAGAAGTGGTTTTTTACCTAAATAAAAATATTATTGAAATTAATTTCACCAAATTTTGAAATATCAAGTTTCGCATTTCTCAGAAAAAATTAGGTTGGGTCCAAATTTTTTGTCAAATAATAATTATTAAACATTTTTTTTTTTCTTTAAATTTAATGGACAATTGTAATTTTCATCCAGTTCTGATAAAAAATGTTACAACAAGTAAGATTATTTGTCAAAAAGGATGAGATTTTAAATAGATTTAAAAAAAAAAAAAAACACCAATTGTTAAATAATTATCTTTTGAGAACAACTTTTATTTCAATCTAATTTTTTTGAAAAATGTACATTTGTATCTTTCAAAGTTTTTGAGAAATTAATTATAATAACATTTTTTTTTTAATGTGAATAGCCACTTTTTAGTTTGAGGTTACATCAATGGAGAGAACCTCCTTAAGCTAAAAATGTGATATGTATGTTTAAAATATAAACGATTTTAATAAATTACCCATTTTCTAACAATTATTAGCTTATTTGCATCTAAAAACACCATAAAAATTTTTTAAAAATTAGTTTTTAATTAAATTTTGACGAAATTTGTTGAAGAAACGAGAAGTAGAGAAAAATATCAAGAGAAACTTTTTTTATATTTTTTGAAAAGGTACAACTTTTATTTAGGAAATTTTTTGATATGTAGTGTATTTTTTGAAAAAAATCAAATTTTCCTTTAAAATAAAAAAAATTCCCTTTTACAAAAATCTGGTTTAAATTAAATTCTTATGGAAATTCAACATTTTTTAGTAAAAAGGCCGCCATTTTGTTATTTTAGAACATTTTTTAAATTTCTCAATGGATTTTTAAAGAGGACTAAAATCTCTCTGAGGCCGTAAAAAAAGAATAAGATATTCCAATTACTCAAAAAGTTATTACACTTATGTACATGATTTTTTTCCTTATTTTTAAATAAACGAGAGTTCCGATTTTAAAAATTAAAATTCTTTAAAAAACAACATTTTGGATAAAAAATTGATTTTCAGTTCCGACCATGTCCAGCCTGGCTGATTTCAAATGAATTTGATCTGCTTAATTATAAAAGCAAAATGGCTACTTCATAGAAAATCTGAAATTAATCTAGTCAATAATATTGTTTATTCTTTAGATAAAGTTTAATCTACTAACTTGGAAAGCTTCTTTAACATTTTATTAAAAGTTCTATTCATGTAAAACATATTCTATACTCTAAATCAGAATTATAAAACATTTGTAAATTAATTATTTCTGAAAAGTTTTCTAAGACTGAAATCCAGAATCCAAGGTGTCTAGCGATCCGAGGAATTTGTGAAAAGATACGGGATTTTTCAAAACGATTTGTAAATTAGCAAGAGTTTTTGAAATTCATGGATAAATCTCGAAAATTTCAATTGCAATTCTAAATTCTTTGAAATTTGAAAAATTGAGCTAGATATGGTCAGAATAAGATTTAAAAAACAAAGAATTAATAATTATAAAACAATATTAATTGTTTTTTTAAGTATTTAATTTTTTTTTTCTAAAAAAAATTATTCCAAAAAATGTTTGGTAATTTTTTTTATTGATCACTTCTTTTCTCATTTTTAAAAGATTTTTTCTTCTATTATTGCTTCTAATACTTTTAGTTTATTTTAACAATAAGATTTTCTCTAATTTTTTTCTTTTCACACAAATTATTTTTTATTATTTTATTCAATTTTGTTTTTGTAATGTTCAATAAACTTTTCCTTTCTTAGATTTTTTCATTTAATTTCATGTTTTATTTTTAATGTTTCAGTAAATCTTTTCATTTCTTTACAGATTTTCTTGTTTTTTAGACTTTCTTTTTTTCTTTTTTAAATCCTTTTTTAAACATTAAAAAATTTTGTTTTTATTCTATAAAACTTGTTTACCTCTTTCTTTTTTTCTTGCAATCCGGTAATTTGAAAATTATAATTCACTAGACACCATGGAAATTTAATTAAATTTTTTGCATAAGTTTTTGTGTAACGTTATTTATTTTAAAACTTTACGAAAGAAAGATAAAGAGAGGAAAAATTATTTGTTAAATAACCTTGATATTTAAATATTTGTTATTATTATCATAAAAAAGTGTGGATAGATTATAATAAAATATATTACCATTTAATGATAAATAAATTAATTTTGAGATTGGTTTGATTTTATTTTATGTTTAATTATTAACTAATAATTTTGATTTTAATGACGAACAATTGTGTGACTTCAGCAATTCGAGGAGTTCGTACTACAGTGATGCGATAACAACAATATCCTTGCATGCTGCCTTCTTATACATACTTTATAATCCCATCCTCTGCTTATGGTGCTTTGTATAAACTTCGTGCACGATCAACATTTTCTATAAGTTGCTTGATATTTATACCGCACATTGTGTTACCAAAAATCAGTGCAAAAAAAAAATAATTATCTTCTCATTACTCTGTTAAATTTCTAGATAACTTTTAAAAATGCTTTTTCTATTTATTTATAATTTTTTTCTTTTTATTTATTTTTTTTTAATTCTCTAAAAGACTATCTAGTTTACGGAATTTTTTGTAATTTCTAAAACGCTACTTACTTTATGTAATGTTTTAAAACTATGTACTTTAAAATAAATTATTTAAATTTTAATATCTTCTTCTTGATCTTTTATCAAAGTGAAAAATTAATTAAATGTGCGGTAATTTTAAGGCACTTAATTTTAAGATTTGAAAAATGTGTTCTAGGAAAATAATATTTTTAATTTTTCAAGTATGAATAGTAGAAATTTGTTGAGAAATTAATTGTAAACTAATTTTTATTTTTTAGTTGTTTTACAATAACTAATTCACCTGGGATAAATGACAAATTTTTTTCTATATTTATATTTGCTTGTTAAATATTTTATTACGTTTGATCTCACATTTTCAAATCAATATTTATTTGCACTGATTTTGATGAATTTCTAACATACATACTTTTAACTTTGTATATAATTTATCAAGTTTATTAATTCTGTAACTTTATTGTATTTAAAAGTAAAAAAAAAAAGTACATATAGATAAATAGGTTTCTAAAAACAAAATTGTCGTTTTGTAAATTTAGTTGAATTTGTGTTTTAGGATTCAGTGCATTCTAAATCTTGTAATTGTTACTTATTACCTGAAATTATCTTGCTGATTATAATAATTAATAGGTGAATTCTAAAAAATTATAAATTTTAACTAAACACATTTTATCTGTCAAATAATTTAGTTTTTGATAATTGACAATGTTTTATAATTGTCTATCCTGACTATTGTCTTTAAAAAGATCAATGTAAATAAGTTAGACAGAAAAAAAGCTTAAATTGTTTTCAAACCTGTAGCCGAATAAGGTTAAAAAATAATTTTAAACAGGGAAATTATAGTAAATTATTTAGTAAAAATTGTAGAGTTGTTGTTTTTCTCCAGTTTTCAATTACTATTATATTAAAAAGTGTATGCTATTTTATTTAAAACTGGACATTATTTATACGAGCAAATCTTGTGTTTCAGCATAATTCAAACAGGACAACCGAGTGCATTGTATGAGTAACGAACAAGATGCGACATCAGAATTAACACATTACGAAATAAAAACAAACAAACAAAAAAAAAACAAGCAGATACACTGATCACACTATTTCCATTCGCTACACACGGAAAACGTATATAACTGCACAGGCAGGTTAAATCCAACGTGAAATTTCGAGTTAGCGATTAACGTTGAATAATATTTTTAGTTCTGTTGTATTTGTATATCTATAATGCTGTATTAAGGTCGAATAATCGATTTAATTATTGGTATCATGTATCTCTCGTACCTACTTAAGTCTTAACGAGTAATAATTAATAAAGAAAATGACTCAGAATCTGGATTTTTAATTACATGATCCTTGGTTCAATCAGAATTGAATTTCATTCTAAAATTTGCAATTTTGTAGTATAAGAAATAAAGGAGGTTTTGTATAAATATATGTATGTTTATTAAAAGAGATTGTAATCTATTGAGCTCCAAATTTCTCAACATCGGAAAATTATAAAATTTAGATAAATTTGTAAATTATATATTCCATTGCGAATGTGAAAGGTTTTTAATAAATTACTTAAATAACTAGAAACCAAATAAGCGCGATTATTCATTGACAATTATTATATTATATAATTTTTTAAAGCCTATTTTTATCCTATTAATATCCAAAACATCTAAAATTTTAGCCTTAATTTGGAATAGCACTGAATGAAAAAGATTATTTTTCTAAAATCAAGAAATAGGGTTTCTTTATCGATGCCTCCCGACATTATCTTCTTGTTCCCGAAGACAAAATGCTATCTTAATCGCTAATTCAATATGAAGCCATCTTCAAGCTTTGTGCAACATAATCCTTTTCTAATATTCGATGCAAGATAATCCTTTCTCAAAATTGCGTGCTATATAATCCTATGTGAAGTTGCGTTCAATATAATACATTCTTAAGCTACAGAGCAAGATAACCCTAGTTTTCAATGTAAAATAATTCTGACCGAATACGTGCAATTTAATGCTTTTCACAACTTAATATAAGCTTAGAAGATTAAATTCTTTCTAAAATAGCGCGTTATAAAATAACGTTATAATTATCAATAAATAAAGGAATGAAAGGAATATTAATAATTTTTAGGTTATAGTACGTTTCATGAAGAAGAATTATTATTTTAATAGTTCTAATATGTGCGAAATATAAAGACTGGTCTTTATTAATTTTACTTTTATTTTTAATAACATTTATTATTAGTTACTATCTAATTAGATTCTAATCAAACAAAAAAGATTTGCTAGAACAACTTCTTTAAATTAATTCTGTAACTCTCATCAGATTTTTATTAACTTAAAAACATTGAAAAACTAAAAAATTCTTGAAGTGTAAATATTTTATAATTTCTAAACCTAGCCTAATTAAATTGAAATAATAATCATAAAATCATTGCAATTTAATTAGTTAAGTTTTAGAAATTATAAAATGCTTACACTTAATAAATTATCTCTCAGTAGTAAAGAGACGTGAAAAGAATACTCTTTAATTATAGTGGAGATGAGTAAGTTAAATAGTGTTCACAATATATTTTGTAACAAGAATTCAGTCTTCTAAGCTTATATTAAGTTGTGAAAAGCATTAAATTGCAAGTATTCGGTCAGAATTATTTTATATTGAAAACTTTAGGGTTATCTTGCTCTGAAGCTTGAGAAAGTATTATATTGAACGCAACTTCACATAGGATTATATAGCACGCAGTTCTGAGAAAGGATTCTCTTGCACCGAATATTAAAAAAGGATTATGTTGCACAAAGCTTGAAGATGGCTTCATATTGAATTGGCGATTAAGATGGCATTTTCTCGTCGGGAGTCGTCGTTATGCTTTTGGGACCGCCTTACAAGAATCCGTGATCGCAAATCTTATTTTTTAACTCCAAAAAATCAAATATGGAGACTTTGTTAAGATAGTATAAAAAAACCACAAATTATTTTTTAAAATCATAATATTTCATCAAAGCCATTATTTATGCATGAAATAAACTATTAGAAGATTAAAAAATTAAAATTAAATTAATTAAAATTAAAAGATTAAAATGTCGGACAAAATACAAAATTTATGATATTCAATATATTGTGAGCTTTTTTTTAATAGATCCGCTGATTAAGAATCTGTTAATGACATAAAAAATTCAAAATGGGGATCCATGTTGAATTTACTAGTTGTAAAAAACAAAATCTGATCACAGAATCTTGTAGAGCGATTCGAAAAATATAAAGAAATCCTATTCCCAAAATTTATAAAATAAAGTTTGATTGCATTCAACTTAGAATCAAATAAAATTTTCATAACTATAAATTTCCGCTTATAAAAATTAAGATTGATAAAAATTTGTAAAAATTAAAATTCGGCTAGATGGAAAATTGTAATTTGAATTAATTTCAATTTAAAAAAGAAAACTAATGAAGATTAGGTTACAATTTTGATAATAAAAGTTTAAATCAATTTAAATTTTGACATAATAAAATCTTAAAGTTGAGATTGATAAAATTTGGCAGAATTAAACATTTAAAAACTGAAGTTTGAATTAATAGAAATTTAGATAGTAATAGTAATAATTGATTATTAATAATTGAATAGTATATAATTAGAACAAACGTGAATTTAGATTGTATAAAAGTTGAATGATAGAATTAGGTTTGGCGCTATAATTTTTGACATTAAATGTTTTGACTAATGATTTTAATAAAGATTAACAACAAAGAAAGCGAGATAAATTAACTTTCTGCCTTTTATTTTCTTGTTATTATTATTATTTTTTAAGTAATTTATTTTTAGTTATTTCCTAAAATTTTCCATATTTTTTTTTCATATTCTAAATCTTTCTCATTATAATTTCTAATTATTTGGTTTCATTATTTATTCAGTGTTTTTGTTTCCTGTTTTTTTGTCTATAAGTTTATTTAAATTTCTATTCTTTTTCATCAGTTTATTCTTATTTTCTTAGCTACTTTCTATTTATTTTTCTAATTGACTAGTAATTTTTATTACTTTCTAGTTGTCATTTTGATTTCATAATAATTGTTTGCTTTATTTATTCGTAAATTTAAAATTTTAATAATAAATTTCTGCTTCCGTTTTTGAAATTTTTTATTTTCTATTTTCACTTTTACCTTTAAACAATTTTTCTTCCTTTTCTGGTCACTTTTTTCATGTTTTAGTTATCAATTAACCTTCTAGAAAGTTTATTTTATTTTCTAATTTTTTTTTCCAATGTCCACACTTTTCTTCTTACTTTTATTTATTTTTTTTTTATTATCAAGTTTATATTTTAATAAAGTTCTAATTACTTTTCTCAAATTTCTATTTATTTTCAAAGTTTTATTGTTATATTTTGTCAAATTGTAGTAACATTTTTTCCTTTCTTTAGTTCTCTCTATTAGGCATTTCATTGTTATTCTTGAATTTCTAATTCTTTTTTACGTTTTATAGTAAGTTTTGTTTATTTTTGTGTTACCCTCTTTTGTTAACAAGATTTTACTTTACAGTAATTTTTTCAAATTAACTACTTATGTTTCATTAAATTTTGGTTATTTTTTTTCAGTTTCTGTTTTCTTTTTCTAAATTGCAATTATTCATTCACTTTTGAAACTTTCTCCATATTTTCAAGTTATTATTTTAAAATTTTTTTTATTAATTTTCATACGCTTCTATTTATTTTTTTCAATATCTAATTATTTTATTTTGTCTTCTTTTTTTAGTAATTTTTTTCATTTTTTACTTTCTATTTTTATTTGTTAATTTTTTTCTCAGTTTCTTGTAATTTTTCTTCAATTTCTAGGTGCTTTTGTAACATCTAAGACTTTTTTCCGTTTCTCTTTATTTTTCTTTATATTTCATAATTGGGATTTTTGTGTCGCTGATTACAAATCTGAATTCAGATTTTAAAAATCCAAAATGGCGGCTCAAATATGGCGGTCCAATTTCCAATAAGAAATTTCACTACCTTATCGCAAAATAACACATTTAAAAAACCACTCAAAGAATTGTTTTGGTTAGAGAAAATCAGTGAATTTAAAAATCAAGTATTCTTAAAACAAAAATAACAAATTCATTCTAATGAAATATTTTAATTTAATTCTCAAGCTAAACTAGATTAAAAAGTCAAAAGTACACTTAATCATATGGCATTTATTGAAGGACATTTCTACTGAGTTTTTTTATTAGTACATTTTATATTATCACAGCTTATCTCTATGTTTTAATCGTTTTTAAAGTAATACTTACGTAAGACTTATTATTATATATATTACAACGAATTAACACATAGTAATCAAGTAAAGTACCAGACAGTGTTTCGAAATCAAATTCTCAGGGTCAGAATTTGTTTCTAATTTGTACTCCAAAGGTAATTAAACTAAGATTTAGTTTTTTTTCGAGATTATTAAGAAAGAATTGATAATGAGTTTAGATATAACCGCGAATATTTCTAATTTTACAGTAAAATTCTACGAGCAACTATTAATTGGCTTCATGAGGGGAGAAACGCTCAAAACTTTACAAAACTACTTTTAACTGCCTATTGATATATTATTTAATAATTATTATGTATTTTAAGAATTTTGCGTAAAATATTTTTTACTACAGGTAACTATAGAAATTATTTTCCTGGACACAAAACATTATTTCGCACTGGTACTGTCAGACTTTAAGACATTCGATTCATTAACATATTGTCTCAAACTAAAGTAAAAACTAACTTCAATCTCAAACTAAATAATCTACGAGTGTAAATATTTAAACCCAGTTTAGAAATTGACAAAACAGCAATACAAAAAGTCATTTATTTACAAACATTTTTTTTCTAATGGAACCCTCGGGTAAAATTAATTTTAATATGCAAGATAATTTGATTAATTTTATTCGTTGTTAAAACTTTCAAAATAAGTTTAAATTTATTTGAATATTTTTTTCTCTTGTTATAAATCGTTCACGAGTTTAAATTATGCCAATGAGTCGAATATTCTTAATCGAATGAACGTTTAGCTTAAATACAAACAAATACAAAAAGAAATAAAAAAAAATCAACTCAATCGTTCTATGAAAAGTTCAATTGCCTCCATTTAGTTTACGTAGAAAAAGCAGAACTTATTGATAGTTATCACTAATAATATCTTTACACGGTAGAAATTGATTTACGTCGTTTATGTCTACGAGTATTAAGAAAAGTTCGCAAACAAACGTCAGAGACAGGAAATAAAAGTTCAAATGCACTTTTAATGTTGCACTTCAAACTAAGTGCAAACAGTCAAGTGAAATTGAATTCCTCGAAAAGAAATTCTTGAAAAATCAAAAATCATTAACAAGTTCAATAATTGAAAATTATCTTGGAGAATAATTGATAAAAATTAAAATATTCTATTTCACACAAATTACTCAATTTTAAATCAAGTATTCTCTCAAAAATTTTATAATTAGTAAAGTCGACTCGTAAAATTCGTGCCAAATTCAAATAATCAGTCTATATTTCACTGAAATGCAACATTGAAAAGTTAATGTTTCACATTCTTTGTAGTTTGACTTAAAAAAAAATAGGGGGTTGAGGGAAATAAACTATGTAACAAATTCAAGAAGATATACATAAAGGGTCTAAAAAAAATGTCTCGACGTAAAAATAAACGCGCTTAACTCTTACAAGAATTCTAACATTAATTTCTCACTCGCGTAAGTCAAAGGTTCTTAATTACAATTATACTTTGGCTGGATCAATTACAATTATATTTCTAAAATACCCTCTATATATTTATAGAGATATATATATATATATATATATAGCCTAGTACCATTTTTCATCACTTAATTATGGTACAATTTGAAAAATTAAAAAAATAAGGATAAAATTCTAAATGTCAATCGCTGAATTTAGAAATACCCTAATAATGTGCTCGTTATTGGCTGGAAATTAATCGTATAAAAATAAGAGACTATATGCCTTCGAGAAGGTAATTTTTATCACTACATTCTGATTTGGGGTCCTTTTCCTAAAAGTTACTATCTTTTACGCTTTTCTGTTCTTTAAATTCAAGTCTTTCATTTGCATGAGATTGAACAGTTCAATCTCAATCGATACCTTAATTATCCAGCAGATTTTTCCAATTTCGTGCTGTTGTCAACTTTGTTTCAAAATATAATGGCTTCTCTTTGCGTTTCATTCGTAAATAATAATCCTTGAGAAAGGATTCAACTTTTTTCTACAATGATTTAAAATTAATTCAGAAATTAAATTGCAGCTACATCTGATTTTGCCAAGTCCACACATACAACGTTGCTGATTATAGAAACTTGGTCTGATTTTGTTGAACAAATGTCTGCATTGACGATATTAAGCGATGAAATTTTGGCACGTTCATACGCATCTACTGTATTGAGACTCAAGAACCTGAAATAAATAATATTTTGTTAAAAAGTATCTGAGAAATAGACCAATTTTTTTAAATTAAATTAAATGGGGTCATCCATAGAACGTTCGTAGTTTTATGCTCTTATTCTAATATTTTTTTTCATCTTAAAGTTTTTAGCTTGAAAAGTCAGGATTAGAAACATTTCTGAAAATTAATATTATATAATATATATTTAAAAAAAAACATTTGAATATTATTATAAAATATATTTTTATAACCGTGTTAATTACTACTAATGATAAATATATATGAAAAATAAAAACAATTTGAAATTTGCAGAAATTAATTGAAAAATAAAAAAAGTAAATTGAAATTTGTGTAGAAAATTTAAATTTTCTTTAAAATAATTTAAAGATTGAAGAACATACCGAGGTAATTGAAATTTTAAGAAAATAATCGAAAAATGATGAAAAAAATGAAAAATTGCGTAATAATTTATGACAATAATTTAATGACTGAAAAATATAATTGATATTTGAAAGAATTAAATTCAAAATCGCAAAAAGACTTGACAAAATACTTTAAAAATGACAAAAATGATTGAAAAGAAGTGTCTAAATATTTGTAGATTGTAATTAAAAAATTGACGATGTAATTCGAATATGAACAAACTAATTGATCTATAAGATAAATTATTAATAAACAGGGAAATTGTATAAGAATAAAAATTTTAAGGAAATTATAAAAACAAATAATAATAATTATAATACTAACAACTTAAAAATACAAAAAAATAAAAAAGTTTCACAAAATGTACAAAAATAAATGTCAAAAATTTAATTTCAAAAAGAAAATTAAAAGGAAAAACTAAAATTACACAAGAACCCAAAAAATGTTTAAAAATTGTAAGACTAAAAAATTAAAATCATACAAAACAAGAAAGACTTTAAAAGAGAATCTAACAAAATATGAAAAATATTAATTTGGGTCCCACAGCAGAGAAATAATTAATCAGGGCAATCAATTTTTGCAAAAAAAATTGTAAAATGACAAAAATAATTGAAAAATTGATTAAAAAACAAAAATTAAAGACAAAAATTGAAAAATTCAAACTAAATAATTGAAATATGAAGGAAATAATTGAAAAGTTAAAAAAATCATTAAAATTACAATATGTAAAATAATTAAAGAATGACAAGAATAATTAAAATTTGACAGAAATAAATTTGAGACTGGTGTAAAAAATAAAAATGTTGAGTGCAATAATTGAGATATTGACGAAATAATTAAAATATGAAGAAACTAATTGAATAAAATAAATAATTGAAAGCTGATGTAAAAATGTAATTATTTAGACAATAGTTGAAAAATTGAAAAAAATAATGGAAGTTTCAAGAAAATAATTAAAACTTGAAAAAAATAATTAAAAAATGTCAAAAAGATTGGAATAATGACAAAAATAATTGAGAAGTGACTAAAATAATTGATAACTGGTGTCAAAAAGTAAAAATTTGAAAACAATACTTGCAAAATTAAGAAACTAATTGAATAATGACCTAAATTTTATAAAACTATTTGATATGTAAATATTAAAATTGCTGTAAAAATTAAAAAAATTTAGACAATAATTGAAAAAAATATTAGAAGTTTGAGGAAAATAATTGAAAGTTGAAGAAATTAATTTAAATTTAAAGAAAATAATTGAAATTTGAAGAGAATAATTCAAAAATGACAAAAAAAAATTAAAAAGAAAGTACTTAAAATTTGTAGAAAATAATTGAAAATTGTAGAAAATAATAGAAAAAGGTATAAAAATTTAATAAATTCATGACAATAATAAAAAGAATCAAGAAAATGATTAAAATTTGAATAAAATAATTCAAAACTGGTGGAAAAAATTTAAAAATTCATGACAATAAAAAAAATTAAATAAAATAATTGAAATTCGTAGAAAATAATGATAAAATGACAAAAATAATAGAAATATGAAGAAAATTAACGGAAAATGACAAAAATACTTAAGCAATAGCAAAAATAATGAAATTTGAAAAAACTAATTGAAAAATAAAAAAGTAAATTAAAACTTGTGTAGAAAATTTAAATATTCTTGAGAATAATTTAAAGATTGAAGAACATAATTAAAATTTTAAGAAAATAATTGAAAAATGACAAAAGAAATAAAAATGTGCATAATAAATTTAAATATTCATGACAATAATTTAACAACTGAAGAAAATAATTGATATTTGAAAAAATTAAATTCAAAATCGCAAAAATACTTAAAAATTGACAAAAAAAAAGTGTTTCTGCAAAAAGTGTCTAAAAACGAAATATATAGATAGAAAGTTTCAGAATTTAAAAAACTTATATTAAAATTTGCTACAAACTATATTAAAATTTAAAATTACTTAGTAATCGTACAAATATTTTTTTTAGACTAAAATTTCTTACATAAAAATTTTATTTCTAGCACTTTTTCCGTAAATAGTAAAACATTTTAGTAAAATTTGGAATTTATTTTCTTTCCGTGTGTAATGAACTTTGAAATTACGAAAAAAGTATTCAGATATTTGAAAATTTAAGAAAAAAACTACCCTAAAAACTTTAATTAAATAATAAAACTTCAAAAATTGCAATAATTTACAAAAAATGGTTAAATTAGAAAAAAATTTTCCAGAAAGAAAATGAAAAAAAAAATGAAAATGAAAAAAAATATTGAATAAAATTACATAAATAAATTTACCGAAGCATTCTTTTTAATTTATGAAAAAAAAAAGACAAAATGAGAGAAACAACGTGAATTTTTTTCTAAATCTTATAAATAAATACAAAAATGATTGAATTAACAAATTTTACGTAAAATTGAGAAAAGAACAGGATTTTTAAATAACAAAAACAGAAGTATTTAAAAAATGAGAAATATTAAGAAATTTCGGAAAATGTAACGAAACCAAATAATTTGTAAAAATCGAATATTCCAAGGAAAAAATAAAATAGTTGTCAGAAACATTAAAACTTTTTAAGAACTACAAAAATTGTAACAAATTTAGTGAATTTTTTAAAAGGTCAAAGAGGTAAAAGAATAATATATAAATATGTTATGAATATTATTAGAATTTTACGTAATCACTTCTTATTTGAAATTAATGTAATGATTTTTAAAAATATTTTACTGTTTTTTTTTACTTCTTTTATATAATTTTTTAATTTGTTGTTGTTTCTGCTATGTTTTTGATCATTTCATTTTCTTGAGAATTCAGCGGAAGACGGATTTTACATTTATTTTATAATATTTAAAAGCATTCAGGCTTCACAGTACCAATGAAGAATATTTTAGGGGAAATAGGGGACTGAATATAAAAAAATAGGGAACTTTTAGGGTACTTTAAAAACTTTATAAATAAAGATAAATAAATTATATACAGTAGAACCTCGATTTTATTTGGGTAGGACAAAATTACAAAGTTGTAGAATAAAAAAAAACATAATTAAAAAATTTTCAACTTATTTTTAAAAATAAGAAAAATAACTACAAATTGTGAAAAGTAATTGAAAACTGAAAAATAATAATTCAAAATTAAAAAAAAATGAATGCAGAACTTCAGAAATAATTGAAAATTCAAGATAATAATTAAAATACAAATGATGAGAAAAAATAAAAATTGAAAAAAATACTAAAAATAATTTACAATTGAATTGAGAAAAAAAATTAAAATTTAAGAAATTAATTAAAAAATGATTACGGTAATTTAAAATCGAAGAAATCAATGAGCAGATTATAAAACAAATTAAACATTGAAAACAAAGACTCGAAATTTAAGATAATTAAATAAAGATTAAGTAAATCATATTGAAAACAATTTTAAAAATTAAAAATTGAAGAAAATAAATTGCAAAATTATAGAAATAATTGAAAATTGAAGACAGTAATTTAAAATTATAATAAAATATTTAAAAATTAAAGAAAACAATCGAGATTTGAGAAGAATAATTTAAAAATGGCAAAAATAAATTAAAAATTTTAAAAAGAATGAAAATTTGAGATAAATAATTGAATTTTTAGGAAATTAATTACAAAACACCGAAAGTAATTGTAAATTTTAAAAAACAAATTGAAAAGTTCTAAAATTCATTAAAATTTTTGTTAATAAATTGAAATAAATAATTAAAGGTTTAGTAAATCAGTTAAAAATAATTTTAAAAATTATAATTTGGAGGAAAAAATTGAAAAATTCAAGAAATCAATTTAGAAATGATGTAAATAATTGGAAAATAATACAAATAACTGAAATTTGAGATAAAGAAATTAAAGATGTAGAAAGTGTTTGAAAAAAATAAAAACTTTTCAAAACTAAAAATTGAAGAAAATATTTTGAAAGTTATAGAAAAAATTGAAATTTAATAAAATAACTGAAAAATGATAAACACAATGAAAAAATAATGAAAAAAATTAGAAAGTAAAAAAATAATTGCAAGTTTTGGAAATTAATTGGAAAATAATGAAAATATTTAATAAGTAGAAAAAAATAATTTAAATTTGATGAAAATAATTGACAGTTTATGAAATTAGTAAAATAATAATACAAATAAGTGTGAATGGTAGAAAAAAATTAAGAAATAATGATAAACATAACTGTAAATTCATAAAAGAATAGGAATAGGAGATGAAGGATTGAAAATTCAGGAAATCTATTAAAATATAATTTAATAAACTAAAAATTGGAGAAAAAAACTTAAAAATGATAGAAATAATTGAAGACTGAAAAAATAATAAAAATTTAAAGAAGATTGAAAATCTCTAGTTACCTTGACTTTAAATATACTTTCGTGAAAAATAAGGAATTTTAGGGTAACTTTTTCTAAATAGGGGACTTTTAGGGACTAATTGCAAAATAGGGGATATTTAGGGGAATAGGGGACGGCCTGTGAAGCCTGAGCATTATTTTATAAAACAAATTCCAAATTGTTCGAAATTAGTAAAATATATTAAAGTGAATTGGAAATTTTCGAGATGTTTAATTACAAATTCCCGGGACTTTTTACAAGTTAACCAAAAATTTAAATTACTCTTTTAAAATCTTAAAAATGTTAATTTCAAACAAAAATGAAATACAGTTAAAATGTATTTTCTTTTGTTAATTTCTTTTTTAAAGATCAATATCTTAATTATTGTAAAAATTGTAGAAAATAAATGACAAACCTTATACAAATATAAATAATTAACAATGTAGTGCCAGCTGAAAACATTCTTATAAATGGACTTTCGACGAGTTGAATAAGAATCCATGCAGCTGCAGCAGATCCGCACATTGTCGTGACGATGGCAAAAGTTTGAAGCCAATGTCGAGGAGTCAAACTGTGCTGCCAATCCAATCTACTCGAATGTTCAACGTTATATTTCGTGCTGCAAACTTTGCAAATCAAACTGTCCGAATTCATTGAGCTCTGAAATTAAAGAAACAATACAATTATTAATTTATTTTCGCAATATTAAATTAATCAAATTATCGACAATTGGCATTCAATCGTCAAATATGTTTTGTTTTTCCAAATATATCGTAGTTAAAGATCAAGAATTATGAATATTTTTTAAATAAAATAAGAATTAAGAAATATTTAAATTATTTAAATAAATTAAGGTGGGAAGATTTATTTAAATATTTTTTTTAATAATTATAAAATTCGTATAAAATTTACTTTATTCTATCAATACCTATTATTTAGAATTTTAAGATCTTTTATTTGGTATGATTAATTTTTAAAATTGAATTAGATTTTATTAAGAAAAATGAAAAAAAATTATATTTAAATATTTAAAATTTTAGAGAATCTGCTTTAATTCTTAAAAGTTCTTTGAAATTTAAAAGTAGTTAATTCTAAAAATTAAACTGTTTTGTGTATTTTTTAGGGTTTAATTTTATAAAAATAATCCAACTTTTCGGAATTTAAACTAATTGATTGTAATATACATACTTTTAAATGTAGAATGTAAGGGATTTTTTAGACACTAAAAAAATAAATAAATAATATAAAGTGAGAGTTTCAACTGGTTTCTGCTGAATATGGATATGAAATTGTATTTTAAAAATATGCCAGTAACACTGCTAAACAAAAATCTCTGAATTTGATCCAATAAGTAAAATATACTTTTAAAAATAAAACCGAAGAGGTCGAAAGTTAATCTCAAATAAATGCTAATATAAGTCTGCCATAAATATTCATTCCATGTGTATCATGTACTTCAATTAATTGAACCGCCGGCGATCAAAAGTTGTTACGAGTAAAATACCGCCGGTTTAGTTGACCCCTGGTTGATAATTTCCTTATTTTAAATTTTCAATTGCATATTCTAATTTACAAATTTTTATTCCATACTTTAGAAAACATTTCCAATCGAAAAATTCCTCGATATTTCCCGAAACGAGAATTTTTATTTCACCAAAAGAAAAACACTTTATAAGCTAAATAAAATAGTAAATATTTTCTACCTAAAAAATAATCATTATATATTCTTGGAAAATTTTTAGGTCAAATAATAATAAAAAATATTTTATTTCAAAGTTTTTCTCAAGATTTTATAACTCAAAAAAATTTTAAAAAGAAGTCTTAGAAACAGATATTTAAAATCAGAGGTATTTAAAATTATTTTTTCTAAATTCCTACTTTGAGAAAGATTAAAGATTTTTAAATTAAAAAAAAAGTAACATTTTCAAATTTAGATACTGCTTGAAGTTTAGATTAATTGGATTTTTTTTCGATGCAAATTCTAATCGATTTAAGTTTGACTCTAAATAAAAATGTTTTTAAATTAAGGTTTGGATCGATTTAGTTTGGGATTAATAGAAATTTGAATCGATTTAAATTTAAGTTCGAATAATTAATTTAAATGTAAATAAAGAAAAATGTTGATGAACTAGATTTTGAATATATTGAAACTTTTGATCGATTGAAATTCAGACTAATTATTAGGAAATGTTAATCAATTATATAGTTTTAATAAATTGAAAATGTAGAAGTAAAAATACTTTTCTTAAGTTTAATTAATTAAGAAGAAAAGAATTAAGCAGAAATAATCTAAAGAAAACGAGATTAATTGCTAGGTGAATTGATGAAAAGAATGAGAGAAAACAGATTAAAATTATATGATAATAGAGATTGAACAAATACGTTAATTGACTGATAAAGTGACTGAAAATTAGATTACCTCAACGAGCCATCGACGCAAGCAGTCATGATGAACCGCACTAACATCTCCTCTACACTGGCAAGGTTGAATCAGTGGGCCCGCATCTTGTCTATAACTATCGTAGCAAATCCAACAATCCTTGCTACTGCTGCAAGCACCGTCCTTTAAAAGTTCAGAATCAGGGGAACAATTTTTATCAAGCAATTCGATGTCATTTATAACTTTGCCTTGATCGAGATCCAGCTTTTTCAACAGTCTTTTTGGATTCAAAATCCACAGTCTCTCTGGACTGGTACAGTTCCACAAAACGCAGGGAAACCAAACGGCAACTGCCAATTCTATAACCCTAAAGACGACATCGTGCCAATTTCTACTATAAACAGGAACCCTGTAAAAAAAAAAAATTATAAAAAAATCCAACAAAAAAGTCTTTTGTTTACAAATATATGTGCGATTCCAAGTGAAATTTATGTTATTTTCAGGCAGGTTACCGTCGGGCAATTTCGAAAAAAAATTTTGAAATAGCAATATCTTCCGTTCTATTAATCGTATCAAGGTTTTCTTTTTTTTTTAAATTCTCAGAAAAATATAAGGAATATTTCTATTTCAGGGCAATTTTTTATAATTGTAATATTAAAAAAGTTATTAAATAAAAATTATATAACTTTTAAGCAGCAAGACAAAATTCAATGACCCAAAGGCTAAAACGAACTTACCTGTATTCTTTTCAAGATTCCAAAAGAAATTAACTTCACAGTTACTTTCTTGATATTCAATTTTACTAAATTATAAATGTAAACATTGGAAATTTCTGCTAGTAAACAAATCAATATTATTGCGTGTGCATTTCCATCTGAGACGAATGAAGTCATAGTTATACGAAGTCGCAGTGATGCCAACAACGTTTACATTTATAATTTATTAAAATTTATTATCAAGAAAGTAAATGTGAAGTTCATTTCTTTTGGAATCTTGAAAAGAACACAGGTAAGTTCGTTTTAGCATTTGGGTCATTGAATTTTGTCTTGCTGCTTAAAAGTTATATATAATTTTTATTTAATAACTTTTTTAATATTAAAATTATAAAGAATATTTCTGTAAAACATTAGTCTTATTAAATATAATAAAATTCCAAAGTTTTATTGACCGGCGTTAATCTGCCTGAAAATAACGTAAATTTTACTTGGAATCACACATAAAAAAATATATTATATAAAAAACTAAATAAATAAACTCAGGATAAAAAAATATATAATTTTTTCTTCAACATTAATCATACTTTGTTTTCCAAATATCACTGAGCATTTCGCTGAAAAGGAATCCTCCAACGATTAGAAGCATGAAAGCCTGAAAAACTAGTCCGAATCTAGATTGGTGTAGTTGAGATGTGTTAACGTGTGTTTTTAAATTCAATGTTTCTCCGGTTGTTGGCACAGATTCAAACAATTTTGCTGTTACAACTTCTTCTTCTTCTGTCCCGAGAGTTTCTCCGGGAATATGATTCTTTGTCGCTATTGATGTGACATGATCTTCAAATAAAAATCCTCCTCGAACCTACAAAAAAAGGGAATTAATATAATTATTTTTAATATTTAATGATAAATAAATAAAATTTAAAAAAGTAAACACGGACCAGAATGTTGACAAAAACAGGTAAAAATCAAATTAAAAAAATAATTGTCTTATTGAAAAATAAAGCTATTAAAAATGTATTTTAATTTCAAGTTAATTATGTCCCAGGGTAATATAAGAGGCTTATTTTGTAATTTACCAAGTTCCAATTAAGAGTAAATTGACTAAATATGATCATTGACGTACTTTGAAAAAGACTTCGACTCCATAGATTAAAAAGAAGATAACAACAATAAAAAGAAGAACAGCATAGCAGCCATTGAAAACATGTGTGTAGAAACTCTGTAAAAAGTAAAAAATTATTGTCAGCAAATTTGCCAAAATTTTACGTGTTTAAGGAGATTCTCTCCATTTACATAACCTCAAACTAGAAAGTTGTTTTTCACCTCAAAAAAGTATTGAAATCAATTTCACCAATTTTTGAAAGACCCAGTTGTACATTTTTCAGAAAAAAAGTTTAATATTAATTATTTAAATGCTTTTTCTTTGTTAAAATCTGCGATTTTTATCCAATTTTAACAAATAATAGCTCATTTTTATTCTCTACTATTTTATTTGTTGGGTTTTGTTGAAGAATATTTTCTTTAAAAGTTCTTAGACAAATAAAATTTGTTTTTTACGTGTTGTTTTAACAAAATAACATTTAACAACAGGGTTGCTACGTTTTCAAAATTTCAAAATTCCATGACTTTTCCAGATTTTCCAGACAATTTTTCAACAAATTCCATGATCAAATATAAATACATGTTGCTGGTCATTTAAAAATTATAAATTTTTGCAAATCCAATAAATAATGAAAATTAAGAGAATAATTACAAAATTGAAAAAAATATCGGAAAAATTACGAAAATAATGAACAATTGAAAAGAATTGGAAAAATTAAAGAATAATTATAAAATTTTAAGAGAATAACTGAAAACTGAAAAAATTGCGAGAAATAATTTAAAAATTCCGGAAAATAATTAATAATTGAAAACAGACGAAAATAATTGAAAAATTGAAAGAATTAGCTAAAAAATTAAAAGAATTCCAAATTGAAAAATTAAGAAAATTATAGGAACAATTGTAATTAAATGTACATTGAACAACTGGATTGAAAATCGAAAAAAATTCTTAAAATTGAAGAATGCAATTGAAATTTGAAAAATAGAACTAAATATTGAAAAAAGTGCTTGAAAAAAGCCAAGATTTACTGGATATAGAAAATAATAGATAAATGAAAAATAGAATTTAAAATTAAAAAAAATTATTGAGAAGTAAAGAAATAAATTGAAGATTAAAGAATTAAATAAAAATGTTAAAAAAATAATTGACAATTGAAGAAAAATTTGAATAATTGTAAATTGAAAAGATTGTAGAAAATAATAGAAAATTGAGGAGACAAATGAATAACTAAAAGAAATAATTGAAAAATGATGAGATTAAATGAAAAATGGAAGAAAATATCTGAAAAATGACGAAAATAATGAACAATTGAAAACAAAATTTAAAAAATGACTAGATTAATAGACAACAAATTAATTGAAAAAATTGTAGTAAATAGTTGAAAATTGTGGAGAATAATTAATAATTGAAAGAAATGAATGAAAAATGACGAGAAAAATTGAAGAATTAAAGAAAATGTTCTAAAAATCACTAGATTAATAGACAACTAAAAATAATAATTGTAAAAATTAAACAAGAAATATTAAATTAAAAGAAAATAATTGCAAATTGAAAAATTAAGAAAATTATAGGAAAAATTGTTGGAAATTCGATTGAAAAACGAAAAAAATAATTAAAATAAAAGAAAATAATTGAAAATTGAAGAATGGAATTGAAATTTAACGAATATAATTAAAATTTGAAAATAGTAATTGAAAAATGGTCAGAATTATTGAATACTGAAGAAAATAATTAAAAATTGATAAATGTAATTGAAACTTGAAAAAAATTGAGTTTTAACGAAAGTAAGCAAAAAATTAAGTTTTAAATTAAATAAACTTATTGGAAATAATAATTACAGAAAAATTATTCTGTAACTTTTCAATTAATTAAAAAGTAATTTTAAAAAAGCAACAATTCTCTAATATGTAATATAGAAAATAATTGAAAATTAATAAATGGAATTGAAATTTGAAGAAAATAATTGAGAATTGAAGAAATAAATGGAAAATTAAAAAATTAAATGGAAATTTTAAGAAAAGAAAAAAAAATTACAATAATAACTGAAAAGTTACAGAATAATTATAACATTTAAAAAGAATAAATAATGGGAATTTACAAAGTTGTAGAAAATAATTGAAAATTAAAGAAAATATCTGAAAAATAACGTAAATATTTGATAATTGAAACAAAAATTGCTAAATTAATATACAATTGGTAAAACTAATTAAAAACTTAAATATTAAATTTAAACTAAATACTTAAAAATTATGGGTATTAAAGGAATAATTGGTGAAAATAATTGCAATTCGAAGAAAATAATTGAACGATTGAATTTAAAATTAAGAAAATATTGATAATCGAAAGGAATAATTGACAAAAAGCAAAGATTTTTTAATATGAAAGAAAATAATTGGAAATTAAAAAATGATATTAAAATTAGAAGAAAATAATTTAATTATAGAATTGAAGAATTGATTTTAAATTTGAAAACAATTTTTATGTTTAAACAAAACAATTTAAAATTAAAGAAAATAATTTCAAATTGAGGAGAAAATTAAATTGTCAATTGAAAACTAAAGAAAATTATATAAAAAATTGTAGGAAATGTATGAAAATTGAATAAAATAATTAAAGAATTGTATTGAAATTTGACAATATAATTGATAATTGAGAAATGTCGAGAATTATTGAAGATTGAACAAAATAATTGAAAATTGGAGAAAATATATTAAAAATTGACAAATGAAATTGAAATTTGAAGAAAATAATTGATAATTGGAAGAAAAATTACAAAATGACGAAAATAAATAAATAGTAAAGAAAATAATTTAGAAATGAGAAAAATAATTGACATACTTTCAACGAGAACAATGAGCTATTATTTGTCAAGATTGGATAAAAATTACAGATTTTAACAGGACCGAAAGAAAAAAACGTAAAATAATAATTATTTGACAAAAAAATTTTAGCACAACCTAATTTTTTCTTTAAAATGTACAACTGCATCTTTAAAAATTTGGTGAAATTAATTTCAAAAATATTTTTATTTGGAGTGAAAAACGACTTTCTAGTTTGAGGTTATGTAAATTTAGAGAACGTCCTTAAAAAAAGTTACACTTACTTTATCAACATCGGTGTTCATTTGAACAATAACGAATTCAGCCACCAGCAATGAATATGTGATAACATTAAACACAAGAAACCCGAAGAATGATTTCGAAAGGAATTGTGGTTTATCGTATCGAATATCGCGCAGATGAAAAACTTCTGCCCAAAAACAGACAATTAACGAGGATCCACTTAACAGAAACGGATAATACGCAGACAAAAGACTTCTCGACCATCCTTCTTCAAATGCCGTCTGAAACAAAGAAATTTAATTAATATTTAAATTAAAATTATGCGCTATATTTGGAAATAATTATTTATTTGAGTAGTTAATTTATAAATTATTATAATATGAAAAAACTGCAAAAGAATTGACAAAATTCTTTAAAAAATAAAACAGTTATAGAAATAGAAAAATAATCTTAAAACCACGAAAACATCGTAAAATATTAGACGATTTAAATACAACTTCTAAAAATATAAATTAAAAGAAACCAAATGGTAGAATTGAAAACAAAAACATTAAAAATAAGTTAGCGTGGAAAAAAAATTACAAAAGTATGAGAAAAGTAAAATAAATGTTAACACAAAATTTTTTTTTTTTTAGGGAAACAGTTTGAAGAAATTATGAAAATTGATAAGATAATAATCCGAAAAAGGTAAAAATAAAAATACATGAAATAAACTACAATGATTTGTGTAAAATCAAAAGAATAAGAAAATTAGCGATATTAAAAATATTCTTTTATAAAACATTAAAATAGGGGAAAACATCCCCCCCTTCTCTAAAAAAACGATAATACAGTTTTAAAAATTACTGAAAAAAGGTGAAAGAATTATGAAAAATAAAATTATTATTATAATAAAAATATAATCAAAATTAATTTCAAAGAAATTTGAAAGATTTAGTTGTTGAATTAGAATTAACACCAATTAAAATTCTAAATATTAAAACAAAAAATAATTATATTAAATTAGAATTTTTATTTATTAAATTATTAAATATATGAAATATTAAACTAAAATTTGTTAAACTTTAAAATGATATTAATAAAATAAAGTAATTTAATACAAATTTTATAATTAATCCAAAAAATGTTTAAATAAATCATTGTCAAGAAAATATAGTTCTAGTCAAAATTTGTTGTAAGATAATAATTGTTTAACATTTAGTGTTATTTTTTTTGAATTAAGAAAAAAATTGCAATTTTTATTTTATAAACAATAGCTTATTTAATCTTTGAAATATTCTCTACAATATTAATAATTTTATTATTGTTAAAACTTTGTTGTTAAAAAATTATTTAATACATAAAATTTGTATTGTCTATAGGTATTTAGAACGAACTTTTAATACAATATTAAAATTATTTAATATTAATTTTTGGCTCAAACTATTTTTTTCCAAAAATTGTACAATCAAATCTTTCAAATTTGAATTAACCCTTTGTGGCATAGTGGTAACCTAGATTACCACCTTCATTTTTAAGATTTTTGTGAATATTTTCAGTACGCCTTATCCTATCAAAATAGTAAATTATTTTTTATATTTTCCAGTAAATTTACGATTCTAAACTCTGGTTTGGAAGAAAAATATCATTTTTAATTTACGAGATAAAAATTCATAAAGGTCGAAATTTTCGCATTCTTTAATTTTGATGTTTTTTAGTTCCTTGGATCAAAAAACCACTATTTGTACCGAGAAAATTATTTTCTTTGTTTTCAAAAAATGTATGCAGCAAAGGGTTAAAGTTTCACATATTGTAAATTAATTTTTTTTTAAATATGACCTCAACAGCCCTCAGACAAAATTCATTGTTTTGATCCATTGCAAAAAAATCAATGCGAACATTTTTTTAAGAAAATCGAAAAGAATATGAATGAAAGAGGAAAGAAATATTTTGTCAATAAGGAATTTAAAAAATGTTCGAAGAATGATAAAAATCGAAGAAAAAAATACAAAAATTATTAACGATAAGAAAATTAAAAAAAAACTTCTGGGAAATTTTTCTAGAATTTTAATTCTTTACTAAAAACAACCTGAATATTAAAAAGTAGGTATTCAATTTTTTAATCAAATATTATAAACCTTAAATTTTGAAGTGAGTTCATTTTAGAGAAAAAAATTACCAAAGTCATGAGTTGCCTTTAAATTAAATAAAAAGCTTCCAAATTTGTAAATGAATGTTCAAATAAAACAAAAATGCGGTTCTTTATTTTTATATGTTTGAGGTTTAAAAAAAAAAGAATGTAAAAAATACTTCGAAGGTGCTAAAATATGAAGAAAATGCAAAGCGGAAATGATTAATCAGGGTGTCTACTAATTTCGTCCGAAAAAATTCTCGGTTTTTCCCGCTTTTTGTTCCTATTTTTCCCGGTTTTTTTTCTTGTTAACTTAAAAATACCTCTATGCTTAAAATTTATTTAAAATATAATTAGATCTTCAAATGGCTACGAAAATTGAAGATAGCAATTGATAACTGAAGAAAATAATTGAAATACAAAGAAAATAATTAAAGAATTAAATATTAAACTTTACAAAAAATAATAATTAAGAATTAAAGGAAACAATGAATAATGAAAAGAAATAATTAATAATGGAAAGAAATAATTGAACAATGACAAAGATATTTGCTAATTAGAAACAAAATTAAAAAAAAGGAAATATTAATCGACAATTGAACAATAATTAAAAAAATTGAACAATGGTTATTAAATTCAAAGAATATAATTAAAAATTGGTCAACTAGTTAGAAAATCAAAAAAAAAAATTCAAAATTTGAGTTAATAATTCAAAATTGAAGAAATAAATTAAAAATTAAATAATGAAATCAGAAAAACACATAATTATTGAATATTAAAAAAAACAATTGAAAATTGAGAAATAAAATTGAAATTCGAATACAATAATTGAGAATTAAAAAAAAGTACTGAACAATTGGATTGAAAAAAGAAGAAAATAATTTATAATTAAAAAAAAAATGGAAAATTCCAGGAATTGTTGAATATTGAAGAATACATTAAAAATCGAAGAATAGAATTGTTATTTAAAAAAATTAATTGAGAATTGAAAAAATAATTGAACAATTAAATTGAAAATAGAAAAAAATTATTGAAAATTGAAGGAGGTTTTGAAACATGTAATAAATAACTGATAATTGAAAAAAAATAATTGAAAAAAGTCGAGATTATTGAATATTAAAACAAACGATTGAAAATTAAACAAAATAATTAAAAATTAAAGAAAATAATTGAAAATTGAAGAAAGTATGTACTTAAAAATTGAAGACAATATTTGAAAACAGCAGCAAAATTTAGAAATTGATGGAAATAATTGCGAATTGGTGAAAATAATTTAAAAATTATTAATTTAAATTAAAATTGAAAGAAAAACATAATTTAAAAAAGCTGAGAATTGTTGAATATTGAAGAAAATTGAGAAGAAATGGAAAATTGAAAGAAATTGAGAAATTGAAAGAAATATGAAACTAGGTGAGAATTATGTCCATTTCATGGACATTTCGCTTCCAAGTAAGTAAAATAATTTCCTTCCTCATTGAGGAAGCAAGAAATTAATAATATTTAAGTTAATTGGGGGAGTTATTTAAAAATGAAGAATTTTAAATGCAAAAAAATGTAAAAATATGAATTATTTTACGAATTCTTGATCAATTATAAAAGTTATATAGGTCAATCGATTCGTTTTGAGATAAGGAATATGATTTTTTATTCATTAAGTTGTATTTTTAGCTTGGAAAACAATTTTGGCAAAAAACGATTTTTTTCGATGAAAAAAGGTGCTCAAAAAAATTTGGTTGGGTATTTTCAAAAATCCTTGTGTCCAAATTTAGATATTCATGAGCTTAATAAGTCATCTAAATTTTATTGGAATCCGTTTAAGCGTTCTCAAGATATCTTGTACACAAAAAACGCTGTACACACACACACACACATACATCTGGACATTTGCTTAGGAATGAAAATTTTCGCTTTTTAGATGAAAATGAGTCGATTTAGACTATTTTTGGAAAATCGAAAATTTAAACGATCACAAAGCTTCCTCTATGAGGAAGCAAAAATAATTGGAAATTGAAGAAAATAATTGAAATATAAGAAAAAAATTGGAAATTGAAGAAAATAGTTGGGAATTTAAAAAAAATCATTGTAAAAAGCCTAGAGTTATTGATAATTGAAAAAAACAATTCACAATTAAAGAATGAAATTGAATGTCGAAAATTATAATTGAGAATTAAAGAAAAAAATTGAACAATTGAACAATGTGATTGAAAGTAGATGTAAGTGATAATTGAAGAAAAAATAAATTGAACAACCCAGGAATTATAAAATTTGAAGAAAACAATAAAAAATGAAGAATGTAATTGTAATTTGAAGAAATTAATTAAGAAGAAAATGTGATTTTATGAAAATTTTTGAATAATAATTGATGAATTGAATTGAAGTTTCAATAACATAATTGATAATTGAAATAAAATATTGAAAAAAGCCGAGAATTATTATTGATTATAGAAGAAAATAATTGAAAATTGGAGGAGTTATTGAGATGTGAAATAAATAAATGATAATTGAAAAAAGTCGAGAATTATTTAATATTAAATTAAATAATTAAAAATTGATGGAAATAATTAAGATCTGAAGAAAATAATTAAAAATTGATGAAAATAATTGAAAATTGAAGAAAATAATTGAAAACTGAAGAAAATAATTGGCAATTGAAGAAAGTAGTAGAAAATCAAAGAAAATAATTGAGAAATGAAGAAATAATTAGAAATTAAATGAAAGTAATTCAAAATAGAAGAAAATAATTGAGAATTGTAGAAAATAATTGAGAATTGAAGAAAATAATTGAAAATTAAAAAGAATAATTGGCAATTGATGAAAATAATTGTGAATTTCTGAAAATAGTTGAATAATTGAAGAATTGACTTGAAGCTTGAAGAACGTAATCGATAATTGAAAAAAAATATATTGAAAAAAGCCGAGAATTATTGAATATCGAAGAAAATAATTGAAATGTGATGAAAATAATTGCAGGGTGTCTACCGAACATGATTTTCAAATTCCCGGCAAATTCCCGTTTTTCCCGGATCTAAAATCACATTTTTCACGGATTTCTTTTATGTATGATTAATAGCTATAATATTAAAATAGTGAAAAAAGTAAGTGCGTAATATATAAGTTTTTAAGGTAAAATTGATCTTTGAAGAAAATAATTCCAAAATGGCAAAAATAATAGAAATTTTTAGAAACAAAATGAAATATGACAAAACTAATTAAAAATTTGAAGAAAAGACTTGGAAAATGACAAAAATAATTGAAAAATGTAAAACAAAATAAAAATTTGATGTCAATACATAATTAAAAAATTGGAGAAAAAAAATAATTAAATAATTGAAAAATCATAAAATTAATAGAACTTTGAAAAAAATACTTGAAAAATGGTAAAAATAATTAAAATTAAAAAAAAATAATAATTGAGAAATAACAAAAATACTTGAAAATTACAAAAATAATCAAAAAATGGAACAAATAGTCCAGAAATGACAAAAATAATTAAACCTTGAAAAAAATGTAAGATGATAAAACTAATTTAAAAATATGTACAAAATTTATGATTTGAAAAAAAAGACGTAAAAAATGACATCAATAATTGAAAAATTGGAGATAAAAATTTGACGTTTAAAGAAAAGAATTAAATAATGACAAAATAATTGCAAAATCCCAAAAAATTTGAAATTTGAAGAAAATACTTGAAAAATGATAAAAATAATTAAAGTAAAAAATAAAAAGCAATTGATAAATGACAAAAATAATTGAAAAATGAAAAAATTAAATGTAAATTAAAGTAAGAAATTAAAGAATCTATGACAATAATTTAAAGATATAAGAAAATAAGTTAAATTTGGGGAAAGCAATAAAAAAAATGTCGAAAATATTGATAATAGTTGAGAAATGACTAAATTATTTGAAAATTTTAAAAGCAATTAAAAGATGAGAAAAATAATTATAATAGGGAAAATAATCGAGAAATAACAAAAAGAACAGAAATTTGAAGAAAATAATTGAGAAATCACAAAAAAATTAAATTTGAAGGTAATATGTGAAAAATAACAAACATAATAAAAATTTGAAACAAATAATTGAAAAGTGAAAAAACTAATTAAAAATTAAGTAAAAAAAAAATATTTGAAGAAAAGACTTGAAAAATGATAAAAATAATTAAAATTTGAAAAAAAATTGAGAATTGACAAAATTAAATGAAAATTGAAGTAAGAAATTAAAAAATTCATGACAATAATTTAAAGATATAAGAAAATAAATACAAAATTTGGAGAAAGTAATAAAACAACGTCGAAAATATTGACAATAATTGAGAAATTACTAAATTAATTGAAAATTTTTAAAAAACAATTAAAAAATGACAAAAATAATTGAAAATAGGAAAAAATAGTCGAGAAATGACGAAAATAATTGAAATTTGAAGAAAATAAATTGAGAAATTACAAAAAATTTAAATTTGAAGATAATAAATGAAAAATAAGAAAAATGATAAAAATTTTAGATAAATAATTAAATAATGACATTAATGATTCATAACTGGTGTAAATAATTAAAAGAATGTAAAATTGAAAAAAAAAAAAAAATTTGAAAAAAAATAATTGTCAATTGGTGTAAAGTATTTAAAAATTATTGATACATAATAATAAAATTATTGAAGAAAATTGCTGAAATTTGAAGAAAAAAAATGAAAACTGTGTAATAAATTGAGAAATTGATGACCATAAAAAGAAAGATTGAAAATAATTAGGGTATTGAAATTTAATAAAAATAATTTTTAAATGTTAAAACTAATAGAAATATGCAGAAAATAATTAAAAAATGATAAAAATAATTTAAATTTGATGGAAAAATTGAAAGACGACGAAAGTAATTGACAATACTGGTTTAAAAATTAAAAATTTGTAGACATTAATTAAAACTTGAAAAAGTAATTAAAATTAGAAGAAACTAATTAAATAATGTCAAAATTTATTGAAATTTGAAGAACATAATTGTATATAATAATAATAGATAATTATTATTTTACTAAGAAAGTGAGAAAAGTGATTTTTTTTTAAGTGAGTAATAGTAAGTGATTTTAAAAAAAGTGAATAAAAATGAGAAAAGTAAGTTAGTCACTGGCAGCCCTGAAAATGCTCAAATTCGCTTGAAATTTCTTACACTTTTACTATTTTGAAAATCTAACTTCAGATTAGTAACCAGGAACATGGATTACCACCGAGTAACAAGTTTGAAGTGAATTTGAGCAATTTTGCAAAATATGTCTGCCATATTGGATCCGCCATTTTGAATTTTGACAAATTTGTAAATCTGATATCGTTTTCACAATCAGAGACTTCGAAAACGAGTAATAAGTTTCAAGCGAATTTGAAAAATTATGAAAACGAATTAGCTGAAATTTTTAGAAATTCCCGGATATAATTTTTTTTCCCGGCAATTTCCCGGGTTTTTCCCGGTCGAACTAAAATCCCGGAATTCCCGGTGAGTAGACACCCTGTAATTGATAATTGAAAGCACACAATAGAATTGCCCATAATTATATAAACTATTATGCAATGTACGGTCTAATAAAAAAATTGAACTTGTATCTACATTTTTTCATAATAATTTGAATTTCATGAGAATATAGTATATTTTTTAATTTTTAATGTATATTTTTTATTTTTCAATTGCATAATTGTCGCATAATTACACAACATTTAAACGCAGAATCAGATTGGTTTAAAATGCATAAAGTTATAATCTTTGTTTATAAAACAAATTGATATATTAGTCAAATTTATTAGCCCAGAAAGAAAATTCCCGGTTAATTCCCGGTTTTTCCCGGTTAGTAGATTTTCTGTTAATTTATATTTTATTTTATTTTTGAAATACTTACTGGAGAAGTGAAGTAAGCACCACGAATTATTGAAGCGAGAAAAACGACAAAGTACAAAACTTTTTGAGTTGTCACTTGACAAGCTCGAAGGAAAGAGGGAGCTTTCATTCTCTGCCATTCTGCAACTATGCACATTATTAATTGTAACAAGCAAACAAAGGCAAGTAAGAAAAACATTGATGCAAATCCAATGTAGTAGCTGAAGTTCGGAACGTGACATTCTGATCCGTCGAATTGGATCTGCAAATAACAATAATAAAAATAATTAAATACTGTTGTATAATTTTAAAATATAGCCTACTTAGGTATTTCTTAACTTTTGCATTATATTTTATAATTTTTTACAAATTAAAATAATATTTATTTTGAAAGACAAAGAGTTAAAGATATATAGAATTGACCTTGTATTTTATATTTCATTTTATAGATATAATGATACATGTATTTTCATTTCGACAAAATGTTTCTACATACGATGTCATTTCGAAATAATTGGATTGAAAAGAATTGTATGTATTTAAAAATTAATTAGGCAGGGAATTTTGTGAACTTTGAACACGGTGATGAAATTTGAATAATAGAGGAAGTGATTTGATTATTATCTGATATCGCCGCTTTAAATTAGAATTAGAAAAGATATTATAGGAAATGATGAAAAAATGATTACCTCACAGAGACAGGTACCATTATGGCATTCACCATGGCCAGAACAATTTCCTATCCCACAAGTATTATTCCACGCCATCATTCCAAATTTCATCAGCAGTGATAATGGATTTTGAGTGCTCAAAGCAATCATTTGATCCATTTTCACTGCCTTCAATCTTAACTGCACAATATCAGCTCTGAAACAAATTATTAAAACCTTATATATATAACTATCTGTATCATAAAAATGGTAATAACTTAATAAATTAATTCCAGGATAAAGTAAGCGGACAAAAGTTCATAAGTCCATATTTTGTTGCTTCGAGAAAATTAAGGTAATTGTTTTAAAACTCGAAATCATAGAGAACGTAATAAAACTTACATCAAAAAAAGTTTGATGCCTAATACGTATTTCTACAAAATATAAAATTAATTTATATAAACTACGTCACACAAAAGGGGGAGGGGTGGAATTAGAGATTTGTGATGATTTGTGACGTTAGGGGGGGAGGGGTGTAAATAAAATGTGACGTCACATTTAAGAAATCAACTTCTGCATGGCTTCTACATAAAAAAGATATTTAAGAATGGACCAAAAATATATGGAAAAAAGAGTTGGAAATGTTATTCTCTCCAACCCCCCCACCCCCCCTCCTAGTATGCAAAGAGAATGTAAAGATAAAAAAAGTGTTAAAAAATATTAGGTACTCACTATTTTTTTGACAATTTTTTGCACAATTTTCAATACATAGCATAAATGCAGCCTTTTAACAATTATTTCATGTAATTGCTAATTTGTTTAAATAAATAATTATTGGTTACTTACAATTATCTGTAAAGTTAGGCTAGACAGTTAGAACTTTTTGTCAATTTGGATACTTTTCAAGACGAATGTACCCAGTTACTAACAACAAACTAAAAATAACAATTGTATATTAATTCTTTAAACAAATTTTTATATTTTAATTTTAGTTTTTTATCAAATTAAGCTATAGAGTTGTAATTTTTTCTCAATTTAGCAACTTTCATGCTGAAAATATACTATTTACTAACAACAAACTAAAAATAACAATTGTATTAATTTTTTAAACAAATTATTATTATTTAATTTCAATTTTTCATCCCTTCAAGTTACAGAGTTGCAATTTTTTCACAATTAAACATGTTTTTATTTTTGGAGTGATAAGACTGACTGTATAAGACGTAATCATCGAGTTTAAACTTTCAACAATTTATTATTATCAAATGTTCAATACAAGTTTTTATTTTTACATTATTATTTGTTAATTGATAATTGTAAATTGATAATTGTAAATTGATAATTGTAAATTGATAATTGTAAATTGATAATTGTAAATTGATAAAATTTGTTTATTACAATCATTACTTCTGACAACTTTTGTTAACAGTTTTTTCTCGATAATTAGGTTTATCAGTCAATTTTACTTCTTCAAGTATAAAAAAATGCTAAATTAAAAAAATGTTGCAACTCTGTAGCCTAATTTAATAAATAGTTGAAATTAAATTATAATAATTAGTTTAAACAATTTGTAGAATAGTTATTATTAGTTTGTTGTTAGTAATTAATATCATTCAGCTTGGTTAATTTGATAAAATGTTGTAATTATGCAATGATTATTTGTTTAAAAATTAATAAAAAGTTTAAATTAAACATTAATAATTTGCTTAAACTTAAACAATTGGTAGAATTGTTATTTTTAGTTCTTATTGTTAGTAATTTACACCATTAAGCTTGAAAAGTTGCAAAATGTAGAAAAAGTTGTCTGTACTAGTTTCATTTGATAAAAAATAGAAATTGCACAATAATAATTTGCTTAAACAACTTGTAAAATTGTTGTTGGTAATTTGCGACCATTAAGCTTAAAAAGATGTAAAATTAAGAAAAAGTTACAACTCTGTAGCAATTTACTAATAAATAGTTGTAAATAAGTAATAATAATTTGTTTAAATAAATTATCAATTGCACGCAACAATTATTGAGTCTAAATTTATGCTATTTACTAAAAATTATGCAAAAAATAGTCAAGAAAATAATAAGAAATATTTTAAAACGCTTTTTTGTATTTTTTCTTTTTTCGGAGTTCTTGGAGGACCCATAAAAAATACTCTCTAAATTTGAATTAGTGATTTTTAACTAATGAATTAGCGAGAAATTGGTTATTTTTAAATAGTGAAAATTTTCACTATTATTTAGTAGAAAACTACTAATTTGAAAGTGAAATATCTACTAATTGAAAAAGTAAACTTTCACTATTACAAATAATAAATATTTCACTTTGAAATTAGTATTATTCTACTATCAGTTGGTAGTTTTTTAGTAAAAATAATGATATTTTTCACTATTTAATAATAACTAATTTCTCGGTAATTCATTAGTAGAAAACCACTAATTCAGATTTACATAGTAGTTAATACTAAAAACTGGTTAAATAAATAATTTAGCGTTATTTTTAAAGTCTCTTCAAGAGAAACAAAGTTTGCCGATTGAAAAATATTTATTTTCGAAGATAAATGTCTAGAAATAATTGTTTTTTCACATGGGATAGTTTTAGCAATTTTTAATTGTGAGCGACCTCCACGTATTTTATAATTTTAAAAAATAGGTTATTTTTTTCGGTAAAGAACAGTCCTAGTGAGTGACAGCATAACATTTCAAACTTTTTGATTTTGGACTGCCCTAATGTATATATTTATTACCGTTAATTATGTTTCAAAAATGTGTTAACAGAAGTTTGTAAGTCATGGGTTTATTTTAAACAAAAATAAATCGTGATTGTGATCGACCTTAAGTAATTTACTCCAATAATTATAAAAAAACTTATCTGGGGGGGGGGGGGTAATTCCTAAAGTGACGTCACACAAGGGGGGTTATGGCATTATGTGACGATCTGTGATGTGAAGGGGGGGAGGTGGAAATAATCGTAAAAATCGTGTGACGTAGTTTATGAACAGCCCCTTACGGTTTATCTTCTGAGATATGATTATTTGAAAGTCACTATTTTTAACAAATATAGGTTAAAAGACATCTTTTTGGTTACAATTTTTTTTATTATCCAATAGATAGATCATACGGACCAAGTAAGAAATTATATTATTTATTTTCAAAAGAAATGTTACAGAAGAAAATTTCAACATAACTATGTTATTTTTGTTAAATAAATCAAAAGAAAATTGTGATTTTGGTTAGATTATCAACGAGAGTCTTTTTTCGATCTGAAACCGAACTGTGTTAGTCTTCGTAACACTGTCGAATATATTTATTCATTTTAATTTACTCATTGGTTGAAATTGAAAAAGAAAGCTTATTTACAATTCTCTTTTTTCTTTAATAGAACCCAATATGTACTTTCTTTTTTATAAAGCGGCATTTATATATTAAAGGATTCATTCTTAAACTTTCCTTTTTGAAAGTTTATCATTCAAGTTTAAAAGATATTTTAAATACTTATTAACTAATTGTGAGCCTTTTGTTTTTAAAGCTAAAATTCTTTATGAGAAAATTTTTTTCTTTAATTTAACTGTGACAGATCGATTTTGCAATGTCTTAAATATGTCAAATTTGTGTTTATCTCCATTTTTTTGAAAAATGTATTTATCCAATTTTGGCTGCTTACTCCTCAAATACAAAACCCGAACTCTAAATAGCACCATACTCTGAATAAAAAGTTACAGCAGAATGAGAAATTGAAATGTTCAAAATAACAACTTTCTAGCGCCTTGACAATAGATAAATTTAATAAACTACACCGAAAAAAATAAATTCTTAAATGAAGCGGACCCAATGGGAAATTGCCAATGATCACCAATGGCTAAATAATGGTCCCATGATTGGCGGCCAACAGTTTTTTCTTGGCAAACTATTGGCAACCAATATTGGACCACAGTTGGTCAATCCTTGGGATGATAACGGGTTTGCCAGTCATTGGCAGCCATTATTGGTTCAATATTGGTTGCCAATGATAATGCCAATAAATAAAATTTTTTAAATTAACAATATTAAAATCTATATTTTTATATTGTTAATTTATATATTGTTTAAAAAAATTTTTTTTTTTAATAAATATTTTAATTTATTTATTAATGCATGTCAAGTATTGGTACAATAATTGGCTTTCAATATTGGTCCATCCTTGGGAGACAATGAATAACCAACAATCTTATTTTTACAACTCTATATGGAAACAGAGTTGTTAATTTAATCTTCAGCCAATATTTGACAATGAAGATTTGAGTGTTGGACACATTAGAAATGTATTTTCAGAGGTACGGGATCAGGCCTTATATAAAAGAGCTGAAGAAACTCGATCGTGAGAGAGGCTGACCGATGCGCGCCCTATGCCAGTTTCCGAAACCACAAACGCGTGAGAATCCTCGGCGCGCAGACGCGGCATAGATGCGGCGGGAAACTTCCACTGTTTGAATTTGAATTTTTTATGCATTTAATCAAAAACAAGAAAAGAAATATAATAATACAAAAATTATACAAATTCTTAAATTTCTATAGTTTTCTGATTGTTATTAAAAAGTAATACGCTTAATTATAAAGAAATACTTATAATAAATATCCTCCATAAATAATTGTTCAATTCTTGAAGATTTGAAAAACTCTTAAAAGTGTGTCCTAAGGTTAAAAATTATTGTTCTAAATCTACTTTAATCGATTTTCATGTTATAGAAATTATTTAAATAAATTAATTAGTTTTAAAGAAATCAGAAAGAAATTAAATTGATGAAAAAATAAACATTTAATATTAAAAATAATATTAATAAAAATAATCACATTAAAACTTTGCTTGTAAAATAAACAGAACGAAAAATTTAAAAATAAAAAATTAATGAACAATTACAAAATATTAAAGAAGACTTTAATTTTATTCAAATGTAAACTTAAGTCACATAAATACAAATATTCATGTAAGTATTTAAATTTTAAATTCACCATTTTTTCTGTTTAAATTTAAAGTAAAATTTAACAAATTGTAAAGAATGATAGTTAATAAATATTTAACTTTATTTGTTATTCTTTTCGTTTTTCACATGCAAAAAATAATCATTTTTTTTTTGATAAAACTAAGAAACAAATTCTCTAAATTTGAATACAAATTAAAAATGAAAAAAATTTAATATATGTTAAAAAATTTTAAATTTGAATCATTTAATTAAATAATTTATTTTAACAAAATGACTTTCTAAATATAACTATCCAGAATATATAAAAAATATGAGCAAAAAAAATCAAAATTGGTTTTTAAAAATAAAAAAATAAACTTTTTAAAGTTCAAAATAAATTAAATTTTTTTAAATTTTGTTATTCTAAAATTAATATTAAACTTGAATAATAATTTTCAATACAATTACTTAAAGTTAGTTTTCAAAAAATTCAATTATCATTAAAATGAATCTTTCCAAATAATAAAACTTAAACAGAAAGAATTAATGGTTTCTTTTAAATTAAAGAAATAATAGAGCATTAAACATAGTTAATTTAATATTTTGAATACTATTAAAAAAAATTTAACTTTAAAAAAATTAATGATATCAAAAATATTATTTTTCGATCCTAATTAAAAAATGTAACTTATTTCAATTTAGCTATTACAAAACGGCATTGAGTATTAAAATTTAAATTTGTATAGAAAGGTTTAATTTAGTTCACATTTTATTTCCAGTTTAACTTAAAAGTTTAAAAAATTTTAAACAAAGTTTTTACTTTCTGAGCACATTTTTAATAATATTCGAAATGTTTACTTTAAAATTTTAAAATTTTTGATATCATTAATTTTTTTAAACTTAATTTTTTTTTAATTTTATTCCAAAATTTTAATTAACCATGTTTAATGCTCTATTATTTCTTTAATTTAAAAGAAACCTTTAATTTTTTCTGTTCAAGTTTTACTATTTGTAAAGATTCGTAATTTTAAAATTAATTCAAGTTTTTGGAAACTAACTTTAAGTAATTATATTTGAAATTATTATTTAAGATTAATCTTAATTTTAATATAACGAATTTTAAATAATTTTCAATTCAACTTTAAACTTTAAAAAGTTTATATTTTATTTTTAAAAACAAATTTTAATTTAATTTTAATAAAAGATATGGACAAAAAAGAAAATAAGATGTCAACTAATTTAAAGCTTAATACCTAGACTCAAATTTAAAAATTTTAAATTTAAAAATCAACACTGTTTTATAAAGTTAAATTAATATGAATTTTTTTTTAAAATTAAGATAAAAAATAATATTTTTGATGTCATTAAATTTTTTAAAGTTAAATTTTTTTTTAATAGTATTCAAAATATTAAATTAACTATGTTTAATGCTCTATTATTTCTTTAATTTTAACGAAACCTTTAATTTTTTCTGTTCAAGTTTTACTATTTGTAAAGATTCGTTTTAAAATTAATTCAAGTTTTTGGAAACTAACTTTAAGTAATTATATTTGAAATTATTATTTAAGATTAATATTATAATTTTAATATAACGAATTTTAAAAAATTTTCAATTCAACTTTAAACTTTAAAATGTTTATATTTTATTTTTAAAAACAAATTTTAATTTAATTTTAATAAAAGATATGGACATAAAAAAAAATAAGATGTAATCTAATTTAAAGCTTAATACCTAGACACAAATTTTAAAATTTTAAAATCAACACTGTTCAATAAAGCTAAATTAAAATGAATTTTTTTTTTAAATTACGATCGAAAAATAATATTTTTGATATCATTAATTTTTTTAAAGTTAAATTTTTTTTTAATAGTATTCAAAATATTAAATTAACTATGTTTAATGCTCTATTATTTCTTTAATTTAAAAGAAACCATTAATTCTTTCTGTTTAAGTTTTATTATTTGGAAAGATTCATTTTAATGATAATTGAATTTTTTGAAAACTAACTTTAAGTACTTGTATTGAAAATTATTATTCAAGTTTAATATTAATTTTAGAATAACAAAATTTAAAAAAAATTTAATTTATTTTGAACTTTAAAAAGTTTATTTTTTTATTTTTAAAAACCAATTTTGATTTTTTTTTGCTCATATTTTTTACATATTCTGGATAGTTATATTTAGAAAGTCATTTTGTTAAAATAAATTATTTAATTAAATGATTCAAATTTAAAATTTTTTTACATATATTAAATTTTTTTCATTTTTAATTTGTATTCAAATTTAGAGAATTTGTTTCTTAGTTTTATCAAAAAAAAATGATTATTTTTTGCATGTGAAAAACGAAAAGAATAACAAATAAAGTTAAATATTTATTAACTATCATTCTTTACAATTTGTTAAATTTTACTTTAAATTTAAACAGAAAAAATGGTGAATTTAAAATTTAAATACTTACATGAATATTTGTATTTATGTGACTTAAGTTTACATTTGAATAAAATTAAAGTCTTCTTTAATATTTTGTAATTGTTCATTAATTTTTTATTTTTAAATTTTTCGTTCTGTTTATTTTACAAGCAAAGTTTTAATGTGATTATTTTTATTAATATTATTTTTAATATTAAATGTTTATTTTTTCATCAATTTAATTTCTTTCTGATTTCTTTAAAACTAATTAATTTATTTAAATAATTTCTATAACATGAAAATCGATTAAAGTAGATTTAGAACAATAATTTTTAACCTTAGGACACACTTTTAAGAGTTTTTCAAATCTTCAAGAATTGAACAATTATTTATGGAGGATATTTATTATAAGTATTTCTTTATAATTAAGCGTATTACTTTTTAATAACAATCAGAAAACTATAGAAATTTAAGAATTTGTATAATTTTTGTATTATTATATTTCTTTTCTTGTTTTTGATTAAATGCATAAAAAATTCAAATTCAAACAGTGGAAGTTTCCCGCCGCATCTATGCCGCGTCTGCGCGCCGAGGATTCTCACGCGTTTGTGGTTTCGGAAACTGGCATAGGGCGCGCATCGGTCAGCCTCTCTCACGATCGAGTTTCTTCAGCTCTTTTATATAAGGCCTGATCCCGTACCTCTGAAAATACATTTCTAATGTGTCCAACACTCAAATCTTCATTGTCAAATATTGGCTGAAGATTAAATTAACAACTCTGTTTCCATATAGAGTTGTAAAAATAAGATTGTTGGTTATTCATTGTCTCCCAAGGATGGACCAATATTGAAAGCCAATTATTGTACCAATACTTGACATGCATTAATAAATAAATTAAAATATTTATTAAAAAAAAAAATTTTTTTAAACAATATATAAATTAACAATATAAAAATATAGATTTTAATATTGTTAATTTAAAAAATTTTATTTATTGGCATTATCATTGGCAACCAATATTGAACCAATAATGGCTGCCAATGACTGGCAAACCCGTTATCATCCCAAGGATTGACCAACTGTGGTCCAATATTGGTTTCCATTAATGCGCCAATATTGGCACCATTGGCTCCCAATACTGGTCCATTAATGCGCCAATCGTTAGTTTCCCATTGGGGAGTATTCGTCTTTTAAATTCCTTTTACGTTTTCTTATTAAAATAAACATAATTTTCTTTAGAGTAGCGGATTTTTCTTTTTAATCCGAGAATATTTTGCTTAAAGGATAACTTTAAACTTTTCTCTTCTGATTGAAATTATTACTTTATATTTAAAATTAACCCTTTAAAATGGAGATTATTCCTCTAGAAATGATTGTATTTCGAATACAAATATTCAAGATTCTTGAAGTTGCTTAGTTACTATATTATATTGTTTTTGGATTATCGCGCCTTCCATATGTCAGTGTCACTTTAAACTTTTAAGAAACCGTGTTATCATGGATACTAATTTAAGAACTTTATTAAACGATTTGGGATTGAACAATTATATTTCCCATTTTGAGAGTGAGTACATTTTAATTGTTTTATTTGAAGTAGCTTTCCAATATTAACTATATTTTTGTTGGTTAACGATTTGTAGAGAATAACGTTCTAAACGTTGAAAGGCTTCAACAAATTAAGAATATCCCTTTCTTAATTTCCAAATTAATTGAACCTATTGGAGATTTAGCAATTCTTTTATCTCGTTTAGAAGAAATTAAATATTCAGAGGTATTGAAAAGAACACAAATTAACTTATTTTAAAATAAAAACATTACAAAAATATTTTTAAAATGTACAAGCTTTTAAACAGTATAGGTGATTAACTCAATTAAAAATAAAAAATACCAATTTCTTCGCTTTACTTCATATTTGAATTAATAATTTTAATAATTAATTAATTAACAATGTTTTTTAAAAATTTAGAGTGTCAATTCTGATCAGTCAAGTAACCAAAAAGAAGAAAGTGTATCAGTCGAAAGACAACTAATCGTTTCTGAAGCTCCCCCCCATTGCGAAGAAGTTCCAATAGTATTAGAAGACAATATTGAAAAAATACTTAAAACAATTAATGCGAATATTATCCAACCATCGACTAGCAATGAAAATCAGATTGCAGATGTTACTTATCAGAATTCAAATAAAAGGAGTAAAACAACAAGCAGAAACTCAAAACCGAAACGTGTTTGCAAATGGACTGACAGTCAAGAGATTTTACAAATTGTAAGATTTAATTTCTGTCATTATTTTTTATAATCTTTTGTGTAGGATAACCCCTTAATAAGCAAATGTCATTTTGTGGATATTTTTTTAGTTAGATTATTGTTAAAAATATTTTTTCTGTTCATAGGACATTAAGGACTTGCTAATTAATTCAAATAAAGGAAAAACTATTTTAAAATATTATAAAAATAATAAATTATTGAATTACCAATGTCGGTCGCGTTTAATTGAACTCGTTGGTAATAAATTATTAGACCTAAAGGCGAAGTAAGTTCATGGATTACTTTTATAGTTATTATTATAAATACTTTCAATTTATATAATTTTTAATTATATTGTTCTATTATATAGCCCCAGTGGAAACGATTTCGAGCAAGTTGACTTAAAAATTAGAGAACAATTTCCTTCTGAAGCTGAAGTGAGTTTTTGTCAAAGTTTAATTAAATCTTGTAATTGTTCTTTGGTAACATTATAATATTACTTTATATCACAGTACGTTTATTTTATCCCGGCTAAAACTAATGGCATAAATCAAAAAAATCACGAGGGAAAGCTGCCTAATTACGTCAGAAATTTAAAACATCGTAACAAGAAATTACTGCTTCGAGAAGATGTATTAAATAGTGATGATTCCGATGAGAATAATGTAGAAGTGGATTTTGAATTGGAAGGTACTTTAATTTTCCTTAGTTCAAATGAAGCTATCTACTATCTTTTAGGCGAATTCATGCTGATTACGTATAATTTAGTACAATTTAATTAAAATTAATTTTAAATACAATTTTAGTAACCCCTGATGAGTTAAACGCCGATGGTTGGTTAAAAGAAAATCTAGAACCTTGGTCAGAAGTAGAAAAAAAGTGGAAAGTGACACATAAACTGCGCTTTGATAATTTTACTTCTAATAAAACTATTAACCTTCCAATCTATCAATATTTTGAAACCTATAGGGTTCTTAGACTAGTAAAAGGATATTCTTTGGTAGGTTCTATTCATGATTTCCAAGGCAATAATATTAACAGTTGCTAAATAAGAACTAATAAGATTAATTATTTTCAAAAAATTTCAATTTCAATCATAATTTATATCCTTCTCAATCATAATTTATATCCTATTTCAGCTTGAAATAGACTTTGAATTGCAATATCCCAATTCGGTTAAAGCATTATCTTCTGCTGATTGGAACCTTAAACGGGAAGCGTTACTAAAACTTCTAACATTAGAGAGTCATTCTGAAGAAGTTAAGGAGATAATTGAAAATTTTAAATTGTTTACAGATGGTATAATATTTTTAATATTTTACTCCATATCGTATTTATAAAAATAATAAATTCACTTTTTTTAATGAATACCATTTCTTTTTAGATCAAAAAGATAACTTAATTTTGCAATCAGTACCTTATCTTTTCCTAAATCAGCCGAAATATAGGAATAAAAAAAATAAGTCAGTCACACCTCGACCAACTCAAGTGGAATGTAAAGAAAGTTTCATTCTTCATGTAACTGTAAGTTAAACAAACAGCTCCAAAAAAGAATTAATTATTCGTACTCTGTAAAATTTGTTGGACAATTTTAAGCTTATTTGTGGCTATATTATTTTTGCAAAAAACCGAATTTTGGTTTTGAAAACTATCAGTGATGATAATTTTAAATAAAAAAACACGTTGGATTTTTCTGCCTTTTTGAGCTTTCAGAAAATCTTAATTATCTTCTAACTTTTTAAAAGTTAGAACTTAAAAAATGTATAAATTAATCTGATTTAATAAAAAACGTAATCAGGAATCTGAAGAAAATTATTCAACTTTTAAACATTATCCCTCACCCCCAAACACCCCTTAAATTACTTGATACTGGAAAATAATTTTTTGACAGAAAGAAATTTTGACAGAAACAAATTAATCGTACTCTACTATTCTTGGGCTTTCGAAAAATATTTTACCTGATTTTAAGGCTCTAACTCTCAACCCTGAATCAACCCCTAAGTAAATTCACCAACCAAACTTCTTCAAAAATAAACAATTGCCTCTTTTACTTACAACAAAATATTTTACTCACTTGAGGTTTAAAAAAGAAAATTATAACCTTTTTTGGAATCCATTCCTTAACTACAAATCAACCTCTAATCAGATTTTGTGCAATAAATCATTTGACTATTCTCAGTCCTCGAAACAAACTTTTTTTTGATATTTTATTTTATTTTTTTTATTTTTGAGCGCCAACAATTAAGTTCAAATTAATCCCTATTTAAAAAATAATTTTTAATAATGATATTTTAATAGAAGTTATATTGATTCGTTTTGCTTTACAGACATCGAACGATATTGATCCTGCTATTATAAGACGTGTGGATCAAATGAAAAAAGGCATCAAAGTTCAACCTTTTGTTCTGTGTGTTGGATCGACTCGTGCAGACTTATCTAAAAGTTATTGTATTGTAGACACCGTCAAGTACGAGTTCACTAAATTGAAAACAGCTTTAGACGTTTGTTTTAAGGCAATTTTCGCTCTGAATTCAGAATATTCTCAGGAAGCTTATTGCCCTTGGCTTTTCGTTCAACAAGCTCTTTATGAAATTTTCACAATTCACGACAGAAAAAATGCAGATATTTCCACGATGGTTGGAAATTTTAAGGCTTTAATGAACATGCAGCGAGCAAATGAATTGAAAAAAAAACCGTTCGACTGAAATTGTTAATTTAGAAAACAATTGTTAAAAATTTTTGCTGAGGATTCATTATTATTTGAACAGTTTTAAAAGTGTTTTTTGAATATTAAAGTTTATTATACTAAATCTTACTACACTAAGAAAAATTAAATAAAAATGGTCTACTCTTGCTTTGCTTGCAATTATTTTAAATGTTGCAATGCTGATACTTTAATTTCTCATATTAAACTTTACCACAAATCAGTAGATATATACAGATGTACAACTTCTAATTGTTTAAGAAGCTATAAAAGTTTTAAATCATTTATCAATCACTTCAAAGACAAAACAATACATACTGAAAACTCTGAATTTTTGCAGGAAAATTCCTGTCTTTTAAATTATAACAATGAAAGTAGAAATTTTGACGATAAGGCTATTGCGGATTCTAGTTCTTTTCTTTCCGATCAAAAAAATACAATCGACAAAAACTTAGAAGTCAAACGCTACAACCCTACGAATGCTGAGTTAAAAGAAGATATTGCTGATGCTGCACTTTGTTTTACATCAAAATTATATTCATCTTCTACAATGACTCGTAATGCAGTTCAAGAAGTGGTAGAGGGTGTTACAGGATTTTTAGGGGGTCCTTACATGAATTTTCTGGAGAATAAAGTTCTTAACATTTTAAAAGACAACAATGTGCCGACCAAGGATGTCTTAGAAATTAAAACTTCTTTTCAGGCTGTTTCAAATCCTTTTGATGGTTTAGAAACTGACTACTTAAGAATGCAGGCATTAAAGGAAACAGATATGTATATTGCACCAAAACCATATATAATTGGATCTGAGTATCGGCCTAAGAAAGTTGATTAAACACTTCAGGTTAGACACTGTAATGTATATGGTCAACACATCCCTATGAAGGAAGTGCTACTTCGACTTTTATTGTTACCAGGAGCACTTGAATGTATTTTAAAAAACCTGAAAGAACTATATGCATCTAAAAATTCATTTACAAATATTGTTCAAGGACAAATGTGGCAAGAAAAAATTAAAAATTTTGGTAATAAAGTGGTAATTCCAATTCTTTTGTATTTCGATGATTTCGAACCCGATAACGCTTTAGGATCACATGCCACGCAACATAAAATTGGTGCATTATATTATTCTATAGCTTGTGTACCTACAGAAGCAATGTCGACTCTTGAGAATATTTTCTAAGGTTTACTTTTCCTATCAGAAAATAAGATTTTTGGAAATGCAACAGTTTTTAAACCAATAATTGACGACCTTATTGATCTGGAAGAGAATGGATTGGAAATTAAAGGCCAGCGTATTTATTTTTGTCTCTGCTCTTGTCTTGGAGATAATTTAGGGATACATGAGTTATTAGGATTCGTTAAAGGATTTACAGCAAATTATCCTTGCAGAATGTGTAGAGTACAAAAAAAAATACTTCAGAGACAGTTATTGGCTGATCATTCACTCTCTCGGAACACTAAAAATTACTTTGAAGACCTTAAAACAAATGATGTAACAAAAACTGGAATCAATGAAAGCTGCATGTTTAATAGAATTCCCAGTTATGGTGATCCAACGAAAAATCCTCATATAGATATTATGCATGACATTTATGAAGGTGTTGCAAAATATAATATGGGGCAAATTGTGTACTATCTTGTAGTCATCAAAAAAGAGTACAAACTGAGTCTTTTAACTTTAAATGAACGTATTCAGAATTTTGATTACAGTTTAACAGAAGAGGGAAACGTACTTCCTCCTATTACAGACGAAAATTTGAAATCCAAAAAGATAAGATTATCCTCATCAGAAATGCTAACACTTATTAGATATTTTGCCTTGATGGTTGGAGATTATGTTCCTGAGGATGATCCTGTTTGGTGTTTCTTCTTACTATTTAGAGAAATTGTAGACATTATAACAGCTCCTTATGTTAACAAGGATTTAACAGAATACTTAAGAATATTAATATCTGAACACCATGAACTGTACATTTCTTTATTTGACGATACCCTTAAGCCAAAGCATCACAATATGACGCATTTTCCTGACATGCTTCTACAACTTGGACCTTTGGTTAATATACAGTCTTTTCGTTATGAGGCAAACCACAGACCTTTTAAACAAGGTGCTCATGTTTCTAATTGCAGAGTTAATTTGCCATTAACCATGGCTACACGAAATCAACTCCAACAATGTAACAGATTTCTCGCTAACAAACCATTTATTGCGGATTTTGTCTGTGGTCCTAGTACCGAAATGCTAGATTCTGTTGAGGATTATCCTAAATTTGTAAATATTTTACCAAGAACATTGCAACAATCACAAATTCCAATAATAAACTGGGTTTTAATAAAGGGAACAAAATACGAAACAAATATGATCATTGTTGTAAATTTTAAAAAACAACTGCCTCATTTCGGTGTAGTAAGATTTATTATATGTCAAAACAATAACATTTATTTCGTTTTGTCAATGATGAAAACAATAGGTTTTGATAATCACTATTATTCGTACGAAGTAAAAAATACAAAAAACTGGAAATGTTGTCAGCATAAAGATTTTCTTTATCATCAACCACTCAAAATAATAATAGCGCCTCGAAAAGGATCGAAAATGATCGCTACAAAATTTAAATTATAGACAAAGTTGTTCGTTGTTCCTGAGTTATTTTTAAGTTGTAAACATTTTATTGCGTTGAATAAAAAATTCTCCACTCTTAAATATGTCTCATAATTTATTAAAAAACATTTGTAGTTAAATTAACAAAAATTATAGTTGGTAATAATGTCGTTTAATTTCAATCATAGACCATATTTAGGTCTAAATAAAAATTAATATATATGTAATTTAATTTTAAAATTGTTTCATTTTTTTAAAATTCAATTTTCAAAATACATAGAAAATAATAAAAATTTTAAATTAGGTTTTTAATTTATTGGAAAGTAATAGAGTTTTATTTTGTTTAAGCGATTTGTATAACCTTAGAAAACATTTTGAAATAAATTCATTTAATAATAGTAAACTGACTTTTAATAAAATTTAAAATATACAATTATATCATTATTTAAATACTTTTTTCTCAAAGAGTTTCCTTTATAAAGTGTCTATATTTACAAGTTGATTTTTTATTTTCGCTAATAATTGAAATTAAATGAGTCAATGTCACAGTTACTGTTATGTAGTCAAAATTGTTAAATTTTTTATGTATCATAAAGTTGGTTCAGATTATTTAAACTCTGACTTTCATGATTTCAATACAGATCCCATTCATATTAAATAAATTATTAGGTTAATATTCAAAAATTTGACACAAAAAGGTAATAATCTTCATTTGATAATAATACCATTTATAATTAAGAGGATTCCTTTCTAAGAGAGGAAATTTGATTTAATTTAAGAGGATTACTTTAGTGCCCATATATAAGAGGAAAATTTGCATCAAATCAAGCGGAATACTCTCCTTTTGAGATTTTTTTTTTTCGGTGTATGGTGGAAGAAGTATAACTCAAACCTATCCCGTAAATTTTTTACATTTTTTGACGGAGGACACCCTGTATCTCAAGGGATGATCGAGGAATGAACTCTACTTTTGTAAAAAAAACAGCAAGAAATTGTTGACCAGTAGCTTATCTTAATACCTACTACAACGTGATAGTCAAGTGAGCAATGTTTACAAAAGACGAAAAGAAAATTTTGTTATAACGGTTGGTACTGACGAACGCTTAAGATTAAGGGTTGTTTTAGATGATATTGATGCATTCTGTGTTGATTTGGTGTATAATATTTATTTTGTAGAACAAAACTTTGAAAAAAATTGTTTGTCTTTTTTGTTTTTACGAACTCTTGATCATAATAAGACAAGAGAGAGAGTAACAAAAAAGTATAAAGGACTCAGTGAATCTTCTAGGAAACTTGTTTTTTTGTAGCAGATGATAATTATCATCTGTTGTTCGATTGATAAACCTTGATGTTTTTTCACATTGCTCAGTATAGAGTTAAATGTATTTCCAATGGAAATGTACCAATTTTAACGGTTGGCGAACTATATTGGACAATTATTGCTAATGATGGTAGAAGCTTAGCATGTAAAAACCCATTCAAACTCTTGGCATCAATATTTGACCAATAATTTTCCAAATATGGTTAAAGATATACTGAACAGTAGCAGAGTATCGCGAATAAAATGTACACTAGTTAATCAACCATTCAATCCTTTGAAATATTGTATTTCTTTGGACTCGGTTATTGCATGAGCTTTTTCTTTTATTATTGGACTACTATAATCGAAATATTAGTTGCTCGCATGTCATGGAACCATTCTAAAACCTCAGTTTCTACTCCATGGTATTTGGAAGTTCTTAATCTTTTTGTTTTTTATTTACTGCAGCGAAAGCACATGCAACAAATAATTTAGTTTTTTGTCGAATAATCGCTGACAGTGTTGACGAAGGAATAATAAATTGCAGTGCAATATCTTTTTTGTACCTGCCACTGTCAACTTCTATGAGACTTTTTAGTTTAGTTTCTAAATCGATTGATGTTTGGTTTCTCTTCGACATCTTGATACTAACGACTTTGAGCTTATGTAATTCTGCCAGGGACAAATTGCTGTTCGTGTGAGAGCGAAATTCGTATTAAGCGGGTGCGTGTCATAGAGGTTTTACTTTATAGATTTCCATCAAGCTGAATTAGCTTCAAAAAGCCACATATCTTCTTTAAAATAACGTACAATAGTTTGTCAGTGATAGAAGTTTTTAAGTCTCACAACCTAATCTGTCATGAGAAACTGCAGAATGAATGCCAGATTAGGTTGTGGAACGCTAAAACTTCAGTCATTCTCAAGATACTACAGATTGATAAAGAAAATATCTTAGTACGTATCTTGCTTCAGCCTCAGTGTCTTATGAGATTCTCTGATTTGCATAATAAATTTAATACTATTTTCACTCAATGTGGGCGCCGAACAGTGCATCAGTAGTTATTTACAGTGCTTACTTTAAGGATGTCTAAAGTTCTTCAAAAATGAATTGAGACAAGTCTTCAATTTTAACTGGTTCTAGTAAATTATGTGGAGGTTGAAACTGTGCCGATCCGCTAAAGGGACCTTAAGACCACTGCCAGGGAGAGCCATTTTTGACGTATTGTCTTTAGAAATGGTCTTATATCCCCACGCTCACACTGTTACCGAAGCAACTCCTTTCAAATTCAACGGGATCTACTATCATTGACGGTCATCGAAACCCTTAACCCGTACATGGTGGAGTTAAGGCTTAAGGAACCCCTCTAAATCATCAATTCGCTTTAAAAATGCTTCAAGAGGAAGTAACTTCCTTTATCTGTGACGCTCCACGAGAGAAGGGATATTATACCTTATATAGTATCTGCCATACCAGATTCAAGATTGGCTTCATCCCCTCGTCAGATCATAGTCACAAACTCTTAAATAGAGGAGATACAGTTTACATGTAAATAGGCAACTAATGTAAAACGATAGGTCCCTCCTCTCGTAGAACGTTACATCTGCAACTTCTTCCTGTACCCATAGAGATACTATAAATAGAGTACGCAAGGCCTATATCGAAAGCGTTCACGGTAGCTTCCATAAGATAGGAAGAGAAAGACTGATGTCCTTTACTTTTAGTGCGCTAAACAGAGACACATACTAGTGTTGTGTTCTTTTTTTCTTTCTATCCATAGACTCAAAAAATCCCGCTTCCATACAGACCTTTCCTACTCTATTTATACTATCTCTATGGTTGTACCATCTGGGTAGCCCTCGAGCGACTGCGATTCATTCTTTTTGTCTATTCCAGGACCCTGCTAAAACAGGCGCACTTTCCCGAACCTGCAACGTAAGAAGTTTTAACTGTCGTACTGGGCTCTCCCGTGCACAAGAAGCTGCCTCTTTTCTGCATTCAAATTCTTCGCACTTGTAACATACAGAAGATCTGTCCATTCCCCTGCACTCTGTCTTCTTGTGGCTATGGTCCAGGCACTTATGACACCTGGTTATCATAAGTTTCCTCCTGATCTGACTGCCCAAAACCCACTTTTACTCTTTCCACTTCTTCCAGACTTGTAGCTTAATCTGTAACTACCATCACCAGCTCACACCTCTTCTGTTTATCCCCTTGGACCGAGACCTGCCTCTTTTCTTGAAGAATCTGCAAGAGCTCCTCGAAAGAAGCAACTACCTCCTTTTCGGTTAGACCGTCAAGATTATGGATTTCCAGAGTAACCCTCTGATCATTTGGCGCCCTGAAGATACATATCCCTCTACCCAATGATCTTTAATTTCTTATACTGTTTTTGGCGAAAGTAGCGTTCATCCTATTGATACCCTCGCTCTCTCTCTCTCTCTCTCTCTCTCTCTTTTGAAATGAATCATCCTCCCACAGCACCTAAACTTGCCTCAACTTTGCCTACCTTTTTCTCAAGTGTCGTCAACTTTTAGATGTATTGTTTGCTGTAAGCTTATAAACTTGAGGAAAAGTTGGCAAAGTTAATTCAAATTTAGATGCTATGGGGATCATTACATAAATAATCATATCTTTAAGAGAGCTCTAAGTAAGAAGTAAGATTTAAACTCTTCGGAATATTCCGATTTTTGCTGTGAATCAAATCCTGTATGTATCCTGTAAAAGATGGTAAATTTAGGTACTATAGGGGTCATTAGATAAAGAATCATATCTTTAAAAGAGCACTAAGTAAGAAGTATGATTTAAACTCTTCGGAATATCCCGATTTTTGCTGCGAATCAAATCCTGCCCTATGGGAAATGACAATCGGCTAGAGCCTGGCCCAAGCTTGGCCAATATTAGACCAATATTAGCCCAAGCTTGGGCCGATCTTGAGCATCGGCAAATTTCCCATAGGGTGTATGTAAAAGATGGTTAAAATCATTGATTATTTCTGAATTAAACGCAAAAACACATAAGGAAAATAATAAATTCGGAGCACTGTCAGGGGCCATCCATAAACCACGTGGACAGTTTTGGGGGGGCGGGGGGGTCCATCAAAAGTCCACGATTGTCCACGAGGGGGGGAGGAGGAGTTGGAGCAAATGTCCACGTGGACATGCATTTAAGCATGTACATAAAGATTTCTAGCATGTCAAATTCTTGACTTATGTTTAATCAAAAATGATAAAAGCCAGGGTTTTCTGAGTTTCTGAGCCCTGTTTATCAGAATCTTGACGTCATGGACCAGTTTTGTTCATGGTCATATTCTTGTTTAGTAATAAAATATCTACAAGAAAAATTTAGTCCGATGCTTAAATAAAAAAAAGTCATTTTTGTCGACCAGGGTAATTTATAATGTTAAAAATTTAGGAATTTATGTTATTTTTCGTAATCAGTACTTAATAAATTATAAGATGTTCAATAGAGTGGTCCAAAAATTTTTTTGGATTTTTTTATGCTCTTACCCCCTAGAATTTTTTATCGAAAAAAATACCCCTATGATTTTTTGTTAAAATTATATAGTAATGAGAGGTAGCTCAAAGCTGATGAAGTTCCCCACGTATTTTTGATAAAATAAAGCTATAAACTTTTAATATAGCTTTAACTTTATAAGTTTTACAACCTTTTATGTTTGAAATAACTAAAAATAAACAGTAACATTAAAATTTATTTATAAAAATGTTCTACCAATTTATTTTTGTTATTTATCAGCTTATGATAAAATTAGAAGAGAGACCTGGATTTTTTAATGAAGTTTTTTACTTTTTATATTTTACATAACTCAAAATATATAGCAACTTTAAAATTTATTTACAACAATTGTTGAAGCAAATTATTAAAGCATTGTTAATTATCATCTTTTGATAAAATAAAGCTAGTAACTTGCAATTTTTTCTTATGTACTATGAATTTGTAAGATAAAGTTATAATTTTAGTCATTGTTTAAGTTATTAAATAATTTTAACTTGATAATATTTTCAGACTGAAGCTAATAGAGCGGTTTAGTTTTTTTCTAAATTTATCAACTTTAGATATAATAAAGCATTAGAATTGTAGTTTTACTAGAAAATAAATTTTAAAAGAAGATTATCTTTAATTTGTACTTCTAGATCTCACAATAACAGTGTCCTTTCATTAATTTTAATGCAAAATTTAAAAACATTATTAATAAACTTTAATAGATAACTTACTGGACGTTTTAAATGTCTAGAGCTATTATTTTATCCTTCATATTCATAATAAATAATTTATTCTGTTTCTGTAATAGTTGCAATACCGTCCCAAGCATAAAAGTTGTAATATTGAGAAAAAATGGCAAGTATCTAGCTTCATTGTATCATAAGACGATAAATAACAACAATAAATTGTTTAAACAATTGTTAAAAATAAAATCTGGTATTACTGTTTACTTTCAGATACTTGAAACATAAAAAGTTGCAATGTTGAAAAAAATTGCAAGTCGTTATATTTATTTTATCAAAAGTTCATTAATAACAACAATAATTTCTTTAAACAATTGTTAAGAATAAATTTTGAAAGTATTGTTAATTGTTAGTTACTTCAAACGAAAAAAACTGCAAATTTCAGAAAAAATTGTAAGTCTCTATAGCTTTATTTTATCGAAAGTTGATAAATAACAACAATAATTTGTTTAAACAATTGTTATAAATAAAAATTTTAATTATTCATTACTTTTAATTACATATCACACATAAAAGTTGCAAAAATTAAAAAAATTGCAAGTCTTAAGCTTTATTTTATCAAAAGTTAGTAAATAACAACAATAAGTTTAAACAAATTAACAATTACGTGAATTAAACAGTAAAAGCTTATAAGTTATTTTTGTAAAATAGTGCAAAAAAAATCCCAATAAAATCGTAAAAGTTATTTTTTAACGTTTTTTCCATAATTTTGCAATTTTAGGGAAGGTTCTACGACCCTGTACAAAATATTAAACAACAAAAAATTGTTAATAAATTTTTGGATGTTATTTTTTGAACGTTTCTAAGAAGATGCAGAGTTGTCCGATTAAAAAATATTGATTTTCGTGAATTCTATACTAAATCTACGAATAAGTATTTTTTTCCTGATGCAAAATTCATGTATAAAACTTCATCGGCTTCATCGGCTTTTAGCTAAGTCTAAAATTTAGAGTCTAAATATTATTTAACTTAAAAAAAATGGAGGTATTTTTTTCGATAAATAAGAATAATCCTAGTGGATGAGAGTATGAAAAATTAAAAAATTTGTTTACAATGCATTTTTGGACCACCTTAATGGCCAAAGTTATTTTTTAAGATCTATAAAGATTGTTTAAAAATGTATTTGCTAGTAGTGAAAATTGTCTTTAAAAAGAGGATAGTGATTTTCTTATTGTTACAAACCACTTCTTAGGTTTACGATTTCTTATAGTATATTTATGCGTATATTTTAATTTTCCTTTTAAGAATAATGTAAATTGTGTTTATTTATTATTTTTTCATCAACTTCTTTATTCCAGCAATTTTTTTTGAAAAATATTCAGAATTAAGCTTTATAATTGTATTAACTTATTGGTTTATAATATACAAAGAATTTTTTTGCAATGTCCACGTGGACAATTTTGTAAGGGGGGGGGGTGGTGGTAAAATGTCCACGATTGTCCACGAGGGGGGGGGGGGGCGGGGGGGTCAAAAATCAGCAAAAAAATGTCCACGTGGTTTATGGATGGCCCCTCATCATTAACGGAGAATTAACCATATTTATGGACTCTAATAATCCACATTTGAATCTGTAATTGATCCTTTATCTTCAGTTTACCTTTTTCAATTCAATTTAAAAAGATTACAAATTTCTAATTTTTTTTTACAATTTCTAGATTTTTAACTCTCAAATTATATTTTCAAAATTTTTCTGTATACGGTTTAACACAATTACCCTATACAAAACAAAATCAATCATAAATAAATCAATAGATAAATCAGAAATAAAGTCAAACATATTATGTTTGATTCTATGATATAACCTCATACGTTAAAGCCGGTTTTAATATGGAAATAAAATAACAAATTGCTTTTAACAAATTTTAAATCTAGTTAGACAATTGTCAAATAAAATTATTTTTTATTAAATTTCTTTGTCAATTTAAGGACGCTTATATTTCATTCAAAATTTTTTTTGCTTGGAATAATTTTTTTCTGATTCTCTATGAAAAATAAGGAAACACGTATTTTTAGGGTTCCGTACACCTTCGGTGTTCGGCGGAACCCTTATAGCGAGACTCGTGCGTCTGTAGTCAAAAACCATTCCCCCCCCCCCTTAACTTCTAAACTATTTGACCTATTTAACTATTTTCGAAAAAAAAGTTTTTTTTCTCTAACTTTGCCATTATTTGAGCTAGAGGGCTAAAATTTGGTACACTTGTGTATTTTTGCATGCAGATTATGGAAAAATTATGTTTAAAAATAAAATTGAATATTATGAGGTCACAAAAAAAAAATTCAAAAAATCACCAAAAAGAGGTTTAGACCCCTATGCTAGAGCTCACCCTAATTGTCCTACAGTACCCCTCAAACCAATAAAATTTTTATTTGTATACTCAGAATTTAAAAAAAACGATATAAAACGCAATTGAAAATTGTTATCACTTTTTTTTCAAAATAATTGAAAAATTATGAAAAAAAACAAAAAAAAAATTTTTAATCTTATACCAGGCTTGATCAAGGCTGCCACAGGACCTATAATCAAGACTGTTATAAGCCCTAAAATCCTATAAAAATTTCAGGGCCTCCCTCTAAAAAAAAATTCTTGATTTTTATGTTATTTATATGAAATACAAGCCTGTACCCTTAAGCAAAAGTTTCATGTACTTGAAGGTAGAAGTATTTCCATAATTTGTACGTTCTAATTAATTTTCATAATCTGTACATAAAAATATACAAATGTATCAAATTTTAGCCCTCTAGCTCAAATAGTTTCAAAGTTATGAGGAAAAAACTTTTTTTTCGAAAATTTGCAGTTTTTCTTTTTTTGTCAACGTTTTGACTGTCAATCCCTATAATTTTCCTGTAATCTACACGTGAAAATACATATGTGTACCAAATTAGAGCTCTCTGTTTGTTAATAAGGTACATCTTTGTTTCGTAAATGAACGGAACCCTAGATTTTGGTACGGGTGTAACTCGTACTTGCCCGATTTTTTTATTTTTTTATTGAATGAAAACTGTAGACGTTATGAATTTTTGAAATTTAACGTTTTTTAAAATAGAGCATTTTTAACTTTCGTTTTTCTCCGTTATTATTAGTAAATTGAAAATAATGCCCTACATAAAGTTTGTTCAATTTTTCTTAGATTTATTAGACATGTAGTAAAAATTAATGAATTTGCAACAAAAATACATAAAAAATTGAATCTACGTCTAAAAAGTGACTTCTCAAAACCGAAGGTCTCGATTTTCGATTTTTTTCTTTCAATGCAGTTACTAATTAATAAAAAAAAATTTCTCGTAAGTCTAAAAGTGGTGCTCTTTAGCGTTTTAATCATATTTGCATTTATATAGTTTACTTTTACATTTTTTTTAAATTTTAACCTTCTGTTACAAAACAAAAAAACTGTTACACACAGGAATTTGTAAGTTGAAGTTGTTTCATTTCTATAATTCATAATTTAAACTTTTTGCAACAAGGAATTATTATAAATATCACTGAAACATTAAAGAGCACCACTTTTAGACTTACAAGAAAAATTTCTTTATTAATCAGTATCAACATGGAAAGGAAAAATTTAAAAATGGAGACCTTCGGTTTTGAGCAAAGTCACTTTTTAGGCGGAAATTCAATTTTTCATGTATTTTTGTTGCAAATTCATTATTTTTTACTACATGTCTAAAAAATCGAAGAAAAATTGAACAAACTTTATGTAGGGCATTATTTTCAATTTACTAATAATAACGGAGAAAAACGAAGGTTAAAAATGCTCTATTTCAAAAAACGTTAAATTTCAAAAATTCATAACGTCTGCAATTTTCATTCAATAAAAAAATACGTGTTTCCTTATTTTCCATATAGAATCAGAAAAAATTATTCCAAACAAAAAAAAATTTTGAATGAAAATGTCACGTGGAATGCCCCATATTTGTTGAAAAAAAAATTTCCGTTAAGAACTTTAAGCTATTAAAATTTCTCCTTCCTGATTATTTCAAAAAAGAGAAGAATTACTAGCCTTGAATAACATTATCTTAACAACCAAACGGTAAATTAATTAAATATTGTTGTAAAAGTTGTATTATATTATAGTTTAAAATATAATTATTAATTTTTTTTTTAAATTTGTAGAACCGTTTTTTTAAAATTAATTATAATATAGCACAACTTTTATGATAAAATGTAACTTTCTTGAATTTTATCAAACATTTTTCTCAAAAAAAAAAAAAATAAAAGTAACCATTATTATTTGTAAAATTACGTAACTCACGGCGAAGAATTACCTAATATTTTATTTATTTAAAGAAATTTTTATTTTTCAACAAAATGCGTGCTATATCATAGTAAAACTTAATTTATTCTAAAACGTGACTATTTTGTATTCATTATACAAAAAAATTAACTACATTCATAATAAACAAAAGTAGACAAAATTGTGCAATGTGCGCGGTAGAAAAAAACATTTTTTCTAAACAAAAGCTTAAACGTTTTTTAATCAATAAACTTTGCAAAAATTTCGAAAAGTGTCTAGGTTTATTAAAAATTCTCATTAAATAGATTTTTAATTTAAAAAATCATGAAAAAAATTTACAATAAAACAAGTTTTTAAAAATTAATAAATTAATAATTATATTATTTACTGTTATCATTATATATAATTTTATAATTATGTGTAATTTTTTATTATAATAAAATTTTATATAATTTATTACAATATTTTAAATTATTTTATATAAAAAAATTAAGATAAGATACGAAAAATTCTTTAAATAAATAACATTTATTGTAAAAGATAAAAATTGCAACTTGTAATATTTTTTATCGATTATAAATAATGTTTCTGAATTGCTTAACATCCATATAAACATAAATTTTGCAACAGAAAATAAATAAAGGAATTCATTCCTTAAAATAGCCAAATTAACTTTTGGCAATAGGGCATTATTTTAGATAAAATTTGAATTCAGAAAAAGATAGAATAGAAATTCCGTTCAATTCGAAACTTAAAGTTTGTTAAAAATTATACTTTGCTATTATTATTATTATTAATTATCATCTTCATCAAAGTTAGTAATTAATTCCAATTTGCAAGTAATTCAAAATTAAAAAATTTATATTTAAAAAAAGTAAAAAAGCTATGTCACATTTTTAATTATTACCAATTGCATTTTTTATTCTCTCACGCAAATTAATAAAGATGAGCTACATAGGATAATGACTGTATAACATATAGCCTTGCATAAAAACTTAATTGATGTAAATTAGCCGTTTTATTACTGAACTGAAATAAGCCTTGAAAATTTTAATAAACAAAGTTTTAAAATTTTAGAAAATCACGACAAAATATTAGAGGAGAAAAGCACTAAAAACACTTAAAAAATGAATAGAAAATGTTCGGAAAAAGCAAAAGAATTCCAAGAAAGTAATACAAAAGAATTTTGAATTGCTTAAAATACAGAAAAGTCTAGATAAAAAATAAGAACCGTGATAAAAAAAACTTCAACAACACTTAAAAGTTAACGATGTCAATAAACTGTATCACATTTCACAACATTTTATCTCACTATCCTAATTCAAATATTTGTCAATAAAATGTGAGTTTCTTCTTTTTATTTCGCAATGCGGCCATTGTTTTGTTTCCGGGAGAAAAGTCGGAAAAGCCAAAAAAATTGATTCTCACAATAAAATCTACTTTACAAGAGATTTAATCTGTAAAAGTACAAATGAAGGACACTTCCTCCTAATGACGCTTTTATTATCACTTTTCTACCTTTTTACGAAGCAATCACTGTCAAAACAAAGAAAAAAAAGACACAAAAAGAAAATCGCCACTTTTCTGAAATCCGTATTATGTCAATATTTTTAAAATTAGCGAAAATGAATTGTTTTCATGTTCATAAAAGGCATAATTACCGACTATAGAAACCCTCATTGCTATAAATACAATCTGTGAGTGCACAAGTACCGATGGAAAACTGAAGTGAACTGAAAACCATATACTCACCACTTGGTTCACATTCGTCAGCTGTCTTCTAGAATCTTGGAAATAATCTCGATTCCTATTTTTAGCCCTTCCTGTCTCTCACAACACACAATACAACTTTTTCGAGAACCAAATTTTCGAATCTGATCATCTGATCTTTTATGAAAAGAATCAAAACGTCACTAGCAGGCTTACTTTTTTTTCAAGTGCCATTCACGATCGCGATCGCGTCAAATTAACTTCCATATAAACACGAACACCAATATCAAGGCACACGCACAAACCTACCACTACATTTTACGCGAATTGATCAAATATGTCGAACACACTCAACAGATTCACATACGTGGATTTATTTCTGAGTGTGGACACACACACAGTGACATTCAGCTCATTTTTGTGTCTGCATGTGCGCGATTGAGTCACACATACACTGAACCTCAGGAACGTAATTCCAGTTTCCGAAACCTCTCTCATAGAATATCTTTACCCTTTATTATTTTACGAATTTTTATAACTAGTTGAATTTTGTTTACAGAACAGTTAAGTTGGTAAATACGAATATAAATTTAGTAACAATAAAATTTAACATAAAAGACATAAAAACAATAGTGTTAAAACACAAGAAATAATTAAATTTTTTATTTTAATGTTAAATTTCCGTACTTTCGTCTTGGTAGAAATAGTAAAAAGTAATAAACCGAAATTGTTAATTAAAGTTACTTAAAATTGAAAAATCGTTCCATAATTTGTATCGTCGTTCCTGAAAATTTTATTTTAAGTGACGAATCCATTTGTTCTGTTTCAACCAATTAAAATCGAGCTGTCCAGAAATTAAACCATTCAGAATACGGGAAATGAGATCCGCTGGAACAGCTTATCTATTTTTATCAATATTTGATTTAGTATTGACATTACAAACAATATTTTTTATTTATATCATAAATAATTCTTATGCTCTTTAATAGAAATTTCATTCAAAGTACAGAAACGATACATTTAATAAATCATCACGAGAAATAAAGTAAAACATAATTAAATAATTCCCCCAATCAAAATACAGGTTATTAAATCTAACGGAAATAACAATTATCATCTGTTTTGACAAATGAAAATCGATTTTAAGCAACAATTAATTGTTGAAAATGCAAAATAACGTTTGTAATTTTTAACATTGTTTAAAAGGAACTCGAATTTAAAAATCAGGGAAACTAGGAATCGGTTTTTTTTTACCTGTGTGACAGAAAAAGAGGGGGTAATACTTTCCCCTCGCTCTTCCCAAGTTTACAACTCTACATTTTGGATTCGTGTTCTAGAGGTGTTTTTTTTAATCAAATTGGTGATTTTTCTGAAAATCTATCAATCAAGGTATGTGAAAGTATCAAAGAAAATAAAGTAATCATTTCTATTGTTACCGACTGTCAAATTACATTTTTTTCACATTGTTACATAACTTTTTTGATGTCTTATAATATTTGCCATTCAAGCAGTTGTAAAATCAATCATTTATTTTTGAGTAAAGTTTATTTCTATCAACTTTTGTAAATTGTTAAGATATTTTGCGTATCTGAGTAGTTTTCTAACATAATCAAATGTTGTTTAATTGCTATCGTTTTTGATCTACAATTTAGAAAACAACAAAACTTTCAAAAATTAATGATTTTTAAATACTATTAAGCAAAATGTGGAAAATTATGTCATTTATTTTTGTCAACGTAAATGATTATTAAGAAATAAAGTATAGTTAACCAAATGAGGAAATTTGTAAAAATATGATAACAACTTTAAGAGATAAACGAGGAAATCTTAAAATATTTTTAAAAATTGGTAAAATCTTAATACTTTAAATGTTTTTTTTTTTTTAAATTAGAAAATATAATTTTTTTTAAAGAATCAATAAATTTTGGGAACATTACAAGAACATAAATATAAAATGTATGCTACCATAATTTGTGTGAAAAATAATAAATTAATAAAAAAAATTGAAGATTCAGAAAATCAATAATATTTAAATATTAGAAATTGAACAACATAAAATAAAAAGCTTTAAAAAATGAGAAAAATTCAGAACTTTTTAAGAAGATTCTCTCCATTTACATAACCTCAAACTAGAAAGTCGTTTTTCACCACAAAGAAAAATATTATTGAAATCAATTTCACCAAATTTTGAAAGACCCAGTTTACATTTTTTAGAAAAAATTAGGTTGAGCTCAAATTTGTTGTTAAGTAATAAATATTTAACATTTTAAGCTTTTTCTTCAAATCTTGTTAAAATCTGTTATTTTCATAAAATTTTAACAAATAATAGCTCATTTTTCTCCTTGAAACATTCTCAACAATTTTATTTGTTGGGTTTTGTTAAAGTACTTTTTGTTTAAAAGTTATTAGACAAATAAAATGGGTTTTTTTTTACGTATTGTTTAAATAAAATAACATTTAACAAAATCTAACAAATAAAATTGTAGAGAATGTTTTAACTAGAAAAATGAGCTATTATTGGTCAAAATTGGATAAAAATTACAGATTTTAACTGGACCAAAAGAAAAAAACATAAAATGTAAAATCATTATTATTTGACAACAAATTTTAGCTCAACGTAATTTTTTCTTAAAAATGTATACAATTTTCATAAAATCTGTTATTATAATTTAAAAATTTGTAAGTTTCAATTTATTCTAAGTATAAAATTTCTCAGAGAAATTTTAGTTAATAAATTCATTTTATGGAGTATTTACCTGAGAGAAAAATTTTTTTGAAGAAATTATAAGAAAGATTTAAAAAAAAAATGATTTTCAAAAATAGGTGAAAAAGCAACAACAAAAAAACTTAAAATAGTGGAAAATTTTAAAAGAAAATCAACTTATTTTTTTAAAGAAAGGATACAATAAAATTTATTATAAAAAAATCGAGAAAAAGTAAATTAATTTCTTTAAAAATAGAAAATAAATAAAAAAAAGTATGCAATAAATTTAAGGTAATTAAATTTAAATAACATTGCGTTAAAATTATGTAAATTAATTAAAGTACAGAAAAAAATGGGCAAATAAGATTTCTTCGTCATTGGTTTAAAATGGTTCTGTAAATTGAATATTTTGTTAATTAAAATTTTGTAAAATTTACAAATTATTATAAATTAAATATAAAATTTAAAAAAATTATGGCAAATTTTGCAAATTAATTGAAAAAAAATCATGAAAACGATTAAAATTGTCTAAAGTAATTAAAAAAATCATAGGAATGTTTAAAAATTAAAGAAAATAATTTAAATTTGAGAATAATACTTTAAAATCTTATCAAAAAATCGAAAAAAATGATTGAAATTGAGTTAAATAATTACAATTTTAGAAAATTAATTCAGAGATGATGAAGATAATTAAAAATTTAAGAAAATAATGAAAAAATAATATAAATAATTATAAAGTTAAGAAAATAATAAAAAATTAATATAAATAATTAAAAATTTAAGAAAATAATGTCAAAATAATATAAATAATTTAAAATTAATTAAAATAAATAATATAAAAATTGGAAATTGAATTAAATAATTGAAATATCAGATAAATAATTTAAAATTTGAAAATTATGAAAAGAATTCAAAATGATTAAAAATTAAAGAAAATAATGGTAAATTGGAGAAAAATATTTAGAAATTTTAGAAAATAAATTTAAAAAAATGAATAATTAAAAATGGAAAAAAATAATTAAAATTTGAAAAAAATCTTAAAAAATAATTTAACAAAATGAGAAATATAATTAAGAATTTAGGGAAATAATTGAAAAATGATGAAAATAATTTAAAACTTTTAAAAATAAGTGAAATATGATGAACATAATTAAAATTTCAGATAAATATCTGAAATTTTTGAAAATTATGCAAAAGGAATGAAAATAATTAGAAATTGGAGAAAATACTAAAAAAAAATACAGAATTTATTTGTGAGCAAAAGAAAATAATTGAAAAATCGTTTCAAAAGTTGAAAATTGAAGACAATAATCTAGATTTAAGATTATAACTGAAAAAATAGGAAATTAATTGCAAAATAATTAAAATACTTTAAAGATGGAGAAAATAATTGCAAAATGATAAAAAGAAATTAATATTGAACAAAATAATTAAAAATTGAGATATTTGAAAGTTCAGGATGTTAATTGAGAAACAATTAAAATGATTAAAATTGAAGATAATAATTGCAAAATGAAAATCATAATGTTGAATTAAAAAAGTTAATTAATGTTGCGATAAATAATATGAAATTTAGCAATAAATAATTAAATTGTTTTATTGTTGAAAGGAAAATAATTAAAATTGAAGAAGTGTTTGAAAACATTGTAAAAAATAATTGAAATTTGCTGAAGATAGATTTAAGATTTAGGGAAAAAAAGTGAAAAACAATGAAAATAATGTAAAATTGCAGCATTTAATTAAAAAATGATAAAAATAGTTGAAAATTGTAGTTTAAGTAATTGAGATCAAAAAAGAAAAGAATTATTAAAAATTTCAGAAATTTTGAAATCACTTTAAATTTAGTATATTTGAACCGTGGATTAATTGAACTTTGAATCAATGTAAGTTCAAATTCTCAGAAATTTGAAGAAATTAAAATTGCTATAAATTTAAAATTTGAGAACATTTTGAAAATGTGAAATATTTTGTACATTGAGAAAATTCGACTTAATTTGATAAATAAATCAAATAACTTAAATTCTAAAAAATTCGCGATTCTCCGCTGAATCCAAAGTCAAAGTGATCAGATTATCTAGCTAATACTTTTTTAATAATCTCAAAAAGGCGATTTTTTCATGTTTTTGAACTAGCATATTGTCCCGGACAAAAAAATTTTTTTTTGTTTCTTTTGAGCAATTTTTTGAGATTATCTAAAAAATTTTAGCCAATATGGTTATTCTGACTTCGGATTCGGATTCAGAGAAGAAAAATACGTAGGAATACACTAGTGTCCTAGATAGCACGTAACCTTGCAGCTACCTTGCCGCAATGTTGCCGTGCAAGTTTTGTAATATTGCCGGGCAACATTGCGGCAAGGTTAAAATGTCCCACCTTGCCCAACCTTGCACAGTAAGCTTGCTGGAAGCTTATCGCAACATTGATCCGCAAGGTTGCACGGTAATATTGTCGCAAGATTGCATGGTAAGTTTACTGCAAGGTTGCGATGAGGTTGCGGTAAAGTCATAAAATACAATTAGCATAATTAAATATGGTTAATTTTTGAATGTTTATAAAAAGAAATTTTTTGTATTTAAATTAAAGTAATTTTAAAAAGTAGAATTTTATTAACTATGGAAAAAAATGTTTACAACCTTACAGCAACCTTGCATATCAACCTTGCAGCAACCTTTCAGTAACCTTGCAGCAAGTTTACCATGCAATCTTGCCGAGCAATCTTGCGACAATATTACCGTGCAACCTTGCTGCAAGCTTGCGGTGCAATCTTGCGGTAAGCTTCCAGCAAGCTTACTGTGCAAGGTTGGACAAGGTGGGACATTTTAACCTTGCAGCAACCTTACCACAATGTTGCCCGGTAATATTGCAAAACTTACACGGCAACATTGTGGCAAGGTTGCTGCAAAGTTACGTACTATCTGGGGTAGTGTTTTGGAATTTTTTTGTGGGGCTGTGTAGTGATTAATTTATTAATTAGTAATTATATTTATTGATTTTAATATAAAAATGATTTTAGATGGCTGGACCAATTCCAAAACCCATTATGCGAGGAATGCACGTCCAGTTTATTAAACGAAGTCTTGTAGAAACGTTTGCCGTATCTATAGCTGTTGGAATGGCTTTCAAGCACTTTGTTATGGATGCTAGAAAAAAAACATACGATGAATTTCACAGGTAGTCAAAATTTTTTTAATTTAATCACCGTTTTATTAATTTGTAAATATGTAATATAAAATATAATGAAATATTATCAATCTCTTCAGTTTCTCAATTTATGAGTTTTGAGTAATTTATGAGTAACATTTTGCAAATAATTCTGTTTCTTTTTTTCAGTTATTTTCCAATTTTATTCAATAAAGACAATTTTTGACAACAATTACAAGCCTAATTGAGAAATACAAAAATAGTAGAGAAACTTAAATTTTAAATTTAACAGTTTTCACTTTGTTTTACTATCTTGAAACTTGTTTTAGAACCTATGATGCTGAAGCTGCTCTTAAGAGGATGAATGAAGCAGGTCTTATGCAATCTTATCCAGAAGCGTATAAAGGTGTATAAAGTTTTTTTTTAAATAATGTAAATAGAAATAATCGGCGTCAAAGTCAACATTAGAAATATATAAATAATTAAAAACTATTTCTTTCGTTAATCTATTTTAGTTTCTACTCCCATCGTATTGTAATTTTCGTTTATAATAATATAAATTTCAAACCTAATTTTGAGTATATTATTATATACACTCTAATAGTTCTGTTTAATAATATTTAATAATTTTTAAGACAATTGTAAATTGTTCAACATTTATTAATGTTTTTCTATTGTACATTAACCCAACAGTTCTTAGACAATTTACAGGATTTTAAACATTTTTATTTTAATCCAGAACTAGTTTAAAGTAAGGCTATTAGATTGAAAAATAAAATAATTAAAAAAAAAGAATTTTCTAAGAAAATAACTTGAAAAAGAAGAAAAAGTTCCAGCTCAAAATGATTACAGTAATTTTCTTTCGAGATTTTCCGTAATTTTGTTCTTTTTACGCAAATAATTTATTATTATTTTATACAATTTTGTTTTTAGAATGTTCAATAAACTTCTCTTTTTTTTTATTTTTTTATTTATTTTCATATTAAAAAAAAAAAGATTTTGGTAAATCTTTACATTAATTCAAAAATATTCTTGTTTTTTAGATTTTTTTTATTTTCCTCCATTTTTTCGATAATTTTTTGTTTATCGATATTTTTTTCGTGTATTAAAACTTGTTTTTTAAATTCTTATTTTTAATTAAAGGGAAGGTAGGGAGGGAGATAAAAAATTTTCAAATGTTTGATTTTTTTAGATTCACTTCTCTTTTTGTAAATTTATTACATTTGTTTTTGCATTTTGTTTATTTTTTCACAAAATATTCTCTTTCGTAAAATTTTACATTTTTTTTTATTTTTCTGAAGTTGTTAGGATTATTTTAAAAATTTGTCTAATGATATAAAATTTGTTTTTTGTTTAGTATTCCTAAACTTTTTATTTTTTAAGGATTCAATTTTTGTAATTTTTGGAGACGTTTTATTTATCTTTTTATGATTTTCTATTATTTTATTTTTATTAATTCTTATGTTTTGGTATATTTTTACTATATCTGGTATTTTTTTGTAATTTGTAATAGTATGTTAAATTTTTTCGTTTTTTTAAAAAGATTTTCTCCATATCTCAAATTATTATTATTTTATTATCTTTATTGAATGTTTTTAGTTTTTCAGATTTTTTAAAATTTGTTGACTTCTTAAATTTTTTTATCTTTCTTAAATTTTTGTTGTTCTTTCGTAATTTTAATCATTTTTTAAATTTTAAATTAATTTTTAAATTTTATCATAATTTTTCTCCTTTTTAGAAATAGTTTCATTTCCTAAAAAAGTATCGTTTTTTTCTTATATTAAATTAATTTTTTTTTTTTAAATATCCATATCTTTTTTAATTTTAAAGAATCTTTTCCCTATCTTTTTACATTTTTAAATTTTTTTTAATTAATGTTTCTTATTGTTGAGTAACTTTTAGCCAATTTTCTTATTTTTGCATTTTAAAAATTTGAATATTTGTTTAGTAATTTTCTCAATTACTCATCATAATTTGTTTTATTTTGATTAAGATATTTTCCACTTTTTATTATTTTTACTAAAAATTCTCATTTTTTTCTTATTCCTTAAAAAAAAGAAATTCATTTGTTAATTACTTAATTTCAGTAAATCATAATATAATTTTGATCTATTTTTGTAATTTATTTTTATTCATTATTTATCATTTTTTAAATTGTATTTATCTGTGTTTGATAGAATTTTACGGTTGCAATTTTGATAAATAAGAAAGAAAATTGTTGCTTTTTTTATTTTCAAGAATTTAAATAATAAAATCAATAATACATTAATTAAATTAAATTTAAGCATTTTTTACATTTTTACTTTTTTATGGATATTTTTTATATTTTTCGTAGATTTTCTGATATTTTTAAATCTTTTATAATTTCTCAGATTTTTTTTCTTCTATTTTTCAAACTAAGTTTATATTTTTCTTTTATTAAATAAAAATCACGTATATTTAATGTTTAAAAATGCTCTTCTTAATTTTTCTTTTGAGCCAATTAATATTTTAATATTTAGTTTCTAATCGTTAAAGATAAACAAATCTGTGTAAATGCTTATTTAAAAGGTTCTTTCTATTTTTTAAACATTCTTTTTAATATTTATAATAATATTTATATTTGATCGAATATTTTAAATTTAAATTAAATTAAATTTATTTTCCTTTTTTATTATTTACATCAATTTTACTACATTTTTCAAACCGATCTTTAATTTTAAAAAATCTTATTATGAGGAAAAATTAAAAAACATAAGTCTCTTTTTATATTAATTATAAACCTTGTCTTTTATTTTTTATTATATTATATTAATCCCAGTGCTAATTATTTAGTTTTTAGGTATATGCACATTGTATACAAAACAGCATTTGTCTTGACTGTATAAATTAAATAAATTTAAATAATAAACTTGCAAATTTAACTTTTATTTCGATCCTGCACAATAAAAATCTAATGTTTTAACCTAAAAAGTTGATTTACTCAAAAACGGCTCGATAGAATGTTTCGCTTATTCTTGTATATGCAAAATACTTAGCAAATTGTCCGAATTTATGAATAAAAAAAAAAACATTTTAGCGAACAAAGCACCTTTTGGTTTAAAATGTGTTAAGACCCTCCTTGTTTTATTCCAATTCACAGTAAATTTTTATACAATTTTCCTTCTTCCAGATATTAAACAATGACATTCGATTAAAAATATTAACAAACTAAAATTCCTATTCTAACTAAAAATATCCTCATTTTTAAATTATCCCAAGATCTTTATAAATTGTACATAAAAAAAAACGTCAAATTACAATTTCCTTTACTACAAAAAAAACTAAAAAAATTGTTCAGGTTTGAAAAATTATCAACCTATAAAAAAAAATAACATCCTAGAAAAGAATAATCCTAATCTAAAGCATAAATCACAAATAACATTTAAACTCAGTGGCGATATTTTCCCCAAATTAATCTAAAATCTCTAAAATCATCGAAAAAAGGGACAAAGGTCCAATAAAATTGAGGTTAGGTCTTTTCCAAAGTCATTGGAAAACAAGGTTCTGACTTTGCCGATCGAACAATTCATATTCTGAATTCTGATTGGTTCTCGAGAATTGATCACCCAATCACCGCGCTTCTATTCGAAAACCTTCTCCTGAGAAAATTGTATTAATCTACCTTTTTTCTCGAATGGCCTTGGTTTTGAAACGATTGGCAAGATGGCGCACAAGTTACCCAGTGTGCCCCGCGCGATTGATTTGCGCATGTCAAATGTTCGCATTGCAAAATGGCGGCACCTTGTTATTGTTCCTGGCGTTTTATGACTTGTCCCTTTATATTGCCGATTATGTCGAGTTTTTTCGCGATCTGTGCCGCGCGCCGTGTGCAGAAAGTGCAGTAAGTTTCGCGCCGTTTACTCCTGGTGAATAGCAGTGCTTCTGTGTTCCTGTGGCACATTTTCAACGTGATAATTCCCTTGCGGAGTTGGAGAGAAATGGGGTAACGTTAAATTTTCCTGTGTTCATACGGTATTGAATCGTCGAGTGTGAGGACCCAAGTGAGGCCCGCCGCGAGTTTGGTGTCAAGTTTCTTTGTCAAGAGTGCAAGTGCGTTTGTCGCACAATAATCGCGGGACAACAATTTTGTCGACTTTTCAGCATGCTTGAGTCCACTTCACGACACCTCCCCCGACGGGACAAAATGGTGGCCCCCCGATATCCAATGGTCTGGGAGCCTTATTTTCCAGAAAATTCACGCGAAAATCCGCGGCAACGCGTTTTTTACCCCAAAAACAGCTGCATTTCAGTCAAACGAAACTCCGGATTGCAATCCTCGCCGAGAATTATGTCCTATAACCTATTTTCCGCGATTAGAGAAACCGATCCCCTGTCTTATGGCCCAAAGATTTTAATTGCCGTTCGTCAATCCACGAGCTACCACCCAGACCGTTTTCTATTCCGGCCACTCTCATTTTCTCAAAAATGCTCGTTTTTTGCCGAAACACGCGACAAATTAACGTCTAATTAATCAAATTGTCGTCATCAAGGTATAACCTAAGTACGCGACGGTTGCCTCACTTGTGTTTATGCACTGTGTTTTTGTGATTGTTTTCGTAAATAGAACTATTTTTACCTGCCACCTGTGCTTCTTGAGACATTTTACAATTCACGTGAGGGTTTTAGTCAAAAATCGAAGCGTCCTAATCGTGTGTCAATGAAATTCATTTTTTCAGTTATAGTAAAAAAAAAAAAAAGAGAGAAACACTTTTCCGTGAACGAGTTTTTTTTTCTTTTTACTTTTTCGAGCTTTCCTAGTTCATGAGTTTCTAACCCGGTTGCGTCGTCACGTTTGTGATAAAAGTTATAAAAGCTCGTTTTTTCTCTTTGCCGTGCAATATGAATTTTTTTTATCAGTGACTTTAATACTATTCGTAACAAAAAATATTATCTGATTTAATATTTTATTTATCTTTTATTACGCAATATTTTTTTTTTGCAATTTATTTTTATGGGTTATTTTCTATTTGACGTGGATGTATTTTATTTTTTAATGAAAATCTTTTGTTTGGTAGACAAATTTTTGAGAATGAGATTTAAAATTGAAAGTGCAGGCTTCACAGGCCGTCCCCTATTTCCCTAAATATCCCCTATTTTGCAATTAGTCCCTAAAAGTCCCCTATTTAGAAAAAGATACCCTAAAATTCCCTATTTTTCACGAAAGTATATTTAAAGTCAAGGTAACTAGAGATTTTAAATCTTTTTTAAATTTTTATTATTTTTTCAGTCTTCAATTATTTCTATCATTTTTAAGTTTTTTTCTCCAATTTTTAGTTTATTAAATTATATTTTAATAGATTTCCTGAATTTTCAATCCTTCATCTCCTATTCCTATTCTTTTATGAATTTACAGATATGTTTATCATTATTTCTTAATTTTTTTCTACCATTCATACTTATTTGTATTATTATTTTACTAATTTCATAAACTGTCAATTATTTTCATCAAATTTAAATTAATTTTTTCTACTTATTAAATATTTTCATTATTTTCCAATTAATTTCCAAAACTTGCAATTATTTATTTACTTTCTAATTTTTTTCATTATTTTTTCATTGTGTTTATCATTTTTCAGTTATTTTATTAAATTTCAATTTTTTCTATAACTTTGAAAATATTTTCTTCAATTTTTAGTTTTGAAAAGTTTTTATTTTTTTCAAACACTTTCTACATCTTTAATTTATTTATCTCAAATTTCAGTTATTTGTATTATTTTTTAATTATTTACATCATTTCTAAATTGATTTCTTTAAATTTTCAAATTTTTCCTCCAAATTATAATTTTTAAAATTATTTTTTAACTGATTTACTAAATCTTTAATTATTTATTTCAATTTATTAACAAAAATTTTAATGAATTTTAGAACTTTTCAATCTGCTTTTTAAAATTTACAATTACTTTCGGTGTTTTGTAATTAATTTCCTAAAATTTCAATTATTTATCTCAAATTTTCATTCTTTTAAAAATTTTTAATTTATTTTTGCCATTTTTAAATTATTCTTCTCAAATCTCGATTGTTTTCTTTAATTTTTATATATTTTATTATAATTTTAAATTACTGTCTTCAATTTTCAATTATTTCTATAATTTTGCAATTTATTTTCTTCAATTTTTAATTTTTAAATTTGTTTTTAATATGATTTACTTAATCTTTATTTACATGTTATCTTAAATTTCGAGTCTTTGTTTTCAATGTTTAATTTGTTTTACAATCTGCTCATTGATTTCTTCGATTTTAAATTACCGTAATGATTTTTTAATTAATTTCTTAAATTTTCATTTTTTTGTCTCAATTCTCGAATGTTTTCATCAATTTAAAATTCTTTTTCAATTATTCTCATCATTTTTAAATTAATGTTTTCAATTTTCAATCATTTTTTCACAATTTTTAATTATTGTTTTCCATTTTCAGTTGTTTCTATAATTTTGCAATTATAGAAACAATTTTTAATTTTGTAAAGTATTTTTAAATTGATTTATTAAATATTTAATTGTTTATCTCAAATTTGAACTCTTTCTTTTAATTTTGATTAGTTTTATTATCTTTTTTAATTTCTTTTTTTTTCCTATTTTTAATTATGTTTTTTAATTAATTGCCTAAATTTTCAATTTTTTTAATTTATCATCATTCTTATCTTTTTTTAATTATTTTCTCTTAGTTCATATAATATGTACTTATTTTTCTTATTTATCAATTATGTTCTTCAATTGTAAATTATTTTTAGTATTTTTTTCAATTTTTATTTATTCTTATCATTTGTATTTTAATTATTATCTTGAATTTTCAATTATTTCTGTAGTTCTGCATTCATTTTTTTTAATTTTGAATTATTATTTTTCAGTTTTCAATTACTTTTCACAATTTGTAGTTATTTTTCTTATTTTTTAAAAGAAGTTGAAAATTTTTTAATTATATTTTTTTTTATTCTACAACTTTGTAATTTTGTCCTACCCAAATAAAATCGAAGTTCTACTGTATATAATTTATTTATCTTTATTTATAAAGTTTTTAAAGTACCCTAAAAGTTCCCTATTTTTTTATATTCAGTCCCCTATTTCCCCTAAAATATTCTTCATTGTTACTGTGAAGCCTGAAAGTGTTACTGTTAATTGGATTTGTATCTGATTGGTGGTTTTTAATTAAGGGCTTAATAATTGTCCTCTAATCATTGTTTTCATTCGATTGATTAGAAATCAGAGTTTTGGTGAATGAAAAGTAAACATTGTGTGAAATAAGTAATGATTGGAAAAATTTTAGTTATCGTTTGTATCTTACAACAAATACATTCAAAGGTAATTAAAATTTTGTAAATTAGTGAACACTAATTTAATCAATTGTTGCTAATTGTTGCTTGTAATTTTTGTTTAATTTAAACTCGGCTAATAAATGGTTAAATGTGTTATTAAAATTATTGTCAATTTGTATTTAAATTTTTTAAATGTCAATTAAATATTTCGTCATTTCTATTAAATATTCTAAATTTCTAATAAAAAATTCTAATTTTATATTAAAAAATTTTATCATCCAAAAGTCAACTCTTTTTTTTTGTACTTTTTTACAACAATTAACATATAAAGTTATTAATTTTCAAGATTTTTTAATTTTCATTTTTTGTCATTCTAAGTTTTAAATTGATAACAAAATAATGTAAAAAAAACTTGATTTTTAATTAAAATTTGGGTTAATCATCACAAATATAAATATTAACAAATTGATGAATTAATTAATTTTTTTTATTTGACAGTTTAAATTTAAAAATGAATAAAATAATGAATATTGATTTAAAAAAGCTCAATTATTTTTAGTAACTTTTTGAATAACAACTTAAAAAATACTTAATTTTCAATATATATTATCTTAAATTTTAAATTGAAAATAAAATAATGTAAAAATCTTGATTTTTAATTAATATAATGATAAGTCGACACAAATATAAATATTAACAAATTAATAAATTAATTAATTAGAAAAAACTTAATAAATCAATTAATTTTTATTATTTGATGGTTGATATTTAAATATTCATAAAATAATAAACATTGATTAAAATATCTTGTTATTTTTACAAAAATTATATTAATTCATTTTAAGTGGTTAATTTTTAAAAAAAAAATTGTCAAACAATATTTATATTATTTGCTTTTGTTATATTTTGTTTGAAATTTAAACTAATAAAATTTATGTTTTTATATATTTTAAACAAAGTCTTATTTGTAAAAATCGGCTAAAAATTATAGATATTTACACATTTTTAAAAAAGACACAAAATATGTTAAATAATTATATGATAAACAATTTGGACTCAAAATAATTTTGATTTGAAAATTGTATAACTTGTTCTTTCAATATTAATTAAAATTATTTCAAGTAGGGCTTTATTTTTGATTAAAAATCACTTTCAAATTTGAGGTTATGTCAAGGGAATGAATTTCCCTAAAATTTTTGTTTTATTTTTTTGATTAAAAATCGTCTTCTTTATCATTGGTACTTCTAAGAATAACGTAAATATTTTTTGTCTTTGATAAATAAATAAACCATATAATCGGTATTTCAATTTTTTTTTGCACTATAATAGATAATTTTTAATTGATACAGTTTTTTTTTATTTCAGCAACTTTTTTAAACGAATTACATTTTAATTAAAAAATTAGCTTAAACTTTAGTCGAACGTTTATCTTTCAAAATTTAATTAATCATGAAAATGGAATATTTCTCATTGTTTTAGTATAATGTTAATTTTTCGTTATTTTCAAAGAATTCTTGAAACTTTTTTCAAAATTTTGTATATTAATGACAAATATTGCACTTTTGTTTTTTTTTAATTAATTAAACTCAATGAATATTTTGCGTAGTTTTTTTTTACAATTTATTAAAGTTTTTATGTTTATTTAAAATTTTAATTGTTTATTTATTTATTTAACAATATTAATTAATTAATTCATTCATTTGAGAAAATTTGTAAATAAAGCCGCTTATTCGTTAATTTGTAAATAAATATACAAAAATTATTTAAGATTTTTAGGAACAAGTTTACAAATTTATTAGAGCTGTGCAGAAACTCGAATTTTACATGGGATCGAAATTCGAACCGAACCGAGCCCATGTAAATTCTCATGGAGAGGATCGAATTTTACAATTTTGCACAGCTCTAAAATTTATATAAATATGATAATTAAGTATGATATTCCTAAATATTTCATTCAATAATGAGAAACAATAAAAATTTAATCAGAAAAATAATTTTGTTAATAAGAAGTTTAACTTGTATTTCAAATATTTTAAACTTATTTATAATAATAAGAAATATTGCTGAAAGAAAAAATAAATAAAACAAAATATCCTTGAACTTAAATTGTTGTTATTTTTTTTTCTAACTAAAATTATTTATTTGTACTTTGTAATAAATTGTATTTTACATATTTCAGCTCTTTTTAAAAAAACATCTCAAGTTATTGATAATTTTTCTAATTTCGAACTTTTTCTGTTTTTAAACTGCTGTACTTTTCTTTATTTCATAATTAGGAACAATTTTCCGAGAAAATGGAAAGTTCAGAAGAAAAACAAGCTCGTGTACAATTTTCAGGAAAGTCGTTGTTTGTTTGAATTATCACAATCTCAGTTTAAACATTTTTTTCTTAAGTCAAAAATTACGAAATTAAATTTCCTAAATAACGTTTTTTCAAAATTTAATCTTGACAGATTTTTCTGATCCTTACAATCCAACTTTCTTATTTTATTTGTTACTTTTTATATTTTTTAGTAGTACATTTTTACCGAATTTTATATTGTTAAATATTCTTTTTTATTTCTTCATGTTTTTTAAGATTTTTTTTTAAATTTGTATTAGTCTTTGAAACATTTTTTTCAATTATGTTTGTTGGACTTTTTAAAATAATATTTTGTTTATAAAATTAATAAAAATCATGAATTTTATTTGCTTTATAAGTCCTAAACGAAATATTATGAACAAAATTTGACAATCAGATTTGTAGCAAAACGTTTCAATACGAAAAATCATTTTTTGCTCTTAAAAATTAAATGAAACTTATAATCTTTCACTAAATTTGAAGAAACAAACAAATAATGTTAATTAATATTAATAATTACTTGTTATTTGAGAAAAAATGTTGGCTTTACTTTATATTTTGTTCTAAAAATGGGTCGGGGACATTTCCACCAAAACCCAATTGACCGAATTTGTAATTGGCCGAAATTTAATTGTCCGAATTTGTAATTCTACAAACTTGCATTTGTCAGAATTTGCAATTCCCCGAACTTGCGTTTGTCCGAGCTATTAACTTCCCGAATTTGTATTTGTCATAACTTTCAAATCATCAAACTGACATTTGCCAAAACATTTAAATCGACGAAATTGCATTTGTTAAAATTTTTAACTCCTCGAACTCGTATTCGTCTGAACTTTTAAATCCACGAACTTGCATTTGCCCGAACTTTGAAATCACCGAACTTGCATTTGTCAAAATATTCAATTACCAGAATTTGCATTTGTCCGAACTTTGAAATCACCAAATTTGCATTTTTCCGAACTTTGAAATCACCAAACTCGCATTTAGCAGAATATTCAACTCTCCAAATTTGTAACTGTCAGAACTTCTAAATCCCTGAACATTCGCCCGAATTTTGAAATCTCCGAATTTGTAATTGTCCGAACTTTGAAATCACCGAACTCACGTTTGGCCGAACTCTTAAGTCTCCGAATTTGCATTTGGCCGAACTTTTAAATTACCGAACTTGCATTTTTCCGAATTTTTAAATCACCGAACTTGCATTTGTCAAACTCCTTAAGTCACCGACTACTCGTGTCCCCGAATTTGCATTTGTCCGACCATCGGAAAGTAGGTTTTCTAAAGGAGTCTTTTGATTGGCTGGTAATGTTACCGGGAAATTTACCATCCAATCATAAGACTCCTTTAGAAAACATACTTTCCGATGGTCGGACAAATGCAAATTCGGGGACACGAGTAGTCGGTGACTTAAGGAGTTTGACAAATGCAAGTTCGGTGATTTAAAAATTCGGAAAAATGCAAGTTCGGTAATTTAAAAGTTCGGCCAAATGCAAATTCGGAGACTTAAGAGTTCGGCCAAACGTGAGTTCGGTGATTTCAAAGTTCGGACAATTACAAATTCGGAGATTTCAAAATTCGGGCGAATGTTCAGGGATTTAGAAGTTCTGACAGTTACAAATTTGGAGAGTTGAATATTCTGCTAAATGCGAGTTTGGTGATTTCAATGTTCGGAAAAATGCAAATTTGGTGATTTCAAAGTTCGGACAAATGCAAATTCTGGTAATTGAATATTTTGACAAATGCAAGTTCGGTGATTTCAAAGTTCTGGCAAATGCAAGTTCGTGGATTTAAAAGTTCAGACGAATACGAGTTCGAGGAGTTAAAAATTTTAACAAATGCAATTTCGTCGATTTAAATGTTTTGGCAAATGTCAGTTTGATGATTTGAAAGTTATGACAAATACAAATTCGGGAAGTTAATAGCTCGGACAAACGCAAGTTCGGGGAATTGCAAATTCTGACAAATGCAAGTTTGTAGAATTACAAATTCGGACAATTAAATTTCGGCCAATTACAAATTCGGTCAATTGGGTTTTGGTGGAAATGTCCCCGACCCCTAAAAATTCTATGAAATTTTTATTGTTTTATGATGAAAACTACTTTTGAATTTGAGGTTATGTCAAGTAGGTTGAACCTCCTTAAATTCTCCTTTTTCCAAAAAATTTCTTCATTCCTTTTTCCCCTCAATTTTTTTAATAAATTTTTCTCTTTATTAAAATTTCAACGTTTTTTTAATGGTTTTTCTTATTTATTTCCTTAACTTAATAAAGTCCATAAATCTTCAAATTTTTAAAAACTATTTCCTTGGTTTTTTATCACCTGTTGATCATTTTTGTTTTCAGTTTGTCATTTTAATTATTGATTTTAAAAAAATTAATTAATTTAGGTCACCGAAATCATATTTAGCATAATTTTTATTTTAACTAATTAATTTTAAGTTTTATTCTTATTTTTTATAAACTTTGATGTTCCTGAAGTTCACGACGCAACTTCTATAGGGGCAAAATTAAAAAAATTATATTTGAAAGTTTTTTCCATGCAAATTTCTTTTAATTGTTAAAAAAAAAAAAAAAAAATCGCAGAAAAACATCGAAATTTTATTATTTTAGGGGGCTTAAGTACCCCCTAAAAAATGTACGTATAAAATATAAACAAATTTTTAAAATCACTTACTATTACTCACTTTAAAAAAAAATCACTTTTCTCACTTTCTTAGTAAAATAATAATTATCTATTATTATTATATACAATTATGTTCTTCAAATTTCAATAAATTTTGACATTGTTTAATTAGTTTCCTCTAATTTTAATTACTTTTTCAATTTTTTAATTATATCCTACTAATTTTTAATTTTTAAACCAGTATTGTCAATTACTTTCGTCGTCTTTCAATTTTTCCATCAAATTTAAATTATTTTTATCATTTTTTTAATTATTTTCTACATATTTCTATTAGTTTTAACATTTAAAAATTATTTTTATCAAATTTCAATAACTATTTTGAATCTTTTTTTTATGGTCTTTAATTTCTCAATTTATGACAGTTTTCAATTTTTTTCTTCAAATTTCAGCAATTTTTTTCAATAATTTTATTATTATGTATCAATAATTTTTAAATACTTTACACCAATTGACAATTATTTTTTTCAAATTTCAATTTTTTTTCAATTTTACATGCTTTTAATTATTTACACCAGTTATGAATCATTAACGTCATTATTTAAGTATTTATCTCAAATTTTTATCATTTTTAGGGTTCCGTACACCACAAGTGTACGCACGGAACCCTATTGGCAAGACTTTGTCGAAAATCGTATCTCCCCCCCCCCCCCCCCCTAGCCGCCAAACTATTTGACTTAGAAAGTTCAAATTTGGCCCACATATGTATTTTCACGTGTAGATGAAAGGAAAATTATAGAGAACATGATTCTAGGGGTTGATCATAGCGTTGTCAAGAAAATAACAAGATTTTTGAGAAATTTTGATATTTTTTGGCTGATAACTTTTGCCATTTCATTGACAGCGCTATCACCACAACAATCTCTATAATTTTTCTGTAATCTACATATGATACTACATTTTTGTACCAAATTTGAACTCTCTAAGTCAAATATTTTGTCAGATAATAGGGGAATACGGTCATTTTTTCGAAAAAATGGGTTTAATTTGTATCATTCCTGCCCTTTATCTGCCAAATTATTGTACTTAGAGTGCTGAAATTTGATACACATATGTAGTTTGACGTGTAGATTACAGAAAAACTATAGAAAACCTTGTTGCAGGCTGTTATCATAGCGTTTTTGAGCTAAAAAAAAAGATTTTTTTTAAAAAATGCTAAAAAATGATTGTATCCCCCCCCCCCCCCCTGATTTTCCAAACTATTGGACTTAGAGAGTTCAAATTTGGTACACAAATGTATTTTCACGTATAGATTACAGGAAAATTATAGAGAACATGATTGTATGTGTTGAACATAGCGTTGTCAAGGAAATAACAATATTTTTGAGCATTTTTTTAACATATGGGCAATAATTTAGTGTTATAACTTTGGCAGCGCCATAATCATCACTTTCTCTATAATTTTCCTGTAATCTACACGTAAATCTACATACGTGTACCAAATTTCAGCATCCTAAGTCAAATAGTTTGGAAGATAAGGGGGAGGGGGGGGGATACGGTCATTTTTTTAGCAAAAATGCACTAAAAGTGTACAATTCCACCTCCATATCTGCCAAACTATTGTACTTAGAGTGCTGAAATTTGGTATACATATGTAGTTTGCCATATAGGTTACAGAAAAACTGTAGAGAACTTTGTTGCAGATCGTTATCATAGTGTTTTTAAGCAAAAACCAACGATTTAAAAAAAATGCTAAAAAATGACCGTATCCCCCCTCCCATAACTTCCAAACAATTTGACTTAGAGAGTTCAAATTTAGTACACAAATGTATTTTCACGTGTAGATTACAGAAAAATGGTAGAGAACATGATTGTAGAAGTTGATCATAGCGTTGTTAAGGAAATAAAATGATTTTTGAGTATTTTTTATGGATATTTGCTAAAATCTCTGGATTTTTCGTTGACAGCGCATCACCAATCACGTTCTCTATAGTTTTTATGTAATTTACACCTGAAAATATATTCCTGTACAAAATTTGAACTCTCTAAGTAAAATATTTTGGAAGATAGGGGGGGGGAGGTCCATTTTTTATAAAAAATTCATTATATATTCTATTTTATTTATTATATTATATGTAATATGTATAATATATTTGTATATTATATATTTAATAGTATCAAATATATTAAAAATTATTTTGTTTTGTGTACGGAACCCTCGATTTTAGTGCGAGTGTAACTCGAACTTGCCCGATTTTTTATTTTTCATGTACTATCTTCAAATTTAAATTTTTTGTAATTTCTCAATTTATTTTTTTCAAATTTCAATTATTTTTGTCATTTCTCGACTATTTTTTCCTATTTTCAATTATTTTTGTCATTTTTTAATTGCTTTTAAAATTCTCAAATAATTTAGTAATTTCTCAAGTATTATCAATATTTTTCGACATTTTTTTATTACTTTCTCCAAATTTAACTTATTTTCTTATATCTTTAAATTATTGTCATGGATTCTTTAATTTCTCACTTTAATTTACATTTAATTTTTCAATTATTTTTGTCATTTTTCAAGTATTTTCTTCAAATTTCAAATTTTTTGGGATTTTGCAATTATTTTGTCATTATTTAATTATTTTCTTTAAACGTCAATTTTTATCTCCAATTTTTCAATTATTAATTTCTAATTTTTATTTTGTTTCTCCATTTTTCAATTATTTATCTCATTTTTTACGTCTTTTTTTTCAAATCATAAATTTTTTACATAATTTTAAACTAGTTTTATCATGTTTCATTTTTTTTCAAGGTTCAATTATTTTTGTCATTTCTCGACTATTTGTTCCATTTTTTGATTATTTTTGTAATTTTCAATTATTTTTGTCATTTCTCAATTATTTCTTTTTAATTTTAATTATTTTCATTATTTTTCAAGTATTTTTTTCAAATTTCTATCAATTTTATGATTTTTCAATTATTAAATTATTTTCTTTCATGGTAAATTTTTTTCTCCAATTTTTTAATTATGTATTGACATCAAATTTTTATGTTGTTTTTCCATTTTTCAATTATTTTTGTCATTTTCCAAGTCTTTTCTTCAAATTTCTAATTATTTACTTAATTTTTTAATTAGTTTTGTCATCTTTCATTTTGTTTCTTCAAATTTCAATTATTTTTGTCATTTTCCAATTATTTTCTTCAAATTTCTATTATTTTTGCCATTTTGGAATTATTTTCTTCAAAGATCAATTTTACCTTAAAAACTTATATATTACGCACTTAATTTTTTCACTATTTTAATATTACTATAGCTATTAATCAAAGCTGATAAAAATCATGATTTTTTTTAAAAAAATCAAAATATCCGATTCATTTGATTTAAATCTGATTTTTTTTATTTAAATTAAGAATTGCTTTTTTTAAAAATATAACCAGTATTTAAAATATCCAAATGTTTATTTGTAAGTTTATTAAAGAAATGAAGAAAAAATTTTAAAAAACAACACAAGAATGAAACAGTTGCATAATTATATATAAACGTAGAAACTCTTTTCAAAAAATTAAACTATTACGGACATTTTTTTAAATTAAAATAATAAATAAGAAGATAATTAAAAATAACGTTAAAATATATTACTAAAAAGAAAAAAACTTTAAAGTTTTTGTAAAAATAAAAAATTATAAGATAAAAATTAAACAGTTTCGAAAAATTGAAATCTCTTAGAAATCTTGTAAGAATATTTAAAAAAAAAGAAGGATTATTGTGAATATGAAAAATATTTAATATTATTTCATTATTTTGTATTAATTAATATGCATTTAAATTTGAATTAATTGAAATTTAAAAGTTAGAAGAAATTGAAAAAGGACTTAATTGACGTTTGGAATTTATATAAGTATAATGACTTGAATTTTTTCATACCAAAAATTTGTAAATAATAGGTATTTTGATCATCTGTATTAGCACAATTTTTTTAATTTTTGTAAGATTAAAATATTAAAATTGAAATTTTTAACATTTATCAAAGTGATTTAAATCAATAACAGCCCTGCTATTAATCATACATAAAAGCAATCTAGGATAAATGTGATTTTAGATCCGGGAAAACCGGGAATTTGAAAATCATGTTTTGGTAGACACCCTGAATTTTGCTTCCTCATAAAAGAAGCTTTGTATTCCTTCAAATATACAAATTTTTTAAAAGCTTGAATTAAACTTTCTTCTATTTAGAAATGTGTCATCTAAGTTTCTGATCAAATATCCATATGTATGTGTGTGTGTGTGTTTGTATGTGTACTTTTTCTTGTGATTACAATAAGAGGCCGTTCAAAAAATACGTAACGCTTACAAAGGGTGTGGGGGGGGGGGGGGAATAGATCAAAAAATCGTTACGTATTTTTTTAACGGCCTCTAACTCGAAAACAGTTTTAATAGAATTTAAACAAAATTTGTTATAGTTATTTGTACAACTAAAAACTAAAATCAGAAACAAGAGTTTTGAAAAATAACAATTCGATATTTATTTTTGATTAAATTTTGATTTTTTAAACAAATTTAAAGACTTGTCTGCTCAGTGTCATTATAATATTGTTTTATGAAAATTTGTCAAGTTTCTTTTAATAAATATCTGACCTTTGTTCTGTTCTCTTTGTCAACAGTAAAAAAGGGTGTTAGGATACGTTGCACTGGAGTGGTTTGGGGTTTTCGTCTGTTACTCGTCAAACGGACATCTCGTCGCAGAAAGATTGCACTGATATCCATAGACGTCCCCAGGCTACCCGGGTAGTTATGTGATTATTGCTTGGTAAGTACCATAATCATTAATCATTCTCCATTCCAATATAACTTCATTCTCAACTTTCTCATTTTGTTTGTTTTCTTATTTCTCTGCAAACATCCTTTATCCCACTTAATCTCTGTTTTTCTAACAAACCCTCTGCAGGCTTCACAGGCCGTCCCCTATTTCCCTAAATATCCCCTATTTTGCAATTAGTCCCTAAAAGTCCCCTATTTAGAAAAAGTTACCCTAAAATTCCCTATTTTTCACTAAAGTATATTTAAAATCAAGGTAACTAGAGATTTTCAATCTTTTTTAAATTTTTATTATTTTTTCAGTCTTCAATTATTTCTATCATTTTTAAGCTTTTTTCTCCAATTTTTAGTTTATTAAATTATATTTTAATAGATTTCCTGAATTTTCAATTCTCCATCTCCTATTCCTATTATTTTTTTGAATTTACAGTTATGTTTAGGGTGATTCTACGTCAGAAAAATCACAATCTGATGCAAGTGGTTCACAGAATTTAATGATACTTGATGAAATTGTAGTATAACATGAGAGAAATTAGTCAGCAAAAAGAATTTTTAAAATATCATAAATTGTAGGAGTTATAATACTTTGAATTTTGATGCAACATTTTCTTAATTATTTTATATCTCGGTCAATTTTTAACCGATTTTAATGAGTCACCTACCAATTTCTTCATAAAATTGTGTATTTTCAGAAAATTATAAAGCGAGAAACAAAATTTATTATTTAGATAGTAAAAAAGTGAAAATAAAACTTTATTTATATTTTTTTTCAATTTTGACCCAAGTCTTTAATTTTTAAATTTTTTAATAATATTCCCCTTTATTTCATCTTTATTTTATAATAAAGATCATCCTGGAGACTTTATTAGATCTTGTGATATCGTCCTTTTAGTATCATCATCTCAATGAAAAATACTACGTGAATTTATGTTTTTACCTTCATTTGTTTTTCGACATTTTTTTTAAAATTAGAAACTATTTACTGTGAAGATTTTTTTTTAATTTCTCTATTAAATACAGTGAAAATCAAATAAAATTGTTATTCTATTAATAGATTTGGAAATAATGATTAATTTTAAGTAAAAATAAAAAAAAATTTAATTAAAAATTAATTTTAATATAATTAAATTATTATTTATTTAATAACAATATAATTATAATATAATATAATAAATATTTATAAAATGATTTATTTAGTAAGCAATTTTGCCTTAATAAAAGATTTAAACATTAAAAAATTTGTAACAAAACAAGTATAACTGATATAATAGTATACAAATTCACATAATTGTCCTAAAATCTATCGCTTTTGTTTTTATGATACTTGGACTTAAAATTTGAAGGTTTCTTTAGCAGCAAAATATTTTCTGCATTGAATTGTTTAATTTCCATAATTTAATTAAATGTTTTTATTTTTACTTAAAATTAATCATTATCTCCAAACCTCTTAATAGAATAACAATTTTATTGGATTTTCACTTTATTTAATAAAGAAATTGAAAAGAAATCTTCACAGTAAATAGTTTCTAATTTTAAAAAAAATGTCGAAAATCAAATGAAGGTAAATACATAAATTCACGTAGTATTTTTCTTTGAGATGATGATACTAAAAGGACGATATCACAAGATCTAATAAAGTCTCCAGGATGATCTTTATTTTAAAATAAAGATGAAATAAAGGGGAATATTATTAAAAAATAACAAAATTAAAGAATTGGGTCAAAATTGAAAATAAATATATATATAGTTTTATTTTCACTTTTTTACTATCTAAATAATAAATTTTGTTTTTTGCTTTATGATTTTCTAAAAATACACAATTTTATGAAGAAATTGGTGTGTGGCTCATCAAAATCGGTTCAAAATTGACCGAGATATAAAATAATTTAGAAAATGTTGCATCAAAATTCAAAGTATGATAACTCCTACAATTTTACCAAGTTTTATTAAATTCTGTGAACCACTTGCAGATTGTGATATTTCTGACGTAGAATCACCCTTTATCATTATTTCTTAATTTTTTTCTACCATTCATACTTATTTGTATTATTATTTTACTAATTTCATAAACTGTCAATTATTTTCATCAAATTTAAATTATTTTTTTCTACTTATTGAATATTTTCATTATTTTCCAATTAATTTCCAAAACTTTCAATTATTTATTTATTTTCTAATTTTTTTCATTATTTTTTCATTGTGTTTATCATTTTTCAGTTATTTTATTAAATTTCAATTTTTTCTATAACTTTCAAAATATTTTCTTCAATTTTTAGTTTTGAAAAGTTTTCATTTTTTTCAAACACTTTTTACATCTTTAATTTATTTATCTCGAAATTTCAGTTATTTGTATTATTTTTCAATTATTTACATCATTTCTAAATTGATTTCTTTAATTTTTCAATTTTTCCCGCCAAATTATAATTTTTAAAATGATTTTTTAACTGATTTACTAAACCTTTAATTATTTATTTCAATTTATTAACAGAAATTTTAATGAATTTTAGAACTTTTCAATTTGTTTTTTAAAATTTACAATTAATTTCGGTGTTTTGTAATTAATTTCTTAAAATTTCAATTATTTATCTCAAATTTTCATTCTTTTAAAAATTGTTAATTTATTTTTGCCATTTTTAAATTATTCTTCTTAGATCTCGATTGTTTTCTTTAATTTTTAAATATTTTATTATAATTTTAAATTACCGTCTTCAATTTTCGATTATTTCTATAATTTTGCAATTTATTTTCTTCAATTTTTAATTTTTAAAATTGTTTTCAATATGATTTACTTAATCTTTATTTAATTATCTTAAATTTCAAGTCTTTGTTTTCAATGTTTAATTTGTTTTATAATCTGCTCATTGATTTCTTCGATTTTAAATTACCGTAATAATTTTTTAATTAATTTCTTAAATTTTTTTTTTTTCTCAATTCTCGATTGTTTTCATCAATTTAAAATTCTTTTTCAATTATTCTCATCATTTTTAAATTAATGTTTTCAATTTTCAATCATTTTCTCAATTTTTAATTATTGTTTTCCATTTTCAGTTGTTTCTATAATTTTGCAATTATAGAAACAATTTTTAATTTTTTAAAGTATTTTTAAATTGATTTATTAAATATTTAATTGTTTATCTCAAATTTGAACTCTTTCTTTTAATTTTGATTAGTTTTATTATCTTTTTTAATTTCTTTTTTTTTCCTATTTTTAATTATGTTTTTTAATTAATTACCTAAATTTTCAATTTTTTTAATTTATCATCATTCTTATCTTTTTTTAATTATTTTCTCTTAGTTCATATAATATGTACTTATTTTTCTTATTTATCAATTATGTTCTTCAATTGTAAATTATTTTTAGTATTTTTTTCAATTTTTATTTATTCTCATCATTTGTATTTTAATTATTATCTTGAATTTTCAATTATTTCTGAAGTTCTGCATTCATTTTTTTTTTAATTTTGAATTATTATTTTTCAGTTTTCAATTACTTTTCACAATTTGTAGTTATTTTTCTTATTTTTTAAAATAAGTTGAAAATTTTTTAATTATATTTTTTTTTATTCTACAACTTTGTAATTATGTCCTACCCAAATAAAATCGAGGTTCTACTGTATATAATTTATTTATGTTTATTTATAAAGTTTTTAAAGTACCCTAAAAGTTCCTTATTTTTTTTAATTCAGTCCCCTATTTCCCCTAAAATATTCTTCATTGTTACTGTGAAGCCTGCCTCTGTTTCTCAATTTGATACTTTCCACTTTTGACAATAATGATCATACACGGAAAAAAAAAATAATTTCGTGATAATTCTTGAATTAACTAAAAAATGGAGAATATGGGAATTATTCGAGAGAATCTATTAACGTTTATTTCGACGCCTCCCGTTGATAAAATACTTATTTAATTGTCAAAAATATATAATTCTAAATCAAAGGTCAGTTCAATATGAAGCTAGTTCATGGTCCGTGTAATATGATTCCTATTCAATGTTCAGAATAATATAATGCTAACTCAAATTTTTGTTTAAAATAATTAAAATTCAAGTTTACGTAAAATAAATAAATATAAAATAAATAAACTAACTTATTTTTCAATCTTTTAATTAAAAATATCAACATTTTAGACAGATCTTAGTGTAATTAATTCTAGATTATTATACACTGAGAGAAAAAAAAGGTTACTACAACGGAGGACACAAGTAGGAATTGCCTGAGTGACTCTGGTAGTAGAACTCGAGTTAACGCAACTTGGGACTCCGGTAAATACTGCTTGGGTCTCCAATTACGTCGACTTGAGACCCAAGCAGTATTTACCGGAGTCCCAAGTTGCGTTAACTTGAGTTCTACTACCCGAGTCACTCAGGCAATTCCTACTTGTGTCCTCCGTTGTAGTAACCTTTTTTTTCTCTCAGTGTAACTATTTTAAATGCTTGACATTGAAAATATAATTTTTAGTAATTCTCTATAAATGATAAACAAATATAAGTTTAATAATAAATTTTATTAATTAAAAAAATTATATTTTAAATATCAAGCATTAAAAATACTTATAACCTAGAATAATAATACTAAGAAATATCTAAATTGTTGATATTTTTAATTAAAAGATTTAAAAATTAGTTAAGTTGGTTTTTAATTTTAAGTTTAAAAAGTTTAAGATAAAATTTAAAATTATTTGTTTTTATTTTTACATCTAAAGACGAAAAAGCGAGAAATAATATCCTGATGAAATTAGCGTTTTATTATTTATTGTACTAAAACTTGAATTTAAATTATATTAAATTATAACATTATGATATCAAACACTTACAATGTTTATAGTCATCTTGAATAATAATACTGAAGATTTGTAACTCCTAATATTTTAGGTTAAAATATTAAAAAATTAGTAAGCTTTGTTTTAAATCTTGAATTAAATTTAATCTAGTGAATGAATAATACAAGTTTAAGAACTTATTTTCATGTAATTTATGGTTTATAATAAGAAATATCATGCATTCGATTATTTATAACAGGGAAATTTAAATTATTTTTACATCTATAAAGATGAAAAGAAGTTATATAATATTATTAAATTATGTATTTTCTGTATTTAAACTTGAATTTCAATTATATTAAAAGCAACTTTGAGTTAGCATTATATTATTCTGAACATTGAATAAGAATCATATTTTACGGAAAACAAACCAGCTTCATATTGAACTGTTCTCCGAGTTAGAATTATATATTTTTGACAATTGAATAAGCATCTTATCAACGGGAGGCGTCGATTTGAAAAATTCAGAACGGTTATTCTGGAAGAATTAGAATTACAAGCTGCGCAGTGACACAGTTTTTTTACTTTTTTGATACTTTTTTTGGTCAAGGCTACTTTTTTACTACTAATTTTGGACTAAAGCTACTAAATGCTACTTTTTTTCTTTTTTTTTTTTTTAAGAATAATGTAAAAAGATTAACAGAATTCAAGAATTTCAGTTTTTTAGTCAATTTTTTAGTTTTTAAAAGTCCGCCAAGTGTCACGTAAACCGAGAATATTCTCCTTCCGGAGAATTATGAAGAGCGTTTTGTATAAATTATAAAAATTGTAATTTCTTATATCCAAGTTATCAACAATTGTAAATATTTTAACTATTAATATTTAAAAAAAAATAATGGCAAATTTGACAAATTACTGATTGAAAAAAAAAAATGAAAACGATTAAAATTGTCAAATGTAATTTAAGAAATCATAGAAATGTTTTAAAACTAAAGAACATAATTTAATTTTGAGAAAAAAAAACTGCAAAATCTTAGAAATAAATTTTTAAAAAATTAGAATAATGAAAAATTGGAGAAAATAATTGGAAATTGAAAAAAAATTATTGAAATTGAGGTAAATCGTTAAAAGTTTAGAAAATTAATTAAAAAATGATGATAATGATTAATATTTTAAGTAAATAATGAAAAAGTACACTAAATAATTTAAAATTGAAGAAAATAATTAAAATTTGAAAAAAATACTTAAAAACCTTTAAAAATAATTTTACAAAATGAGAATTATGCCTAAGAATTTAAAGAAATAATTAAAAAATGATAAGAATAATTTAAAATTGAAAAAAATAATTTAAAATTCATGAAAATAATTAAAAATTTTTAAAAATAATTGGAATAGAATGAAAATTATTAATATTTCAGATAAATAATTTCAATTTTTGAAAATTATGCAAAAAGAATGAAAATAATTAGAAATTGGAGAAAACAATAGAAAAATTGCAGAATTTATTTTTAAGCGAAAGAAAATAATTGAAAAAATTGGTTAAAAATTGAAAGATGAAGACAATAATCTAAATTTTAAATAATAACTGAAAATTTAGGAAATTATTATGTAATTGAAAAATAATTAAAAGATGGAAAAAAATTGCAAATTGATAAAAAGAAACGAATATTAAACAAAATAATTGAAAATATTGTGATATGTAAGTGAAAATTCAGGATATTAATTCAGAAATAATAAAAATGATTAGAAATTGAAGATAATAATTAAAAATTTTATAATAATTAAGAATGGTAAATTAAGAAAATTAATTTAAAATTGCGATAAATAATATAACATTTAGCAAAAAAAAAATGGAATTGTTTTATTTTCAAAGAGAGAATAATTTAAATTGTAAAAGTTATTGAGAAAATTAAAGAAAATAATTGAAGTTTTAGAAACATATTTGAAAATCTAGAAAATTAATTGAAATAATTAAAATAATAAAAAATTGAAGAAAAGAATTGAAGAAAACTTAAAATAATTAATGTAATGAATAAATATTTTTGGAAATTATAAAAACAAATCAAAATAAATAAAAATTGAAGAAAATAATTGAAATTTGAGAAAAATAATTAAAAATTTTAAAAAATAATTTTACAAAATTGGAATAATATTTAAAAATTAAGGTAAACTGTTGAAAAATATGATTATAACAACTAAAACTTCAGATAAATAATTGAAATTTTTGAAAATTATGACAAAAGAATGACAGTAATTAGAAACTGTGGAAAATAATTATAGATAAGTAAATTACAGAATTTATTTAAAAAAAAAAAAAATTGAATAATTGAAGACAATAATTTAAGTATGCGATAATAACTGAAAATTTATGAAATTACTTGAAAAATAATTAAAATAATTAAAAGATAAAGAAAAATTGCAAAATGATAAAAAGAAATTAATATTAAACAAAATAATTTAAAATTGATATAAATAATTAAAAAAATTTTAAAATAATTGGAATAGAATGAAAATTATTAATATTTTAGATAAATAATTTCAATTTTTGAAAATTATGCAAAAAGAATGAAAATAATTAGAAATTGTAGAAAACAATAGAAAAATTACAGAATTAATCTTTTATTATATGTAAAATTTATTTTATAAACGATTGGGTTTGAATCTCTATTGTAAAATTTGTGAGTTTATATTTTTTTTTTCCTTTCAATTTTATTAGAAAAAAATTATTTTCACTTTAAAATTGAACTTAAAAACTAATTTGCTTCACTTAAAAAACGATACTTTTTTGATACTTTTATTCAATTTTGAGGCTACTTTTTTTGATAAGAAGGCTAATTTTTTATACTTTTTTTAGTCTCTTACTACGCTTCGAAGCCTGGAATTAATTTTAAAAATAATTTCCGAACTCTTGGGAGATTTTCTTCAAGTTCTCCAAAACCCAATTGACCGAACATACTATTCCCCGAAATTAAATTGTCCGAATTTGTAATTCTACGAACTTGCATTTGTCAGAATTTGTAATCCCCCTACCTTGCATTTGTCCGAACTTTAAACTTTCCGAATTTGCATTTGTCGTAACTTTAGAATCACCGAACTCGCATTTGCCAAAACATTTAAATTGACGAAATTGCATTTGTTAAAATTGTTAACTCCCCGAACTAGTATTTGTCCATACTTTTAAATCTCCTATTTAAAAGGGGATTTGTCCGAACTTTGAAATCACCAAACTTGCATTTGCCCGAACGCTGAAATCACCGAATTTGCATTTTTCCGAACTTTGAAATCACCTAATTTACATTCGTCGGCAGTGGCGTAGTTAGGGAATTTAGAAGTTCGGACAAATACGAATTCGGTAATTCTAAAGTTACGACAAATGCAAATTCGGGAAGTTAAAAGTTCGGACAAATGCAAGGTAGGGGGATTTCAAATTCCGACAAATGCAAATTCGGGTAATTGCAAGTTTGGTCAATTGAGTTTCGAAAGAAATGCATGCATTATTTTTTATTTAATCTCATATACAATTCTTGAGCTAATTTAAGAATTACTACCGAATTATTTTTTTCCGTGTAAAATAGGTCTTTTTTGAGGCTAATGTAATGTAATGAAATGTAATGCAATGTATTATAGTGTATTGTAATGTAATGTAACTTAAGGATAATGCCATAATGCATTATATTTTCTTATCTTGTTTAATATTTGATAATTTAGCCAATTTTATGAATTGTGTCATTTAGTCATGGCGGCAGACAGTGATGGTGATCTGATTGAGACGGTGGTAACGTGCGAGGGAGATCTTGGTGATCCAGATTTTCCACGCAAATTTCAAGTCATCGTTGATCGTCTCAGTTTCCTTGTCTGTAAAGGTAAAGTTTCATGATTTCATTTTTTTCCCCCTTTTTAATAAAAAAAAGTGTTTTAATCATTAATTTAGAGATAGGAACTCTCTGATTTAAAGCTGAAAAAGGTAAATTTTCTTTAAAGTTTTTAAAAATCGTAAAAACCTTTTTAAAAGAACTTGCAAAATTTTGTTTTTTCTAATAAAAGTTTCTTGGAGTTGAAAAAATACGGAAAAACAAGTTTTTAAAACAAAACATGCACATGGTGTGTGCAGAAGAAAACCAGACAGTAGAAAAAGAAAGCGATAGTTAGAACCAAGCGTTTTTGGGATCTCTGTCTTTTTCTACTGTCTGGCTTAAATGTTGCCAGCCTCTTGAAAAAATGCTGAAAAAAAATTAAAAAATCTATTATCAAAAGGCATATTTAAAGTAAATTTTTGTCAAAAGCCTTTCCAAAATTTGAAACCCCTGACATTTTTTCTGCGTATGCCTTTGGTGAACATTAAATAATCATGAGAAAAGCAAGCGGGATGGGGATACGAGTGCTTTGCCCCCACCCTCAAAAACCATAGATTCAAATATTTAGGGATCCTAAAGAGAGAGTTAAGACACAGTTGTTTTTCCCGCATCACGCTAATTCCGGAATCAAAACTCCGTATAGAAACGTGCGAAAAATTTACATTGAGAAATTCGATTTAACTCATTGGTAATCTAGAGAAGTTAACATTTGTAAGATTTAAAGTTATGGTGAAGTTATAACAAAATGAAGAACAATATCTTCATGTATTTGTAGTTTAATCGTAACAAATCAAAAGCGATAAATTTGTATCTTTACTCTCTCTGTAGGATCTCTGATTCATTTGAGAGAGAAAGGGATAACACTATCTTCTTCTCTCTCAGATATAACCTTATTGATAAATAAAACTCGATAATTTCATCTTTTTTAACTAGAACTTTCTTGAAATTAATTAATCAAGAGTCGATTTTATTGTACACATAAACACTTTATTTACGTTTAAATTTTAATAATAAATAATGAATGTGTCATGAAACGTGATACTCCCCGAGAAAAAGGTGCTTTGCTTCAAAAAGTAAATTTTGAGATTTTAATGATAATCTCGAGTTTTTTAGGTGCTCGTTTATCTATGAAACTCATAAGTAATCTTTTTGGAAGTACTTTTTGTGTTATTAAGCATAAAGCGTAGGCATGTTACATTTGTTGTAACTTCGTCAGTGGTACCTAAAAATTGATGGGGTGAGGAAATATAGCTGTCTCAGCAATACATTTGTCAGATACTGTTTGAAGGTTTTGGTGGATTTGCTAACCAAGATTGATGATGTTAAAAGAATTTCTAGGGGAGATATTTAGGTAATACAGTTATAGTTGGTTTAGGTATGTCATCTAGACAAATTAATTGTAAAATGACAGCTAGATCGTTTGTGTGAGACATCTAAACTATTCTCCTGTGAAAACAATACTTCATAATGTAATTGTAAACAAGTAAAATATCGACGAGACCTGTGATCATTGATGATGCGTATAGTCATGAAGTGAACGATTCGGTGATTTTACACGTCGAAAATGGATTTTAGTGAAGTGTATAAATCTTATTAACCCCAGGAGAATTATTTGGACCTCAGGCGGAGCTGATGTATGCCACCCAAAGAAACATTCTGACAAAAATTCTACCTACCTCAGCTAAATTCATATTTATCTGTATCAGCTAAAATTCTATGTACTACACCTAAAAATTTTGTTCGGTGACCTATCCTAACAAACATTTTCATCACTCATGCACAATTTATCTCGTTTCACGCCCCGCCGAGCGAGCCTAAACTCCAGCTTTTCGAGTGACGTTCGTACACTGTAAAAAGAAACATCTTAAAATGCATTGTAGTCACTTTTAAGACGTTTAAATTATCTTATATTTCAGCTTCTATCTTAAAAAACTAATGCATTTTAAGATACTTCTGCTAACTTTTCGGAAACATCTTAAAAGTGACTACAAATGTATCTTAAATTAAGATGCTTACTTTTTGCAGTGTAGGTGTGCTTAAATTTTATATTTACACTCTAGGGAGTAAAATTATGAAGTGACTCTTAAATTATGAAGAATTATGATAATTCTTCTTCTTCATACGTTGGCTCGTGATGCCTCGAAACTCAAAATTTTAGATGTCGCCACTTTCAGTCACCCCCGAGAAATGCATTGTCTTCTATGTAAAGAAATTCTTTTTTAACATTTTAAAGTTATAAAGCATTAATTGTTGGTTAAAATATGTAATACGAAGGAAAGTAAATCCAAATATAGATTAATTTTCATAATTGTTAAAGTGTGATTTGAGTGATAAATGTCAAAAATCAAATGTTTTGTGTCCAATTGCAAATCAGGTTATGACATATGTTAGGAGAAAATACGTTTATTATATGCCGAGGAAAGTTGTTTAAAATTTTTTATTTTAAAAATGTATTTGACTGTATGGCTCAGAACATCAGTAGCCAGGTTTGCCAACATTATATTTGACATATTTATTTTCCTAAACTCTAAATTAAAGGTTAAAAAATCGAACATAATCTAATATAATGTTGGCAATTATGCCTAAATAAGTATGCCTTATTTTAAGTAACTTTCTTTTTTAAGGTGGTGTAAACAGCCTTATTGTCATGTGGGGATCTTTATAATCTCATGTTGCCCGTGATTGTCAAACTGAAATTTGTCAAAGAGAAAATCATCATGACATAAACACTTGACCACTCTTTTAACCATAAATCACAAAATCTTTTCCGATGATTGTATTTTGACATAACCTGATTTGCCATTAAGTGATGCCGTCGATCGAGATTTTCTAAGCCCAATACAATACCAAGCCAATATTTCTACTTTTGCTTGGGTTCATCTCGATCGACTTTTTCTTGGCTTGGTTGAAATCTTGGTGAAAGGACTCTTGGTAGATTCTTGACTTGATCTTGGTTTTCAAACTCAAGATTTAGACCAGTTGTGTTTTTCCTTCGAAAATAATAGCAAAATGGATTTTGAAGTAAGTGACTCTGGATCGTGAGGCTGGTCCAGATAGTTTCGGACAATAGCGCTATAAAAAAAATTAACTGCTTTTGTTGTGGTGTGAAAATCTTGAAATTGCAAGCCAAGATCAATCCAAGACTTGATTATTCAATTCTAAACCAAGCCAATAGAAAACCAAGATTTTACTCTTGAAAATCAAGATTAACCCAAGAAAGTTACTGGACCTCTCAAGCCAAGATCAATAAATTATTGTCTTGAACGGAATGTCATTGGACACAAAACATTTAATATTTGACATTTATTACTGGCGTTGGCGATAAAAGCGTCCTGTATAATATACTCCAAAGCGTCACCAACTTGTTAAAAAATAGTCATGGCTTTGACTATTCAGCTGTTTCTTAATTTTAAGCCCATGTGTCTCGGTATCAATACTAGTTACATCGAAGTCTAGCGCAGATAAGGTATAGCTAAACACTTTCTAATGAGAAAAATAATATGTGTTTTAATGTTACTGGTGTTAGGAGATGAAACACTTTTTAAGACATTTGAAGAGTCAGAAAATATAGCAGTTTTTTTGTTGAAATTATTTTCTTTGATGTAATTCAATGTCATGAGAATTGCAAACACCTGAATAGAAAATATAAATTTATTTTTTTTCCATGATTGTGTGTGTCCCCCTAATGGACAGACCGAACACAACTCGCAAGCTCTACATTTTGAGACTTAGAGCCGTCTGTGTAAAAGCATAAGAAATCTTTAAAATTGTTATGTAAAATATCTCTAAACACAAGAGCTGGATTCTTGAATTTCTATGATGTGTTAATCTTAGTCAATTATCAAGGTTGTCTGCTAAAGGATGGTTGATGTTTGAAAGTGTTCTAATAGTATATTTTTATTGATAATAAATTAAATCTAATTTTAAGAGGAGGTTCGCAGAATTCCGCCAACGTAACGTTTATAGGTTTGCTCATTCTATTACCAGGTCCGCTCAGAACCTTAAGAACAGTTAATGTTCTATTTAATTTTTCGAACCAAAATGTAAAATAGTAATCAAAGGTGAATTTGTATAGTCAAGAATAATACCTCAAAATTTGACTTGTGTGGATGGAAAAATGCAATTGTCATGTTTGAGATAGAACTTGGGGTCTTCTAAATTAAAATCTAGTTTATTAAAAGGGAGTAATTTTGTTTTTTCAGGATAGATTTCTAAGCTTCTATGAAACAAATATTCTGAAAATGCGTTCTAGCAGTTCTGGAGGATAGTTAAACAATGGTTAAGATTTTGAGATCTAGCAATAATGAACGGAGTTTACGAGTATATGTTGAGTATAATAACGCGTCGCAAAGAAAAGCATCTAAGAAGCCAAACGGGAATTTCACAGGATAGTGAAAAGAAGCCGCGTGCGCGCCATTGGATTCTGTACAAAACACTGATGCTTAAGTCTTAAATACATTAAAATGTTTTCTGGCTTTAGATAATGAAAAAGGAACGTTTAATTAACCTAATATTAACAAAATCCGAAAATCGATTTATTCCTTCTTACGTGTCTTTCTTCGGGATGCTACCCTACAATAGGACTTAAGACGCAACTCTGGGATAGACCCACGGTGCTAACTCTAGGCTCAATTAGTTCTCCGTTAATATTAAAGAAAATATTTTTATAAGTCGTGGCGTTATAAACAAATTTAGCTATTTTTTCTGGGATTCTAATATCCCTTAGGTGTTCCACCAGGATAGGAAAGACTTCTTTTAAATCTAAAAAGATCTGCTGTCTCTTTGTTTAAGAATCCCGTAAGAATCTCAGTAGAAATCAAGAAGGTTGGTTACATCCTCTACCTTATGATAAGCTAGCTTATATTACTGCGTCAGCGCAGAAGTTCGTTGCCATGGCAACAATCTTTTGCGCAGACGCCAACTTAAGGAAAGAACGTATCATAAAGTGATTTGTCGAAAGTAGCGTATCTTAATGTAGACGGTGTAACCAGCCTCATAGATGAATTATCTGCACATGACTCTTTTTTCCAAAAACCAAATTGTGAGGGGATAGATAAAAACTATGTTCTAAGTACCAACTAAGTCTGTTATATATTAGATTTTTTCATTAATTTTAGTAGGCAAGAGCAATAGGACGAAATTTACCAGTTGTTGATTTTGGAATAAAAAATATTAACAAGTCTTTCCATGAAGATGGAAAGAATATAATATTATAAATCTCAAGTAAAATTAATCTTGCTTCTCTGAGAATTCATTGTTGATTTTATCTAAACATAGTAGAGATTTTAAAGTTGATGTGGCAATGTTAAATTCTGTAATATCAAAAAGAGACTCTAGAAAACTATTGGAATGAAAACCCTCTGGGAAGAAGTTATGATAAGTCGTGGGTGAGCACATTTCATCTATACCGAAAAAATGAATTCAGTCATTTTTGCATAACTATTTAGGACTGGCGGATACAGCCATTTACTGGACTTGGTTCTGTACATGGAAAAAATGAATTCAGTGAATTTTACAGAACTGTTGTAGAATAGCGTATGCACAACCTTTTACGGATCTGAGTTTTGTAAAACTTGGCAAACATTTAGGACAAACTCTAGAAAAGTTGTAGAATTTATCTTGTAATATTCACCACATTTTACAAAACTCAGATCCGTAAATGGTTGTGCATACGCTATTCTACAACAGTTCTGTAAAATCCGCTGAATTCATTTCTTCCATGTACAGAACCAAGTCCAATAAATGCTAATGGGAACATTTATTTTTAAACGACTTAACAACTCAAAAAACTCGCCTCGTTTTTTGATTTGAGCTGTGTTTGGAAATGGGCGAAGTAGCGGAATAAACCGCTTGGTCCATACACTCTACAAAAGTGTTGTAGCTGGATATAGAATCTAAGGTCGAAGAAAAATCATCTTTCTTTGTAGATAAAGAATTCTTCAGGTTTGAAGAAAATAGGTGTCAGTTAATTTCTTTGAGTCTGTTTTTGTGAGAATGGAATTTGAAAACACGAATTTGGATGCCCAAGTTATCGACAACCGGGTAGACTGAGGCTAAATGCGGGACAGATACCGTACCTTACTTTAGCTCACACGCGCCGAATTAAACTTGAGCGACAGCAGCACCAAACGAATTAAGTACAGACTTTGTCTCTCTCTGTGGTACAAACGATATGGTCACAGTTTTACTAAAAAAAAGTGCCAATATTAAGAATAATGGTGAAACATTCGCAAAGATACACAAAATACATCCTGAAAGGAGTAAATAAATAATTTAAATAAGTCTGAAAAATGGTACTCAAAATAAAACTCTTAGTAGATTTCTTTTTAAAAATATGTAACCTTATTCATTTCTAGCCAGTAGTTACCAACTTAAAATAAAAACAAAAAACTCTTGTTGTCGGAATGGTATATTTTAAAAAGCTTACGCGAATAGATATGTTTTATAATCAGCACGCGGAATGGTACGGTTTAAAACACTCATCTGAAATAGTATGGTTCTTTAAATTTTTTTGAAATGGTATGGTTTTCCACCAAGCCGACGATTTACCAAGTAAATTGATAAATGTGCACATTGACCATCGTAGGTTAGTAAATGTAGATATTTTGTTTTGTATTAATTTCAATCAGATATGAATCAAACTTTTACAAAGGAATTAAATTTGTAAAGGTAGAATGTTTAAATGTTTTAAAAGTATAAGTTTGAAGAATGTCGGCCCATATTTTTAATTAATATCTTCCAGTAAAATGACTAAAATTAAAAGTATTCGTAAAAACGACACAAATTTTGACTAAGAGCAAAAACGGAATAGGATATCCCGTTTTTGCCCTTAACTGCAAGCGATCTATTTTTTTCGTAATGAATTATAATTTTTTTACGCTGAAACATAATTAACTTATTTTTGCTCCTACTATTTTTATATTTCATTTTTCGTATCTTCCCCTTAAATAAAGGTAATAACAGCTTAATTAAATATCCAAAAATTAATTAATTAGGTGGTCTTTTAATGATATATGTGTGACGCTCCACGAAAGAAGATACCTAACGCGGAAAAAGCAAATTCTAAAGGACGGACGGTCAAAGAGAAGGGAGAAAAATCGAAACATTTAGCATGCCCATGTTTTGAAGCTTCATAACAAGAAAACTAATTGCAGGAATCGAATTTTGATTCTTGGCATTCAAAAAGCTACTCAAACACACTTAAGTTTGAAGCATTATAACAAAGAGTATAATTAAACAAAAAAATTTTGAAATACATGGAAACGAAAGAACACTTCAAAAATGATATTTTAGCATAAAAAAATGAAAATTGATTTTTTCCGCGTTAGGTCCTTTTTCTCGTGGAGCGTCACATGTGTTCCTTTCGTTTTTAAAATAAATTTAACATTATCTTTATTACTTTTCACTTTTAACTGATTACTAACTTTTACCAAACTGACTTGGTAAATGTACACATTTACCGGTAAAAGTATATACAGAACCAAACATTGTATTAACTATACTCACAATGGGTAATATGGGATGTTAGCGCTTCTAGCACCTGAATCGGACCTGTACCCTCGGGGGTATTCTGAATCTGATTCTTCTTGCACGTGATAGTTCTGATAGTAACAAACGGTACAAACGGTACTATGAGCAACCAGGGTGTCCGCGGAAATTGGTTTCCGCTCAGTCACATAGGTCTGGCCTCGTGGTAGCAGTATATTTAATAGTTCACATCACTTGATGTAGTGTAGGTTGCGTGTTTTACGCTACATATAATGTTCCACATTTCACTGTTCCAAGAGAGGATTTTTATTGATCAACTGATGGAACAGCAGCACAGTAAAAAAAGACCGTAAAATCCGCTCATATGTCGGCGGAATTTCAGGTGTGATCAAAGGAAGAACATCAAAACGTAAATTCAGCGTAACCTAAAAAACTTGAAGTCCGCTCAATTCTTGCAGTAACAGAAAGTCCGCCATATTTTTAAAGAAAATGAGTATTGCAAAGCGGAAAGTCAGTGCCTGAGTAAATCATGTAGCCTAAATCCAATTTAGCCTAAAACCCATTTGCAGGCTTCACAGGCCGTCCCCTATTTCCCTAAATATCCCCTATTTTGCAATTAGTCCCTAAAAGTCCCCTATTTAGAAAAAGTTACCCTAAAATTCCCTATTTTTCACGAAAGTATATTTAAAGTCAAGGTAACTAGAGATTTTCAATCTTTTTTAAATTTTTATTATTTTTTTAGTCTTCAATTATTTCTATCATTTTTAAGTTTTTTTCTCCAATTTTTAGTTTATTAAATTATATTTTAATAGATTTCCTGAATTTTCAATCCTTCATCTCCTATTCCTATTCTTTTTTTGAATTTACAGTTATGTTTATCATTATTTCTTAATTTTTTTCTACCATTCATACTTATTTGTATTATTATTTTACTAATTTCATAAACTGTCAATTATTTTCATCAAATTTAAATTAATTTGTTCTACTTATTAAATATTTTCATTATTTTCCAATTAATTTCCAAAACTTGCAATTATTTATTTACTTTCTAATTTTTTTCATTATTTTTTCATTGTGTTTATCATTTTTCAGTTATTTTATTAAATTTCAATTTTTTCTATAACTTTGAAAATATTTTCTTCAATTTTTAGTTTTGAAAAGTTTTCATTTTTTTCAAAGACTTTCTACATCTTTAATTTATTTATCTCGAAATTTCAGTTATTTGTATTATTTTTCAATTATTTACATCATTTCCAAATTGATTTCTTTAATTTTTCAATTTTTCCCGCCAAATTATAATTTTTAAAATTATTTTTTAACTGATTTACTAAACCTTTAATTATTTATTTCAATTTATTAACAGAAATTTTAATGAATTTTAGAACTTTTCAATTTGTTTTTTAAAATTTACAATTAATTTCGGTGTTTTGTAATTAATTTCTTAAAATTTCAATTATTTATCTCAAATTTTCATTCTTTTAAAAATTTAAAATTTATTTTTGCCATTTTAAAATTATTCTTCTCAAAACTCGATTGTTTTCTTTAATTTTAAAATATTTTATTACAATTTTAATTATCATTTTTTCATCTTCGAAGCTTTTTATCTCCAAAGCCTTTTTCTTAAAGCTACAGGCTTCACAGACCGTCCCCTATTCCCCTAAATGTCCCCTATTTTGCGATTAGTCCCTAAAAGTCCCCTATTTAGAAAATGTTACCCTAAAATCCACTATTTTTCACGAAAGTATATTTAAAGTATTTTAAGTTTTTTTCTCCAATTTTTAGTTTATTAAATTATATTTTAATAGATTTCCTGAATTTTCAATCCTTCATCTCCTATTCCTATTCTTTTTTTGAATTTACAGTTATGTTTATCATTATTTCTTAATTTTTTTCTACCATTCATACTTATTTGTATTATTATTTTACTAATTTCATAAACTATCAATTATTTTCATCAAATTTAATTTAATTTTTTCTACTTATTAAATATTTTCATTATTTTCCAATTAATTTCCAAAACTTGCAATTATTTATTTACTTTCTAATTTTTTTAATTATTTTTTCATTGTGTTTATCATTTTTCAGTTATTTTATTAAATTTCAATTTTTTCTATAACTTTGAAAATATTTTCTTCAATTTTTAGTTTTGAAAAGTTTTCATTTTTTTCAAACACTTTCTACATCTTTAATTTATTTATCTCAAATTTCAGTTATTTGTATTATTTTTTAATTATTCACATCATTTCTAAATTGATTTCTTTAAATTTTCAAATTTTTCCTCCAAATTATAATTTTTAAAATTATTTTTTAACTGATTTACTAAACCTTTAATTATTTATTTCAATTTATTAACAAAAATTTTAATGAATTTTAGAAATTTTCAATTTGTTTTTTAAAATTTACAATTAATTTCAGTGTTTTGTAATTAATTTCTTAAAATTTCAATTATTTATCTCAAATTTTCATTCTTTTACAAATTTTTAATTTATTTTTGCCATTTTTAAATTATTCTTCTTAGATCTCGATTGTTTTCTTTAATTTTTAAATATTTTATTATAATTTTAAATTACTGTCTTCAATTTTCGATTATTTCTATAATTTTGCAATTTATTTTCTTCAATTTTTAATTTTTAAAATTGTTTTCAATATGATTTACTTAATCTTTATTTAATTATCTTAAATTTCGAATCTTTGTTTTCAATGTTTAATTTGTTTTATAATCTGCTCATTGATTTCTTCGATTTTAAATTACCGTAATCATTTTTTAATTAATTTCTTAAATTTTCATTTTTTCTTCTCAATTCTCGATTGTTTTCATCAATTTAAAATTCTTTTTCAATTATTCTCATCATTTTTAAATTAATGTTTTCAATTTTCAATCATTTTCTCAATTTTTAATTATTGTTTTCCATTTTCAGTTGTTTCTATAATTTTGCAATTATAGAAACAATTTTTAATTTTTCAAAGTATTTTTAAATTGATTTATTAAATATTTAATTGTTTATCTCAAATTTGAACTCTTTCTTTTAATTTTGATTAGTTTTATTATCTTTTTTAAATTCTTTTTTTTTTTCCTATTTTTAATTATGTTTTTTAATTAATTACCTAAATTTTCAATTTTTTTAATTTATCATCATTCTTATCTTTTTTTAATTATTTTCTCTTAGTTCATATAATATGTACTTATTTTTCTTATTTATCAATTATGTTCTTCAATTGTAAATTATTTTTAGTATTTTTTTCAATTCTTAATTATTCTCATCATTTGTATTTTAATTATTATCTTGAATTTTCAATTATTTCTGAAGTTCTGCATTCATTTTTTTTAATTTTGAATTATTATTTTTCAGTTTTCAATTACTTTTCACAATTTGTAGTTATTTTTCTTATTTTTTAAAATAAGTTGAAAATTTTTTAATTATATTTTTTTTTTATTCTACAACTTTGTAATTTTGTCCTACCCAAATAAAATCGAGGTTCTACTGTATATAATTTATTTATCTTTATTTATAAAGTTTTTAAAGTACCCTAAATGTTCCCTATTTTTTTATATTCAGTCCCCTATTTCCCCTAAAATATTCTTCATTGTTACTGTGAAGCCTGCATTTGGCCTAAAACTCGTGTGCCCTAAAACCCATTTGGTTTATTATCATTTGGAATAAATCCCCTTTTGCATAAATTTGACATTATAAATTAAACGAAATGGGATTTACTCTCTAAATCTGAATTAGTGGTTTTCTACTAAAGAATTAGCAAAAAGTGAGCTACTATTAAAATAGTAAGAATTTTACTAATTCTTAGTAGAAAACTACTAATTTTGTAGTAGAAAACTACTAATTAAATTAGTAATAAAAATCTACTTTTTTAAAAAGTAAAGTTTCACTATTTCAATTAGTAGTTTTCTACTAAGAATTAGTATTCAGATTTAGAGAGTATGCCAAATGGTATTAAGTCAAATGTGTTTTAGGCCAAATGAGTTTTAGGCGAAATGACTACTATTGGTGGAATTCTTATTACTATTAAAATGAATAATGATAATTTTTTTTTTAATTAATAAAAATAAATTGTTTAACTTTTAATTTGCCATGCAGTTTTGTGTTTTGACCATATGGTTGTTTGATGGAACACTTGATATTTGTGAAACTGCAAGTGACATTGTAAGGTTAAGTAAAATTTACAATGGCGCCTGATATATTATGAGAAATTCATACGTATAGTTGTCAGACTTCTACAATAACCTGTCAACAATAGTCAAATGTCTAATCTGAACACAGTATTTTTTTCAATGCAGAAAGCAAAGGTAACTAGCAGTTGTAGATAACATATAGCTCAAATATTTAGCTGACCCTTATATCAATTTAAATGTTTCAGTTGTGGTATTTACAACTGGCAGCTACCACTATGAATTTTTAGTTGTCTTATCAATTATATTAGCCAACTTAGCAAATATTTATCTGTTATGATTAAATATATTCAGCTAATTTTTAGCTGCAATCTGAATTCTAATTTCTATACCATATTAGATAAAATCAGAGTGTTAGAGATTAAGCTCATTATCTTTTACTTGCGGAAACATTTAAAGGTGAAAACAATAAATTAAAAAAACATTAAGTTTTTTCTTAACTTAGTAAACATTTCTTTCAAATTTATTAAAAAATTACATTTTCTATTCCCTAAAAAATATTAATTCAGGGTGGCCGCACAAAAAAACTAGAATTCAGGGAAAAGACAAACATTTTTTAAAATTAATTTTTTCAGACTGTCTGATGTTTGTTTTAATAAAATATAATAATTGGGTTTTAATACACTCTAAATACTCCGAAATTGCACGTCCGAACTTGCATTTTCCACAACTTTCAAGTTTTCGAATTTACATTTGTCAGAACCATTATATCACCAAACTCGCATTTGTCCAAAATTTTAAATCCCCGAACTTGTATTTGTTAGAATTTTCATCTTCCCGAACTTGCATTTGTCATATATTTGAAATTATCGAATTTTCAACTGTCCAAATCCTGAAATCATCGAACTTGCATTATTTCAAATTTGTATTTGCCTGAACATCGAAATGTAGATTTTCTAAAGAAGCCTTCTGATTGGCTGGTAAATATCCCAGGAACATTACCAGCCAATCAAAAGTCTCCTTTAGAAAATCTACATTCTAAGAGTCGGGCAAATGCAATTTCGGGGAAGTGAATTTTTTGACAAATGCGAGTTCGGTGATTTCAAATCGAAGTCTTTGATAGTCAGTGAACATTTCATTTACTTTCTTTGTCATTTTAGTACATAAGTATTAGGGTGTTTCAAAAAAACAAAAAATTCTTTTTTCTTTAGTCTGACCACTTAAAAACCTCTTATTTAATGATAAAATAGTCAATTTTTTGCAGATTAAGATACTGAATATTTTTTCACAAAATTTTCTAGATTTATCAAAAATATCACCAGGAAGGTCTGTGTAACTCGAGTTTTCTTGAATTTTTCCTCAATTTTTTTTTTTTTTTTTTTTTTTTTTTGTTAATTTTTATAAATTTAAAACAATTAATTTTGAAGCAAAATTTAAATAAGCTTGAATCAGACAAATCTTTCTGATACTATTTTAGATGAATTTATAAAGTTTCGTGAAAAAAATATTCAGTATTTTAGGAGAAAGTTTACTGAAAAATTTCATCTATCAGTGACGTCTTTAATATAGGATTTTTTAAATAATTTATGTGTAATAAGAAATAAAATAAAATAAAATAATTCAACTTCGTAAAGAAGCAGAAAGTTCCTATCTCTATTAGTTATTAATGGTTTTAGAAGGAATTCGATACCTAATCGAGAAGATGTTATGTTTGAAGTCATTATTTTGCTTTTTGAAATAAAAAAACTAACCTTTAATCTAATTTTATTCAGACAAAATGTAATAAATTTAATTTAAAACAAAATAAACCGCTCATGATTGAATAAAAATTATAGATTTTTGACCTTTATAAACGTTAAATGCTAGAAACTATAAATTTGTTTCTGAATGTCAAAAATCTTCAATTTTTATCTAATCATGAGTATTAATAGTTGATTTTGTTTTAAATTAAATTTGCTACAATTTGTCCACATATAATTAAAATGAAAATTAGTTTTCCTATTCCAAAAAGCAAAATAATGACTTTAAACATAACCTCTTTTCGAGTAGGTGTCCAATTCCTCCATAATTTGTTGGTTAAATATTTTATTTGTTTTTTCTTTGATGATTAAAAGCAAAAACTAAAGACTGAGTTGTTTGAATTGTATTTAATTTAGGGTTTCTTTGTTATTTTTAACAGATAAGGGTGAAAAATTGAGAATTGACAAAGTAGAACCATGGAACTCTGTGAGAGTGACATTTTCTATTCCCAAGGAAGCTGCTCTCCGATTGCGAGAGTTAGCCTCGCAGGGATCATCGACTCTCACTCAACTCGGTATTCTCTCGGTTCAAGTCGAAGGGGATCAGGTAAGAAGTCCTTTTTTCATTTTAAAAACTGTTAAACTATCTCAATTGTTAAACGATTAAAATAATCAATTGTTAAATAATCGTACAAATTTCAATTGTCAAAATTGTTAATGCAATTGATTCACTAATTGACGATTTTAACAGAAAAAATTAATAATGTTTTATTATTTATAGGTAATCTCTTTGAGGATAGCAAGTCGATTTGGAGGAGAAGCGCAAGAAATAGTCTTGCACTCGGGATCTTCTCAGGAAACTGGGAATAAAACCCAAAGCAATTCCTCAAATGGTGCATCCAATGCGGGCGGAGATTCTTCAGCTCCTGTACCAGGTCCCAGTACAGCATCGAGCTTTTCCTCTACATTGCGGAACGTTGCTCAGATTATAACAGCCGGTTTGTATTAATTGCCTTTTCTTTCTTCAAGTTACTAAAATTCAAAACTTTTTCTAACGCTCTATTCATTCCAATCATTCCTTTAAGCTAATTTTTCAATGAATTTAGATTCAACGAATCTCAAAAATCAATCTGTCTCATAAAAACTTATAATAAAATTGTATTTTCTAGGTACTTCAGCAGAGAAAGCGCCCCAGTTTCGTTCTCCAAATGTTGTTGCTCCAACAGACTGTGATCCGATTCCACTGTTACTCCCAAAAACAGTTCAATCGACGCCTGGGAGCAGTGGATTGTCCGGGAATCAGGTGGCTCCCAATTCCAATACACCAACAAGGACAAACTATAATGGGCCATTTCCATTTGCCAGCATGACACACGCAGCCCAGGCGATTCATTCTCGAGAATCGCAGGCCAATAACTTGAAAACGGCCACACAATTCAAGCATCATACACAGCCCCCTCCGCCTTATCCAGCTCAAGACACTGTGGCAACAACTGTTACTGCCCCAACGACCATTCAAACGACTACACAGTCCATCTCATCTGTCAGTCAAACTCAGTACAAGTCTCCGAATGTTATGGTCTCTAGTCCGTCGCCGAGCAACAGCAGTTCCCTATCCGGAACATCCAACGGAAGTGGCAATCAAGTCGCTCTCTCGAGTCCACTTCTCGTCAATCTCCTGCAAAACGATGGCTCCTCGCATCCAAATAACGTTGTCTCCGATCAGAAGATGCTACCACCATCCGTTGCCGACGGATCATCAACCGCAAATCGAGTCAGGCCAACCAAGAAGCCCGTTAGAAGGAAAGATCTACCATCAACCGCAAACGAGTCGCCACCGTCTTTAGAAACACTAAGAACGGAAGATTTGATCGGTTCCTCGCCTGCCGTCCCCGACTTGTCGCCAACTTCAGCCCCTTCTGCTTTCGCAACTGTCAATGCCAGTCAGCCTTCGACAGTGCCACAGCATTCGGTGATTGGTCCATCGGCTCCCGTTGTTTCCCAGCAAATCGTGCACCAAGTGCAAACCGCTGTGACTCAACATCTTGGCACCGGCGTCACTCAATCGACGCCAGCCATTCCAACCCAAGTACAAATCCAACAGAAATTTCCTGTCAGACAGGAACTGGCGTACAGGACCCCACAGAATCAATTGGCTGCCAGGTATCCCGTTAACGGACAACAAGTCAGGACATCCCTCCAACAACGACAACAACAACTCCTAATACAACATCAACTTCTGTCCCAACAACAACAGCAGCAGCAACAACAACAACAACAACATCCAGCTCAAATCCCACAGCAGAATCCTGCCAATTCTCCCATCATTCAAACTCAAAATCAGTCTCCAGCTTCTTCCCTTCAACCCAATGTCCAGCCCACTGTGCCCTCAAACCAACCCAATCAGATTATCCATCAACAGCAAATTCTCGTCAATCAACAGAGACTTGGGTTTCTAAATAATCAACGCCAACCGACTCCTCCTCCCTATCCACGCCAATCTGGACAAACTCTTCCTGTGCCCCAGAATCAAGCACTCAATGTCCAGCAGCAACTCCATCACAATCAGATCAAGAACATGAATGTCAACACTAGTGCGACCAGCGATTTTCGGTACGGCCAGAGTCAAAACATCCTCAGTAGAAATTACCAAGCCCCTTCGGATAATGCCAATGGGACCACCTGGAATGTGCAGTCTGCCGTTCCACAGGGCGCGCAAGTCAACACCGCCCAACGTTTGGCAACCTCCAGTTCACCCTTTCCGAACCAGCCGCCTGGAACTTTCGCCCAGAATCACATCTCCGCAACCATAAAAAGTGAACCCGATACTCCAAAAACCGAATTATCCGAGCCTTTAAAGCAGGAGGAGCCTCCCGAGCCGGTCTACACCTCCACGGGGAAAATTCGCCAATTCCTGATTAATCCCTTCTCAGGTGAAATTGAACCCATGCCAAGTGAAAGTTCCGAGTCCGAACCAGAAAGCGCGGTCGATAATCAAGACGACTTTTTCTCCTACCCCTCGCCCTCCAACGACAGATCCAATTCAATGTTCTCCGACGATGACGCAGACAGTAATTTTTCTCGCAGAAATGACACCACCACCAACACGGACCAATCCGACTCGGAGGCAACTGTCAAGTCGACAGCCAGCGAGGGCAGTCTCAAACACAACAGGATCAAGTCCTCGCGAGAAAGCGCTCACAGTCCAATGCCCGCGGAGAAAATCAAGCTGAGAATGAAGGTGGAAAAGTCGGATCCGTTCAATCCGGCTTACAAGGTCGATGTGTCGTTTGTCAATACGCCCCCGGCGAGAAAAGCGGACAAAACGTCTAATAAATTGTTCGCCACGGGTATTTCTAACGCGGGTTCGGGCGGCGAAGAGCCACGAGTGCCTCCTCTGCATATCTCCCTGAGAGGGCGTAACGCGTCGGTTGTACAAATACGAAAAAAGGAGAAAAAGCTGAAGGAGGGCGAGGAGGAGACGGCCAACCTGAAGCGACGGGGGAAACTTAAGAAAATGAAAGAAGGCGTGGACGGTCACAAACTCCTGCAGAAGAAATCATTGAACATGATAATAGGTACGTCCTCTGCGAGCAAATTACCATTGCCCAATTCTGCGACAGTGAACAATGCCAATCCATTGGCCAAATTGAATAATGCCGTGCAAAATGTCGCGAGTAAACCAAATGCCTTAAAACAAGAATCAACGCTAGATTCGAGCAAGATACAAATTGGAAATATCAAGCCAAGCTCCAGTAAAAGCGGTGACGTCGATGACATCCCCCTCAATAGTAGAATACCCTCGCCGCTCAAGCACAAAGCAACTATTTTAAATCAGACTCCAAATCCTCAGCAAGCTTTAACCAAAACTCAAGTAGATACTGATGTTCAAAATCACACGAATGAACATAAAATTGGCGGAGGTAAGACTCTAGTACCTTTGCCTAATTATTCTTCCAAATTTTTTGATAATATCGTTTTTTAGTACAGTAAATCTATAATTTTTTGTGAAAAAAAAAAACACTTAGCCAGTTTATTTCATAAATCGTTAGAGTGGCACATGTGACTAGCTTAAAACTAAAAAGCTGGGATTCCCCCCCCCCCTTGGGGAATGAGGGGGGGATTGAAAATGTTTTCGAATGCATTTTTCGCAAAAACGGTAAGTCCTACTCAGGGATCACAGTTTCTCCTCTTTTTCACCTAATCCCCTTTTTTCCCCCCTACAGGCATCACAGACAGCCACCTTGTTCACCTTATTAGATGATTTGTCACCTTTTTCACCTTTTTTGGGATCAAAAGTATATACTTTTTTGGAGACGCATGAATATGTTCTAATTCCGATTAGTTCGAAATTTCATTTGGCCGAATTCCATTATTCAGAAATTTCTTGTAGCCGAATTCACATTTCATCGAAATAATGTTTGACAGAATTCAAATATCACCGACCTTTCATATATTAGAATTCATATATACCCGAAGTTTCATTTGAGAGAATTCATATTTCATCGAATTTTCATTTAAGGAGGTTAGTTGAAAATCACTAATTGTCGGTACAAGTTTGAAATTTTCAGCAAAAGTAATTAAAATATTAATACACATTCACTCAGAGAAAGGTCCTTTTGACACAACAAACATCATTTTGACACAAAAGGAATTTACTCTTATTTCAGAGCATAAGAGGATTTTCTTTTGTTCCAACCATAATTTCTTTTCGATAGGATCCGTTTGAGGCAAGAGGATTTAATCTTGTCTCAAAATGAATTTCTTTTTGACTATAAATTTATCCTGTCATTTAATTACATTATCATTATTATTATTAAAATAACTTAATCAAGCTAATAGTTTTTAAAAAATAATGAGACTTACATTGTATAGTTTCTATAATATGTGGAGAAAATCCCCAATCTTGAAGAATTTTCTTCATGTTGACACAACCTAACTGTCACTTGAAGTGAAAAAAAATGAAAGTCGATATTTTTTCACGAAAATGAAAATTTTTATTGCCTCGAAATTAATTCCGTTTGAGTCAAGAGGAAATCTAATTGCTTCTATAAAATTTCATTCAAGAGGATTTTCTTTTGTTTTCAAAAAGACCTTTTCTCTGAGTGTTATTGTTAAACTTGAGATAATTTTACCGTATAGTTTCTGAGATCTTGTCTTCCAAAATTCACTATTTTTCTTAATATTTTGCATTTTTCTAATGTCCGACGCGAAAAAAATTAGTAACTTGAAATATATCATTTAATAACTTTTGATGTACAATTAGGTCTTAATTCAAAATTAAAACAAAAATAATTCAATATTCAAGGATCATATTACTCTTGAAAGACCAAAAGATTTACCGTTTAGTTGTTGAGTATTATTTATCCTAAAATTAAAATGTTGCAAAAAAAATTTTTTATGTTGAAAACACAAAACAAGTGACTAAAAAAGTTGAATACCGCGAAGATTCGAATAAAACGACAAATTTTAAAACGAATTTTTTGGCGTAAAAAGGGAAGTAACACAAAAGCCTTCTAATAAAATATAAATTTACTTAGTTAAAGTTTCAATAACTGTTACTGAACAAAATATTTTTCAAATAATAGTCATAAACTTAAAATCGAAAATTCTGTAGCTGTCATTGAAATCATGGTTAGTTTGACAGATTTCTAAATCCTCGGCACTACGTTTTTCAAAAAAATTACTATTTTTCTTTAAAATTTTATTACTTACATTTTTAAATGTTGGAAAACAAGGAATATTGTTTAAAAATATAAAATTTAGTTTTACATTAACCTTTTTATTTCATATTTGGCATTTTAGAAAAACAAAGTTTTGACCTTGACTAGCTCATTCAAACTATCCTTCTTAACAGAATTGACAGTTGATCGAAATTCTATTTTATGGAATGTCTGTTTAAAAGAAGTTTTAAGGGCATGTGATGGAGTATGACGTCACTTGTATAGGCAAAATTTGTCCGTAACTTTTCTCTTAAAATATTGAATATTTTGTCATGAAACTTGGTAGAATTACTTAAAATGTCATTAGGAAGGTCTCTCAGACCCAAGTTTGTTTGATTTTTGGGTCAAAATTAATTTTTGTGAAATTTCTTTTTTTCGAAAATTTCACAAAAATTAATTTTGAGCTAAAATTCAAACAAATTTGGGTCAGAGAGACCTTCTTAATGATATTTTAAGTAATTTTACCAAGTTTCATGACAAAATATTCAATACTTTAAGAGAAAAGTTACGGACAAATTTTGCCTATACCAGTGACGTCATAATCCATCACATGCCCTTAAATGAGTGAATTTATCTTTAACAGAAATTCTACATGCTCGAATCTTTATCAAGCCGAAATAGTATTTGATAGAACTCATTTTTCATCGAATATTTATTTAGTAGAATGTACAGATGAGTGAAGTTTCATTTAATAGAATTCATATTTGATCGAAATTTCATTTAATAGAATTCACAGTTGATCGAAATTCTATTTTATAGAATCCACACTTAAACGAAGTTTCATTTGGCCGAATCAGCAAATGTCCGAATAAACATTCGTCAGAAAGATTTTGGCGCGAATTTGAAAATTAGCCAATCAGAAATTATCAACAAAATTGTGATTGGCTAATTTTCAAATTCGCGCCAAAATCTTTCTGACGAATGTTTATTCGGACATTTGCTGATTCGGCCAAATGAAACTTCGTTTAAGTGTGGATTCTATAAAATAGAATTTCGATCAACTGTGAATTCTGTTAAATGAAATTTCGATCAAATTTGAATTCTATTAAATGAAACTTCACTCATCTGTACATTCTACTAAATAAATATTCGATGAAAAATGAGTTCTATCAAATACTATTTCGGCTTGATAAAGATTCGAACATGTAGAATTTCTGTTAAAGATACATTCACTCATTTAAAACTTCTTTTAAACAGACATTCTATAAAATAGAATTTCGATCAACTGTGAATTCTGTTAAATGAAAATTCGATGAAATATGAATTCTCTCAAATGAAACTTCGGGTATATATGAATTCTAATATATGAAAGGTCGGTGATATTTGAATTCTGTCAAACATTATTTTGATGAAATGTGAATTCGGCTACAAGAAATGTCTAAATAATAGAATTCGGCCAAATGAAATTTCGAACTAATCGGAATTAGAACATATTCATGCGTCTCCAAAAGTATATAATTTTTTGTAAATATTTCGAAGTATGTTTATAACATTCAGATTTAATGTTTGAATTTAGTTTTATTGATGATTGATACAACAACAAAAATCCGATTTACTAATAAAGAAGCCATAAAAAAGAATAGAGTCGAATAAACAGTTATCTAATCTTTTCTATGTTCCTGCTATTTATGTAAGTAGAATTAACATTACCATAACATACCATTTTCATCATTTTGTAATTTTTCTTTCAAATCACAATTATTTTATTTGGGTCAAACCATTGACTTTCGTCTGAGGGCTGCCGCGGACATTTTTTGCTTTAAAATTAGGTTTAGAATTTACGAAACTTGAATTTTTTCTGAATTCAGTAACCATAATATTATGGTGTAAATTTGATTTCTTTTCGCGTTATTATCAATTCAAAATATAAGTTTCACGGTGTTTTTTTGTAACCTCAAATCTGACACTTTTCTTAAAAACATTATAATTAAAACATTAGTTTAAATTATAAATCAAAACTTACGCGAATTAGTAATTTTATTTATGTAAACTCTAGAAATGTTGTACATTTTAGTAACATACATTATTTTAATATTAATAATAATAATCGCAAACTTCATTCTTTCATTCTTTCATTCTGTCCACACCTGAAGTTTGGCACCATAGATGTTTTTTTGTTTTAAATCAATAACTTTTGAAAAAATGTATTTTTATATTAATTATAAGATTTGTAATTTTATTTATTTAATTATTGATTCTCCTGAATCTAAATTTTAAATCAATTGACAAATTTATATAGTTTATTTTCAATAATAATAATGTATTACAATGGAGCGCATGATTATACCATAATCCGTTTTTTTTTAGAAATTACAATATTTCGAAATCCATAGCTCAGAACAGCTATTTCATAGAAGTACATTAATTCGAACTAAATTGTAGATGAATTTTTATCATACAGAATTTTCATATAATCGAATATTTATATAATTAAATTTTAATTCATTCGTATTTTTATTTATGAAAATAATTATTTGAATGAATTTAATTTTTTCGATTTTTCAGTTAAAAGAACAGCAAATGCAATGAAATCTTATTTTAGTGACATTCAACATGTAAGAAATTTATTTAAAGATAATTCAGAATTAGAGGAATAATAAATTCTTAAAAATTTAAGGTTATGTAATTTTCATTTGATAGAAATTCAATTTAATGAATTTGAAGAAAGTAGGATTGATAATTAAAAGAAATTGTAAAGAGATGAATTTAAACTTGACGTAACTATTATTTGACAGATTGATTAAAATGTCGAACTTTTTTATGGCACAAATTTTAATAAATTTAACTTAAACTTGACAGAATTTCAATTTAATCGAATATTCATATAGTCGAATTTATAATTGAACGAACTTTTATTTAATAGAATATTTATATAACCGAAATGTTATATAAAACATGTTATATATAGTTATATAACATATATAGAAATATATAGTGTATATATATATATATATATATAGTGTTATATATAGAAATTTGATCGAATTTCTATATTATCGACATATTAAACTTGCGAATTTTCATTTCATCGACATATCATAGTGGCGACGAGCTCCATTAGTAAGACAAGGATGAACATATCTCTGTCCTTGTCTTACTAATGGAGCTCGTCGCCACTATGATATGTCGATGAAATGAAAATTCGCAAGTTTAATATGTCGATAATATAGAAATTCGATCAAATGACATTTCGGTTATATAAATATTCTATTAAATAAAAGTTCGTTCAATTATAAATTCGACTATATGAATATTCGATTAAATTGAAATTCTGTCAAGTTTAAGTTAAATTTATTAAAATTTGTGCCATAAAAAAGTTCGACATTTTAATCAATCTGTCAAATAATAGTTTCAATCGATTGATTAATGGAAAATAGATTTTGTTCAGGTATAAAATATCTTCTTTTTTGTTAATAGTAAAACCGTGATTTTTAATATGCAACATTTCAGAAAAAACACGTTTTTTATAATTTGATTCACGATCTATAATATGAGAGTTATTCCAATCGAATTCGATTGTACTTAGATTGATGTGTACTGAAAATAGGATCATTGTTATTGCAATTTGACTTGTGTTCATTAGTACGTTTTTTTAATGTACGTTTTGTTTCGCCAATATAGCTCGCAGGGCAATCTTTACAATCAATTTTGTATACAATATTCGTGGTATTCCATTTATCTGTAGTATCTTTGCCCAGTTTTACGATATTTTAAAAATTTTTTTTACAATTGGAATAATCTAGTGAAATCAACATAATTAAAAGGTATACCAACTTTCGGCATTTGTTTATACAAAAGTACACGTGGATTGTTAGAATTATTTGCATTAATGTTTTTATATTTAATATTTTTAAGACGTTTAGTTATATGTTTATTAATAAAATCCAAAGGATAGTCATTCTTCATTAAAATTTGTTTTACTTTCACTAGATTATTTTTATGAAAAGATTTATCAGATAGTAAGATAGCTCTATCAACTAAATTATAAACAATGTTTATCTTTTGTTGTACAGGATGATTTGAAAAGTGATTGATAAGTCTGCCTGAAGAAATAGGTTTCTGGTACCAATTATTAATTATTTTATTATCTTTTATTTTCAATGTGATGTCCAGAAAATTAATTTGTTTGTCCTTCTCAAGTTCATAAGTAAATTGTAAATGTTGATCAAATGAGTTAAATATGTTAATAATCAAATCAACATGATCTTTATGTAAACTCAAAATTATGTCGTCAACATATCTGTGGTAAAAAAGAGGAGTGCAATTATACGTTGTTTTTAATATTTTCAAGCAATCACTTTCCAAATCATCCATGACAATATTGGCAAACAAAGGTGATATGGGTGAACCCATAGGAGTACCATCAATCTGTTGGTAGTATTTGTCATTAAACACAAAACACGTATTTTCATAAAGAAAGGTCGAGCATTTCACAATATCAGCGAACGGAATTTTGCAATTCATAATACAATTTACTCGTCGTTCTAAACTTTGTATAACTAAATATAAAGGAACATTCGTAAAAAGCGAAGTGACGTCAAGAGACATCAATATATAATCGTCCGGAATAGTAAGATTATCCAGTTTTTAGGGTTTCGTGGTTCGGGACCGAAACCCTTATAGTGAGACTTTGTCGTCCGTCCGTCCGTCCGTCCGTCGTACACAGTAGCCTATGTTACTTCAAGTAGCCTATGTCACATTTCAAGTAGCCTATGTCACTTCAAGTAGCCTATGTCACACTTCAAGTAGCCTATGTCCCACTTCAAGTAGCCTATGTCACTTCAAGTAGCCTATGTCACTTCAAGAAGCCTATGTCACTTTAAGTAGCCTATGGCAGACTTCAAGTAGCCTATGTCACTTCAAGTAGCCTATATCACACTTCAAGTAGCCTATGTCACTTCAAGTAGCCTATGTCACTTCAAGTAGCCTATGTCACACTTCAAGTAGCCCATGTCACTTCAAGTAGCCTATGTCACACTTCAAGTAGCCTATGTCACACTTCAAGTAGCCTATGTCACTTCAAGAAGCCTATGTCACACTGCAAGTAGCCTATGTCACTTCAAGTAGCCTATGTCACATTTCAAGTAGCCCATGTCACTTCAAGTGGCCTATGTCACTTCAAGAAGCCTATGTCACTTTAAGAAGCCAATGACACACTTCAAGTAGCCTATGGCAGACTTTAAGTAGCCTATGTTACACTTCAAGTAGCCTATGTCACTTCAAGAAGCCTATGTCACACTGCAAGTAGCCTATGTCACTTCAAATAGCCTATGTCACACTTCAAGTAGCTTATGTCACTTTAAGTAGCCTAAGTCACACTTTAAGTAGCCTATGTCACATTTTAAGTAGCTTATGTCACTTTAAGTAGAATATGTCACACTTCAAGTAGCCTATGTCACACTTCAAGTAGCCTATCTTACTTCAAGTAGCCTATATCACTTCAAGTAACCTGTGTCACTTTAAGTTTCCTATGTTATTCAGCTTTTCAGATTGCATGTGAGACAGACGGAAACATAAAGTAACAGAAGACCACGAAACCCTAGATTGTAGGCGCAATGCGCCTGCTTTCTGTGCTGTTTATTTAATAAGCTCAAAGCTATTATTTACATGAGATTTTGGTAACTGAATATTTTGTTTTAGATCATTATACAAAATTTTTGCTAGCAAATATGTTGGGCTATTGACTAATGAGATAATAGGTCGAAACGGAGTGTCTTTTTTGTGAACTTTTGGAAGTCCATAACACTTAGCTAAAACTGTGTCAGTTAAAGTTAATTCGTTGTGATGATATTTACGATCTAAAAAGTCATTGTCATTTAAGTCTTGTAGAATTTTGCTAGTATTAGTTCGAACTTTATTTAACGGATTTAATCTTAAAAGCTTATAAGTAGAAGAGTCACATAGCAGGTCAGACATTTTTTGATAATAAACAGATTTATATAGGCAAACGGTAGTGTTTCCCTTGTCAGAATTCGTAAACATTTTATATCCGGATTTTCTTTTAAAAAATCGTTTGTTGATTTTATTTTTGTAGAAAATTGTTTGTCGTCATGTGACGTTTTCACAACTTTTTTTAAATTAACGTTTAAATTGTGTGTAATATTTTCTCTAATTTTATTTTTCGAATTATTATCAATATCTAATCTGCAAATCGACGATTCTGTATTTTTTAAAATATTAACAATCTCTGGATTAGAAAACGAATTTGCAGAACTGTGATTGGGACCTAAGGCCACAACATCGATGACATTTTTTGGTAAATTGACGTTAGTTAAATTCACCACCCATTCTTTCTTATCAGAAGTTTGCTGTTTAGTTTCTAAGTTAGAAATGAGTGAGTTGAACTTATTAAAATATTTATTCTTCAAATTGTTGCGAATGGAATTGAACTTTTGATTAGTAAGTTCAAAAAATTTGAGTTTTACATTTTTTTCCAAAGGCGATTGTTCAATTTGCATTTCTTTATAGTTCAACTTTCCTTTTAAAAAATTGATATTAAAATGAGTGTCCCTGATATGTGTATTTAAAATTTTATATAAAAGTTGTTGTTTAAGATGGTTAAAATAATTATTACATGTTCTACTATAAAAATTAAGATGATTGAAACGCATACCCATATTGATTATGAACTGTGGCAATATGTTATGACTCCTGCAACTTAGTAAAAATTGGCGTCTTGACAAAGATTCAGCTATAAATCAGCAATAAATTTGAAAAAACTTGATGTAGCCATTAATGGAGAGTACATAATAGATCCAGTACTCGAATATCTTAATTAAAAGACAGATTCCCTTCCGAAATGTTTATTATGTGAGAAAGTAAATTCGATCGAAGGAAGGCAAATAAATAACATAAACGATTATTTTCTTCATATTTCTATTATTTTTGCAATTTTAGAATTATTTTCTACAAATTTCAATTATTATTTTATTCAAATTATTGAATGCGACCTATTGATATTTAATATAGTAATTATTATTCTTATATCAAATTTTAATTTTATTGTTACTTGAAATACATTTCTAAATTTTATATTGTAATGGACTTTTGCCCGTAATAAATAAATAAATAAATTCAATGTTTTTTATTGTCATGAATTTTTAAATTTATTATATTAGTATTTAATTATTTTCTACAAATTTCAATCATTTTCTTTATTATTTTTATTATTGCCATGAGTTTATTAAATTTGTACATTACTTTTCAATTAATTTCAACAAATTTCAATTATTTTCTTCAAACTTCAATTATTCTCTATAAATATTTTATTTATTCACCAGCTTTCAATTATTTATGTCATTATTTAATCAGTATCTTAAGATTTCAATTATTTGGTCAATTTTTCACATATTGTCTTTAAATTTTTAATTTTATGCATCAGTTATCAATTATTTTTCTTCAAATTACAATTATTTTTGTTATTGTTCAATTTTTTTTAAATTTCAATTGTGTTCTTCGATCCTCAAATTATTATCAGGAAAACGAATCGATTGACCTATATAACTTTATAATTGATCAAGAATTCATAAAATAATTCATATTTTTACATTTTTTTGAGGAAGCAAATTATTTTGCTTACTTGGAAGCGAAATGTCCATGAAATGGACATAATTGTCACCTAGTTTTCAATATCTCAACTATTGTGCGAAAATTAAAATTTTTTACACCAGTCTCAAACTTTTGTTTAAAATTTTAATTATTTTTGTCATTCTTTAATTATTATTTTTGAAACTTTTCAATTATTTACTTCAAATTCCAATTACTTCGTTTGAATTTTTGTCATGATTTTTTATTTTTAATCAATTTTTCAATTAGTTTTGTTATTTACAACTTTTTTTTTCAAATTGAATTATTTTTGTCATTATTTAAAAACTTACTATTTAATCACTTTTTTTATACCTCACTATTTACTCACTTTTTTCACTTAAAAACTCATTATTTACTCACTTTTTTAAATTAAAACGTCTTTTTTTTTCACTATATTCAACTAGTGTTCAATAATAATTCTCGGCTTTTTTCAATTGTCAATTATTTTTTTGAACTTTCAATATAATTCTTTAATTATCTTCTTCAATTTTCAATTGATTTCATAAATTTTCATTCATTTCCTAAAATTTGTACTATAATTGTCTTCAGTTTTTGATTGACAACTTAATATTCTTCTTTAATTTTGTACCTAATTATCCTTTACTTTTTTTAAAATTATTTTGTTCTGTTGTCGATTATTCTCGACATATTCTTAATATTTAATTAATTTAGTAATTTTTCTTTTAATTATCAATTATTTTTTTACAAATTTAATTTAATTCTTTAATCTTCAATTTATTTCTTCAATTTTTAATATTTTCTCCAATTATAATTCTCGTCATTTTTCAATTATTTCTTTCAATTATTAATTACTTTCCACAATTTATAATTATTTCCTACAATTTTTTCAATTATTCTCTTAAGATTTTATAATTACTTTTTTTCAATTTTTTTGTTTTGCTGTCTATTAATCTAGCCATTTTTCGAATTTTATTTCCAATTGTCTATTATTTTCGTCATATTTCAGATATTTTCTTCAATTTTTTAATTATTCTCGTCATTTTTCAATTATTTCTTTCAATTATTAATTTTTTCCGCAATTTTCAATTATTTTCTACAAATTTTTCAATTTACAATTATTCTTGAATTTTATAATTATTCTTTAACATTTTGTTCTGTTGACAATTATTCTCGAAAGGGTTTTCTAATTTTTTTTTCAATTGTCAATTACTTTCTTAAAATTTTAATTTAATTCCTTAATCTTTAACTTATTTCTTCAATTCTTAATTATTTTCTTTTCTCAATTATTATTTTTAATTTGAAATCCCAGTCTTCAATTTTCAATTATTTTATTCAATATTCAGTAATCCTTACCTTTCTTCAATTATCAATTATTTTTTTTAAATTTAAATTTAATTCTTAAAATTTCAATTTATTTCTTAATTTTTTTTTATTATTTTCTTCGAATTTTAATATAATATAATATTTAATATTATATTAATGTTGTTTATTATATTTTTGTAATAAAAATTTTGCTGTCATATTTTTGCTAAAATTAAAACATGTTCTGAGTACCATGTATTCTTGCTGAAATCCATCAAATTTATTTTATTGAATTGATTTTGTCATATTTCGCTGAAAGATTTTCAATTTATTTTCTTTAACATTATATCAGAACTTTTTAAATCACAGATTTTTGTTTCCTGTTTAAAATCTAATTATTAAATAAATAGTTTAAAAACCCATTTGAAGTTAAAAATTATTTTTAAAAATATTTCATTGCAACAACCATCTTCTCTACAATTTATGTCTGAAAAACTTTTCAGTACGACTTACCGTTTTCGCGAAAAATGCAATCCAAAACCATTTTCGATTTGGGATCCCAACTTTTTGGTTTTAAGCTAGTCACATGTGCCACTAACGATTTATGAAATAAACTGGCTTATGGGTTATTCTCTCAAAACGGACAAATCACATGTTCACGTAATTTTATCTAAAATATTATTTAAATTAAGAGTTAGTCCATTATATTTCATCTAAAGCAGTTGCGGCATATTTTTTAAAAATTCCGATACGTTGTAGAAATCGTCTTCAGGGTCCTAAGAATCAGGACTGTTATGGATTTAAATCATTGGGAAATTTTCATTTAAATCCACAAATTTGCGGATAAATCTTAAAATCTTAAATTTTAATTTTTTATTGTTACATTTTTATGTGTTTAAGTCATTATAATTTAATAAATAAATTTAATAAATAGACATAATTATTAAAATTAAAAATAGGGTAAAGGTATCAGTTTTTAGACACGTTCCAGTTTATCGGACAAATTTTTATTTTCTATGATTTCAGAATAATACGACTTATAAATTGTCTATAATATTTTTTATTGAAGAGATTAAAACACTTTTTAAATGTGTTTACTGTAAAACGTAACGACAGTTAAGAAAAAAATTATGAAATTTTACGGAATACGAAATCTGCGATTTTCGGATATTTTTCGTAACAAAAAGTTAAGAAAATGACTTTTTTCAAGAGAGTATAAAACTATCATTTTATTATTTTTTATATAAATCTGTGATTATAATGATTTCTTTAAAGAATTGATTCTCGTAAAAAAATAATATTTTTAAAATATATCAAATTCAGAGAAATGATGACTCTACTTTTGACCAAAAATGGTTTGAAAAAAAATTATTAGTTCTAAAAATATGTCAAAATTAAACATTTTTAGTCAGACATTTTTTCTCTTGAAAGTGTTTTAATTTTAGTGAGTCTAATATTTTTAACAATAAATACTTAACATAAAAAAAATCGAAAATTTTCAAATTAGAATACGTAGAGCGAAAGAAAATCTTGTTTTCTTGAACTTAGTTTTAAATTTGAAACTGTTTTTAAAATCAATGATTTTATAATTATTTTGTGTTTTAAAAGTTAAAATAAATTTTATTTAATATGAATCGACTGTCATAATACAAATTTTTGTACATATTTAATAAATGATTTTTTGAAACTGAAAATAATCCGTAAATTGTAAAGTAATTTGCTAAAAAAAAAATAACTTAAAAACCTATGCAAAAAAACTAAAAGTTTGGCATTATTTGGTTTTTCTGACAAAGAGTTTAAAATCACGTTAAATTTTTTTTTTTTAAACTTTGGCGTCCAAGTTTTTATTATAATAAAAATAAATTATTAAAATTATTTGTTTTCAAAATATTTTTGGTCAACTATCAATGTTAGTCATTCTTCCGTGTCTGATAAATTTAAAAAATATTTTTTTTATCAAGAATTATTTTTAGAAAGAAATAATCGTAAAACATGTTATAAACAATGACATTAAAATTTCTGGACATTTTACTGGAAATTCTGAAATTTCGTGAATAATCAGGGAATTTTTTCATAATCTAGATTTAGTCAGGACAAGTAGGAGAATTTTTGTTTAATTTTTTAAAATTATTCTTTAATAAAAAACAGCTTGCGACACATGAATAATCACTAAAGTTTTTTAACCCAAATTGCAAAAATTAAAAAATTTATTACATCGATTTCCTAATTGTCTGATATTCTCTTAAAATGAATTATCGTTCAACAAAATTTTCATTTAATAAAATTTTTGAAACAGAATTTAGATCTGTTTCTAAAATTGAAAAATTTGTTATAGAAGAATTCTTATAAACTTAAATTTTGTTAAATGGAAAATCTGCTAAATAGAAAATCTGAAATATGAAATTTTTAGAAATAGAAATTCCCTTATATGGCAATTCAGTTAAATGTTATTTATCAAAATTTTCATTAAGCAGAAAACTGTGTTTATTACAAATTTCATGTAATGTAAATCCAATTTGTCTAATTTATTAAAATTAATGCCTTTAATACGTATTGATAGAATCTTAATTATTATTGAAAAAAAAAAATTATAAGTTAAATAAAAAAAGACGAATAAAAATCCTGATTATTTATTAAGAGTAAATTTAAGTCGGGAAAATTAACTTGGATTAATGAAATTTAAGTAGGATATAATTACAATTGTCATTGTTTATTAATGAAATGTTGCTTTTTTGCAGGTAAGACGAAGAGAAGAGATTCAAAGAAAAAGTCGGAAACTGGGGACAATCAGCATCGAGAACAAAATTTATTGTCTGGTGGAAGAATTGTTGATAATCAATCAAAGTGGAAGAAACTTGGTTACAAGGGTGATTCCAGTCAAGGAATTAAGAAAACCGATACAATTTTATCCAGTAATGATTTAAGTGCTTCGAGAAAAATTGGAGAAGTCAGGAGAACAAGTGACAGTGACTTGACTAGATCGATAACGGAGAAAACCAATGTTCTTAATGCTGTGGGATCGAGGTTATCGGAAGTCAATGGAATTAGAAAAGATCTCGTTAGTCAAGAGAAAAGAAGACGATCGAGTCTAATTGATGAGAAGGATCTAAATTTGTCTGGTAAAATAGTTTATGTCTATTCTTAATTAAAATTTTAATTTTACATTCAGTAAAATCAGTTTTTGAAATACAAACAATCTAAAATGAAGAAATGTAATGTTTAGTGACATAATTGGTAATTTTTTAAAAGAAAATGTTATCATCTTCTTCACACTATTTGTTAATATTATTTTTTTTACTTCTTTCATATCCTATAAAAAATTCATTCAATTGATCATAACTTTAATTTTTTGAAAAATGTTATTGCTTTTAAAATGAATAAATTCAGTTTTTAATTGATGCAAATTTAAATAGATTATAAATTAAATTCATATAAATTTTTATTAATTTTTAATTTTTGTTAATTTTAAATTCAGTAAATTAATACTTCAATCTATACAAATTTCAATCGATCCTAATTTTAATTGAAGAAGCTTACATATGTTAATGGAAATTTCAATGGATTCTAAGTTTAATTCGTTCAAATTTAATTTGACATTAACTGTAATTCATTATACTTTTTAATCAATTTTTGAATTATAATCAACTCTATTCATTTTAACTTTAATCAATCCAAATTGCATTCTATTGACATTTCATTTAATTCCATATTAAATTGATTTAAACATTAATTCTAATTTTTATTTATCAAAATTTTAGTATATTATAATTTTAATTATCTTCTTTTCAATTTAAATCGATCCAAATTTTAGTCGATGAGTCAAACCAAATTTTATTTTCCAAAAATGTTAATTCTTTATTAAAATTTACATTGATAACAAATTTTGATATATTTTAAATTTCATTCAAACGTTAATTGTTTTTTACTAAATTCAAACTTTGATACATTTTTTATTAAATCAGTTTTTAATTGATTTTAATAGATTGAAATTGAATAATTTTAATAAATTAAATTTTACTAAAAGTAGGCTTCACAAGTCGTCCCCTATTTCCCCTAAATGTCCCCTATTTTGCGATTGGTCCCTAAAAGTCCTCTATTTAGAAAATTTTACCCTAAAATTCCCTATTTTTCACGAAAGTATATTTAAAGTCAAGGTATCTAGAGATTTTCAATCTTCTTTAAATTTTTATTATTTATTCAATCTTCGATTATTTCTATAATTTTTAAACTATTTTCTCCCATTTTTCATTTATTAAATTAAATTTCAATAGATTTTCTGAATTTTCAATCCTTCATCTCAGATTCCAATTCTTTTCTTCAATTTACAAGTATGTTTATCATTATTTCTTAATTTTTTTCTTCCATTTATAATTATTTGTATTTGTATTTGACTAATTTCATAAACTCTCATTCATTTTAATCAAATTTAAATTATTTTATTCAATTTAAATTATTTTCTTTTACTTATTAAATATTTTCAATATTTTTCAATTAATTTCCAAAACTTGCAATTATTTTTTTAAATTCTAATTTTTGTCATTATTTTTTCATTGTGTTTATCATTTTTCAGTTATTTTATTAAATTTCAAAAATGTATTGTAATTTTATCACTTATTTTTCATAAATTTTATTTATTTTCTTAACCTTTCAATTATTTCTTTAACTTTGAAAATATTTTCTCCAATTTTTAGTTTTGTAAAGTATTTTTTCATACACTTTCTACATTTTTTAATTATTTATCTCAAATTTCAGTAATTTGGCAAATATTTCCATCATTTTTAAATTTATTTCTTTCATTTTTCAATTTTTTTCTCCAAATAATAATTTTTCAATTATTTTTTAACTGATTTACTAAACCTTTAATTATTTATTTCAAACTTCAATTATTTAAAAAAATTGTTAATAAATTTTAGAATTTTTCATTTATTTTTTTCAAATTTACAATTACTTTCAGTATTTTGTAATTAATTTCTTAAATTTTCAATCATTTATCTCAAATTTCAATTATTTTTGTCATTTTTCAATTATTCTTCTCAATTCTTGATTGTTTTCGTGAATTCTCAAATATTTTCTAAATTTTAAATTACTGTCTTCAATTTTCAATTATTTCTATATAATTTTGCAATTTTTTTCTCCAAATTATAATTTTTAAAATTATTTTTTAACTGAAAAAAAAACCTTTAACCATTTATTTCAAATTTCAATTGATTAAAAACATTTTTTGTGAATTTTAAAATTATTTTTTTCAAAGTTACAATATTACTTTCGGTGTTTTGTAAAAAATTCGTAAATTTTCAATTATTTATCTCAAGTTTCAATTATTTTAACAAATTTATCATTATTTTTGTTATTTTTTAATTGTTTCCTTTAATTGTTTAATTTGATATATATTCTATAATTTTTTAAAATTATTTTTCTCAAATCTCGATTGTTTTCTTTAATTTTCAAATATTTACTTAATTTTAAATTACTGTCTTCAATTTTTAATTATTTCTATAATTTTGCAATTTTTTTCTTCTATTTTTAATTTTTAAAATTATTTTCAGTTTGATTTACTTAATCTTAATTTATTAATCTTAAATTGCAATTAATTGTTTTCAACATTTAATTTGTTTTATTACCTTCTCATTGGTTTCTTCGATTTTAAATTACATTAATCATTTTTTAATTAGTTTCCTAAATTTTCAATTATTTTTCTCAGTTCTCGATTGTTTTCATCAATTTCGAATTTCTTTTCAATTATTCTCATCATTTTTAAACTAATTTTTTCAATTTTCAATTATTGTCTTCAATTTTCAGTTGTTTCTATAATTTTGCAATTCTAGAAACAATTTTTAATTTTTTAAATTATTTTTAAACTGATTTATTAAACCTTCAATTAATTATCTCAAATTTGAACTCTTTCTTTTAATTTTGATTAGTTTTATAATTTAAAAAAAAAATTCAAATTTTTATTATGTTAATTATTTTTTAATTAATTACCTAAATTTTCAATTTTTTTTAATTTACCATTATTCTTATCTTTTTTCAATTATTTTCTCTTAGTTCATATATGTACTCTTTCAAATTATTTTGATATTATTTTTAAATTATTTTATTCAATTTTTATTTATTCTCATCATTTATATTTCAATTATTATGTTGACTTTTCAATTATTTCTGATGTTCTGCACACATTTCCTATAATTTTGAATTAATATTTATCAGTTTTAAATTTCTTTTCACAATTTGTAGTTATTTTCCTTTTTTGTTTGTTTGTTATTATTATTAATTTGAAAATTTAGTAATTATATTATTTAATTATATTTTTTTATCCTATAATTTTGTAATTTTGTCCTACTCAAATAAAATCGAGGTTTTACTGTGTATAATTAATTTATCTTTATTTATAAAGTTTTTAAAGTACCCCAAAAGTTCCCTATTTTTGTATGTTCAGTCCCCTATTTTCCCTAAAATATTCTTCATTGTCACTGTGTTAAAAAAAAAAAATTTCAACCATTTTTTTGTAGATTCTCTATTTTTTAAAATTTTAGATTTTATGAATTTTTCCAAATGTGAAAGATTTTTTGTTCTTTAAAATCTTTTTTCGTTAATTTCCTTATTTCTGAAATCATTTTCTTAACATTTGAATTTTAATTATTATTGAATTTTAATGAATTTTAATTTACTTTTTTTCATTTCTATGTTTTTTAGTATATTTTTCTCAATTTTCATACTTTTGAATTTATTCATAAAATTTTTGTTCATTTTTGGTAATTTTCTCTTTTTTAGGTAAGATCATGAAAATAATTTGGTTTTTGTAGTTTTTTCAAAATATCTCTTAAAAATCAATAGACTTTACTCAAAGATTAAAATCAATTCATCATAATGTAAATTACGAGACATTTTGATAAAACTCGAAAAACCAAATTATTTTCGTGACGATCCCTACTTTTTTTTTATAACTTATTAGACTGTTTACAAATATTTCCTTGCTCTAATACGTTTTTTTCGTGTCAATTTTCTATGTTTTAATTTTTTCTCAATTTCTACCATTTATGCTTAGATTATCGCACGCTTTCTCCAGGGTGTCTACTAACCGGGAATTTAAAATGACCGGGAAAAACCGGGAATTAACCGGGAATTTTCCGTCAAACCGGGAATTTCTTTTCTGGGATAATAAATTCTTTTCAATTTTAAATTATTTTCTTCAATTTCCAATTATTTTCTACAATTCTCAATTATTTTCTTCCATTTTAAATTATTTTCATTAATTTAAAATTATTTCTTCATTTCTCAATTATTTTCTTCCATTTTCTACTATTTTCTTCAACTGCCAATTATTTTCTTCAATTTTCAATTATTTTCATTAATTTCTAAATAATTTATTTAATTCTGAAATATTTTCTACGATTTTCAATTATTTTAATCAATTTTTAATTATTTTCTTCAACTATAAATTATTTTTTTTGAATTGCCAATTATTTGATTCAATTTTCAATTATTTTCTTCAATTTTTAATCATTTTCATCAATTTTTAATTATTTTCTTCAGATCTCATCTATTTCCTTCAATTTTTGATTATTTAATTTAATATTCAATAATTCTCGACTTTTTTCAACTATTTTTTTCAATTATCATTTATTTATTTCACATCTCAATAACTCATCCATTTTTCAATTATTTCCTTATATAATCAATAATTCTCGGTTTATTTTAATATTTTTTTTCAATTATCAATTATGTTTTCGAAACTTAAATTCAATTCATCAGTTATTATTCAACAATTTTCATAAAATCGCATTTTCTTCAATTTCAAATTATTTTCTACAATTTTTATTGTTTATTGTTTTTTTTCCAATTCTATAATTCCTGGGTTGTTCAATTTCTTTTTTCTTCAATTATCACTTATTTTTCTTCTACTTTCAATCCAATTGTTCAATTCTTGAATTATTTTCTTTAATTCTCAATTATAATTTTCGACATTCAATTCCATTCTTTAATTTTCAATTTTTTTTTTAATATTCAATAACTCTAGGCTTTTTACAATGATTTTTTTTAAATTCTCAATTATTTTCTTCAAATTCCAATTTTTTTTCTTAAATTTCAATTATTTTCTTAATTTTCAATTATTTTTTAATATTTCTTTCAATTTCTCAATTTTTTCAATTTTCAATTTCTTTTCAATTATCTTCAATATTTAACAATTCTCAGCTTTTTTAACTTATGTTTTTCTTTCAATTTTTATTTAAATTGAGAATTTTAAAATTATTTTCATCAAATCGCTATTATTTCCGTCGATTTCTAAATTTTTTTGCTGTTTCCAAATATTGTATTTAATTTTTAAGTACTTTCTTCAATTTTTTATTATTTTCTTCAATTTTCAATTATTTTCTTTTATTTTTAATTATTTTGTTCAATTTTCAATTGTTTGTTTCAATATTCAGTAATCTCGACTTTTTTCAATTATTTTTTTTTCAATTATCAGTTATTTATTTCATATTTCAAAACCTCCTTCAATTTTCAATAATTTTCTTCTATTTTCAATTTAATTGTTCAATTAGTCAATTATTTTTTTCAATTCTTAATTAATTTCTTTAAATAACAATTCTATTCTTCAATTTTCAATGCTTTCTTCAATATTAAATAATTCCTGTCATTTTCCATTTTTTTTTAATTATAAATTATTTTCTTCTTTTTTCAATCCAATTGTTCAGTAATTTTCTTTAATTCTCAATTATTCTATTCGAATTTCAATTTTATTTCTCAATTTTCAATTTTTTTTTTTAATATTCAATAATATTGTGTTTTTCTAATTTCAATTTGATTATTTAATTTTCAATTTATTTCTTCAATTTTGAATTATTAACTTAAATTTTAAATTATTTTTTTGGATTTTCTATCTAGTTGACTAATTTTCAATATTACATTCTTTGAATTTAATAACCATTGTTCAATTTTTTCAATGATTGTTCAATTGTAGATTAATATTTACTTATTTTTTAAAATTTTTTTTCTAATTGTCAAATATCTTTGTCATTGTTCAATTATTTCTTTCTATTATTAATTATTTCTTTTCATTATTAATTGTTTTTTTTAATTCTTAATTATTATTTTTTGTAAAGTTTAATATTTAATTCTCAATTATTTTCTTTGAATTTCCTTTATTTTCTTCAATTATCAACAGTTATATTCAATTTTTGTAGCAATTTGTAGGTCTATTTATACTTAAAACAAAATTTAAATTAACAAGAGAAAAAACCGGGAAAAATAGGAACTAAAACCGGGAAAAACCGGGAATTTTGTGGGACGTAATTAGTAGACACCCTGTTTCTCGATTTTCTTTTTTAAACTTTAAATTGTAGTATTTTTTTTTAATTTAAAAACATTTTTTCATTCCTTTAAGGTTCTTTACAATATAATTCTTGTTTTTTTTTTAATCGAATTTTTCTTTTTTACAGAATCTCAAAATGTGGAGACTTCTTATTTTCACAGTCAGAAGGGACTGTCGGACACCTCAACGCAGAATTCTCTCTCAGCCTTGAAAGTAAACACCAATTTATCGTTTGACAATGATAGTCCGACACCGACAAAAGCCTCAAATTTACCGTTGTCGAGCAATCCTCATCCAGGATCTAATGCAGAAGTAAAAGCAATGCCTCGTAGCGAGAGTTCGACAAAGTCAGCACAGCAATCTTTAGCCAGAGTTGTGCCTGGAAAGAAGTCAGACCTGGAGGGCTTAAAGACAAACTCGACTCTTGCAGCCAAAGCACAGGGTATCACGCAAAAGCTGAAGAATCACAGTATATCAAAAAATGATGGTAACGTTCCTGTAAATAGGCACAAAGCTGATAATCAAATTCACAAAAAGGTGATGCAGAATCATGTCGTGAAGCAGGTCGATCGAATTCCTCTGAACAAGGTCGATATTCAGAGAGTCAGTTTGTTGAAAACCGCTCCAAGTTCAACGATTGGCGGCCCTGTGTCTGATCAAGTGAGCAAAGATCACGATTTATCATTGAGCAAACCGATTCTTCCGATTGGAGAAATTAACGTGACCGAGGCGAAAGTCAAGCAAAAATTGCTCGAGAACACTGTGCCTATTGGAATTGGTGTCGTGGACACAAACACGGAGAGAGTCGGGAATGGTGGCGGTGGTGAGGATTCCGGGATTGAATCGATGGACGCTCTCTCGGAAAAGTCGCCCAATCAAGGTGAGTCACCTCTGCACAGGCCCGTGACAGAATCCGTGACTCAGAACAACTCGAAGAATGCGATCCAGGGGGAACCACCTCCACAAAACACCAATAAGAACGTGCCTTCCTCAACTAGCAGTAGTGATATGTGTTCAAATTCGCATTCGGACAAAGCGAGAGACTCAAAAAGAGCCAGTTCCGTGTCGAGGATGAGTCCTGTTTCGAGCTACCTCGAGAATCACGTCAATCACGAGGTCAGCGAGTCATTGAGCAAACCCAGTGAAAAGTCAAGGTCGCTGTCAAGTCCCAGTGAAATCGAGAAAAATATCTCGAGTCCCCTTGTCACCGGCTCCACCACCATTCTCACCACCTCTCAAATCAGTGCTGATAAACTCTTGCAGTGCGCGAACTCGACAGTTAAACTCGACCTTGCGGAAGTGCCGAATTCCGAACTCGATCAGGGTAAGTCCGATTCCGACGACAGGGACATTAAATCCCTCGCGGACAGTGACAGTGTGATTAGGTTAAGTGAAGAACCTCACGGACAAAATAATAACAGTGTGCCTGTAGTTCAGAACCACCTTCCTTTTAGTACCGATAAATTAGACAAATCCGACACTAAGAGCTCAAACTTTTCAAGCTTTCATTCTGAGATCAAAATAGAACCTAAGTTGGACGACACCAGGCAAGAAGTGGAAGAAGAGGAGGAGGCCAAAAGCTCACCTATTCTCAGTCTTGTCAAATCAGAACTGAATCTTGGTAAAGATGCGAATCTTGTCAAATCAGAGATTAATAAAGAAGCGAATTTTGTTAAAGAGACGAGTCTTGATAAAGAGGCGAGTAAAGAGACAAATCTCGTTAAGGCGACGAATCTTTTGAAATCCTCGAATCCCATCAAACCAGCACTGAACCTCGTTAAATCCGAGGCGAATCTTCAAGAAGTCAGTTTTGTCAAGCTAGAGGCGAATCTTCACAAAGAGACGAGTCTACTTAAACAAGAATTTGTCAAGCAGGAGATGAATTTTCTCAAACAAGAGCTTGTCAAAGAAACGAATCTTCTCAAACAAGATCTTGTCAAGCCGGAATTGGCTCTTGTTAAAGAATTGAGTCTTGTTAAATCGGAGATTGTCAGTGAGGCAAATCTGCCAAAACAGGAAATCGTCTCGGACAAAAGCCAAAAATCTAGTGTACAAAGTCATCAGCTGATTAGAGAGTCGTCGGTTAATTTGCAGAAAGTGACGGACGATCTGGTGAAAAAGATTGTGAGTGACACGGGCGATGTAAACGTGGGCGTTCGATCTCCCCTGGCCGAGGACCCGCAACCGATCAGGATAACGCCACCACTGTATACTTATTCGAATCCGGTCGTTCATCAGAGGGAGGACACGCCAAGTCCCGCCTCGCAAAATCCTGACGCGGAAGCCGGAGAATCCGAGCACGTGAAGAGAAAGAGAAGACGAAAACAGGAATTGGAGGGGAGACAGGATGCATTGTGTATTGAGGACAGTGAGGAGACACAATTTTCAGAGCGGCTTAATCATCCGAATAATACGGAGGAGTATGTGAAGAGACCGCACAAGTCGCTGCTTGAGCAACTTTTGATTGACATACCCGGGGAGAATAATGAGAAAAGATCGCTCAGAACGAGGTCACAGAAGTTGAATAGTCCTGATATTAGTAAAACGCCCAAGAGCAGTCCTCACGGAAGCAGTAAAGTCGAGGAGAGACGAAGTATCTCGCCGTATGCAAAGGCAAGTCCGAAGCTTGCTGCCTCGAAATTGTCGCCAAATACAACGTCCGGCAAGACTGGCAAAAGAAAACGACAGGAGAGCGAGAGTTCGGTGGCTTCCAGTACTGCTGATGATTCACAGCCTAGACCGGGAAAACGAAAATGCTCCGAGAATGCCGCTGAATTGATAAAAGCGTGCATGGGTGTCGAGGAGAGCGGTCTTTTGAAAAAACAAGTACCTACCAAGGAAGAAGCAAAGAAAGGATTTGGCATATTGGCCAAGGCTAAGAAAGGTGCTTATAACAATTTTTCATTATTTATTGGGTAATGGGTTAGTGGTTCTACCTTATCGGTAAGACCGATAAGGTAACAGAGAATTACGCCATTAACGCCTGAAATCTAAAAATTTGTTTTCTATTTTCAAGCAATGTTATTATAAACATTAAAAATAAAACTTTTCACCGAAGGTACATTTTCTACAGGTTTTCAGTGAGCTCTTTCGAATCTGAAATAAAAAGTTAATTTTTTTTAAACCAAAATTAAATATGGCTGTTTTAATGTCAAAAAACGGAACAAAAATTTCGATTTTAATTATTTTTTTCACCCAGAGAAAGAGACTTACTTTATAGTAAGAACATAATAGTCCAAACGCAAAGACGTTATGTAGGCAAAAGGCAAGAAATATCGTTATAGTGCAATCGCAAAGAGTATAACAGGATTAGACTGTTATGTTAGTGGGACGGTTCCACCAAATTAACAATCTAATCCTAGTACACTCTTTGCGATTGCACTATAACGATGTTTCTGGCTTTTGGCCTATATAACGTCTTTGCGTTTAGACTATTATGTTCTTACAATAAAAGTAAGACTATGCGATAGGTATTTTCTATGGCGATACCTAATAATGAAAAATTATATACTGTTGCTTTTATAGCAGGCTTCATAGGCCGTCCCCTATTTCCCTAAATATCCCCTATTTTGCAATTAGTCCCTAAAAGTCCCCTATTTAGAAAAAAAAATTCCCTATTTTTCACGAAAGTATATTTAAAGTCAAGGTAACTAGAGATTTTCAATCTTTTTTAAATTTTTATTATTTTTTCAGTCTTCAATTATTTCTATCATTTTTAAGTTTTTTCTCCAATTTTTTGTTTTTTTAAATTATATTTTAATAGATTTCCTGAATTTTCAATCCTTCATATCCTATTCCTATTCTTTTTTTGAATTTACAGTTATGTTTATCATTATTTCTTAATTTTTTTCTACCATTCACACTTATTTATATTATTATTTTACTAATTTCATAAACTGTCAATTATTTTCATCAAATTTAAATTAATTTTTTCTACTTATTAAATATTTTCATTATTTTCCAATTAATTTCCAAAACTTGCAATTATTTTTTTACATTCTAATTTTTTTCATTATTTTTTCATTGTGTTTATCATTTTTCAGTTATTTTATTAAATTTCAATTTTTTCTATAACTTTCAAAATATTTTCTTCAATTTTTAGTTTTGAAAAGTTTTTATTTTTTTCAAACACTTTCTACATCTTTAATTTATTTATCTCAAATTTCAGTTATTTGTATTATTTTTCAATTATTTACATCATTTCTAAATTGATTTCTTTAATTTTTCAATTTTTTCCTCCAAATTATAATTTTTAAAATTATTTTTTAACTGATTTACTAAACCTTTAATTATTTATTTCAATTTATTAACAAAAATTTTAATGAATTTTAGAACTTTTCAATTTGCTTTTTAAAATTTACAATTACTTTCGGTGTTTTGTAATTAATTTCCTAAAATTTCAATTATTTATCTCAAATTTTCATTCTTTTAAAAATTTTAGATTTATTTTTGCCATTTTTAAATTATTCTTCTCAAATCTCGATTGTTTTTTTTAATTTTTAAATGTTTTATTATAATTTTAAATTACTGTCTTCAATTTTCAATTATTTTTATAATTTTGCAATTTATTTTCTTCAATTTTTAATTTTTAAAATTGCTTTCAATATGATTTACTTAATCTTTATTTAATTATCTTAAATTTCGAGTCTTTGTTTTCAATGTTTAATTTGTTTTATAATCTGCTCATTGATTTCTTCGATTTTAAATTACCGTAATCATTTTTTAATTAATTTCATAAATTTTCATTTTTTCTTCTCAATTCTCGATTGTTTTCATCAATTTAAAATTCTTTTTCAATTATTCTCATCATTTTTAAATTAATGTTTTCAATTTTCAATCATTTTCTCAATTTTTAATTATTGTCTTCCATTTTCAGTTGTTTCTATAATTTTGCAATTATAGAAACAAGTTTTAATTTTTTAAATTATTTTTAAATTGATTTATTAAATATTTAATTGTTTATCTCAAATTTGAACTCTTTCTTTTAATTTTGATTAGTTTTATTATCTTTTTTAATTTCTTTTTTTTTCCTATTTTTAATTATGTTTTTTAATTAATTACCTAAATTTTCAATTTTTTTAATTTATCATCATTCTTATCTTTTTTTAATTATTTTCTCTTAGTTCATATAATATGTACTTATTTTTCTTATTATTATCCAGGGGCGGCACCAGTTGTGTGGATAGTGTGGAGTAGTCCACACACCAGATTTTTTCGTGTGTGGATTTCCACACACCATAATATGGATTAATAGTTTTTTTAAAGTTTTCTATTATTAAAAGCAATGCTTATAGTTACAATCTGCGCAAAAAGTGTAGAAATGAAATAAAAAATTGTCTTGTGAAGAATGATAAAATTGATTAAGGTAATAGTTACATCAAAAACTTGAGTCTTTACCCCCCCCCCCCCCCCCACCCTTCAAAAATCATCTGAACTCCACACACGATGTGGACATCTTTCGCCGCCCCTGTTATTATCAATTATGTTCTTCAATTGTAAATTGTTTTTAGTATTTTTTTCAATTTTTATTTATTCTCATCATTTGTATTTTAATTATTATCTTGAATTTTCAATTATTTCTGAAGTTCTGCATTCATTTTTTTTAATTTTGAATTATTATTTTTCAGTTTTCAATTAGTTTTCACAATTTGTAGTTATTTTTCTTATTTTTTAAAATAAGTTGAAAATTTTTTAATTATATTTTTTTTTATTCTACAACTTTGTAATTTTGTCCTACCCAAATAAAATCGAGGTTCTACTGTATATAATTTATTTATGTTTATTTATAAAGTTTTTAAAGTACCCTAAAAGTTCCCTATTTTTTTATATTCAGTCCCCTATTTCCCCTAAAATATTCTTCATTGTTACTGTGAAGCCTGTTATAGGTTAGCAAACTTAAATAGGAAAATATTATAGAGCAATCTAATGGTACAAAACCAATATATTTATTTCCGTGTATTTAGCTTAAAACCATATAGCCTAAAATGCATTCAGCCTAAATCCCATTTAACCTAAAATGCATACAGCCTAAATCCCATTTAACTTAAACTGCATTCAGCCTAAATCCTATTTACCCTACAATGCATTCAGCCTAAATCCAATTTAACATAAATCACATTTAACCTAAAATGCATTTAGCCTAAATCTCATTCAACCCAAAATACATTTAGCTTAAATCCCATTTCACCTAAAATGCATTAAGCCTAAATCCTATTTAACGTAAATCCCATTTGAACTAAATTTCATTTAACCTAAAATGAATTCAGTCTAAATCTTATTGAACCCAAAATTCCTTTAGCTTAAATACCATTTCACTTAAAAGGCATTTATCCTATAACCTATTTAAACTTAATCCCATTTAAACTAAATGTCATTTAACCTTAATTTCATTTAACCTAAAATCTTTGAGCCTAAATCCCATTTACCCTAAAATGCATTCATCCTAAATCCTATTTACACTAAAATGCATGCAGCCCAAATCCCATTTAACCTAAAATGCATTCATTCTAAATCATATTTAACCTATGTAGCATTTAGTCAAAATCCCATTTTATCTAAAATACATTCAGCCTAAATCCTTTTTAACCTAAATTGCATTTAACCAAAATCCCATTTAATCTAAAATTCATTCAGCCTAAATCCCTTTTCACATAAAATACATTCATCCTAAATCTCATTTAACCTAAATCCCATTTACCCTAAAATGCATTCAGCCCACATCCCATTTAACTAATTAGAAACAGTTTGTAACTTACAATCCACTTGTAAACTTCATTTTAGCATTTTTCCTGGTGCATTAAGCCTAAATCCCATTTAACCTAAAATGCATTTAGCTTAAAACCAATTTAACCTAAAACTTATTTAACCTAAATCTAAATAAACCTAAATTCAAGTAAACCTAAATCTCATTTAACCTAAATTCCATTTAACCTAAAAAGCAATAAGCATAAATCCCATTGAACTGAAAAATGAAATGTGATTTAGGTTAAATGGGATTTAGGCTAAATGCATCTTAGGTTAAATGGAATTTAGGCTGAATGCATTTTGGTTTAAATGGTATTTAGACTGAATGCATTTTATGTTAAATGGGTTTTAGGCTGAAAGCATTTTAGGTTCAATGGGATTTAAGTTGAATGCATTTTAGGCCATTTTGATTTTTAAAAAATCTAACTTTATATTCGTAATCAGAGACCCCAAAAACCCCTGGGTTACGAATTTCAACAAACGAAAATTTAAATATGTCACCCACTATATTGGTACCGCCATTTTGTATTCTGAAAATCTAACTTCAAATTCGTAATCAGCGACCCCAAAATGAATTTGAACTGTATCAGACGAAATTTAAAATTTTTAATCCGCCGTTTTGAATTTTGAAAATTTAATTTCAGATTCGTAATCAGCGACCCCAAAATCCCCTAAGTAAGAAAATTGAGGCGAATCCGACGACATTTTGTTGATTAGTGAAATATGTGCATGAACTTGAAAATTTTGTAATGGATTGGATGCCATATTAGGTCCGCATTTTTGAAAATTTTAATTCTCCCTTCCATATCTTTAAAGTGGACAACTTATATTATGCAGTTTTGGTTGAAAACAAAATTATATACTCACACTTTCTCTGAGTGAAAAAAATATCAAAATTGAAAATATGACATTGTTTGCGTGCTTTTGACATTAAAACTGTCATATTTAATTTTGGTTTTAGAAAAATTAATTTTTGATTTCAGATTCGAAAAGAGCACAATAAAACCCTATAGAAAATGTACCTCCGGTGAAAAGGGGTCATCCATAAACCACGTAGCTCTTTAGGGGGGAGGGTGAGGGTCAAGCTAAAGGTCAAGCTAAATAAAAAATGCCGCTGATGTATGGGATAGGGATAGTGTGATACATAGGGGGGTCGGGGGAGGGGGGTTAAAATTTCCAAAAAAGTGGGCTACGTGGTTTATGGAAGACCCCAAAGTTTTATTTATAATGTTTATAATAACGTAGCTTGAAAATAGAAAGAAAATTTTTAGATTTCAGGCGTTAATGGGTTAATGGTTATTTATAATAAAAATTTCTATGCCTTTTAAAAGGGTCAAAATAAGTAAAATGGGCCACTTGTAACTAATGTATTAAAATGCATTTATGTACTTAAAATTTTAATTAGATACTTTTATTATTTGGAATTTTACATTGTAATTATTGAAATTTGTAGGTCCTATTGTTGTTGAAGTGGATTCATCAGATGACGAACCTCTAGTAGAACTCGCGGGAAAAATGAAGAGAACATTAGAAGATGTATCCGTTGGGTCTCCAAAGCCTAAAGATCAGAAGTAAGTAAAAAAAAGCTAATTTGATGAAATTGGAACTACAGAGTAAAATGATTAAAAAATAGTTTTTTGTTCCATCTTGGGGCCACCTTTTTTTTGGATCGAAAATTTTAATAATTATAAAAAATGCTTTAAAAAATGTTTATGTTCAAAATAAAATTTTATCTCCGTAGCCATAAGTCACCTAATATATTGTATTTTCATCCGGTATAAAACATTTTAATATATATATATTAAACTATAAAACTTATTCAGTTTGGATACTAGAGCTTTAAATCAAAACTGTGTCCATCTTGGGATCCTTTCCCCTATTGTGAATCTTGTCCTTAAAAAAAAAAAAAATGTTTGTTGTAGGTCTCAGTCTGGTACAACTGTGACTAGCAGTCAAATTCATTCCGGTGTGCAGAATTTCAGTGCCAGTAATAGAGTGCAAAGAGAAAGTCGACTATTGACGACAAAACAACCAAACACAACATCGACATTAACTGTTGGAAAAGAGAGGCTAAGAGGCACTTCTGTATCCAGTAATGAATCGATTGGCGAAGTCACGACGCGAAGGTCTGTTCGGCAAAGTACAGCCTCGCCTTTGGCAACTCCAGCTAGCAATACAAGAGGCGCTTCTAGATCACTGGAAGATGTAAATAGAAGAAAAACTCGTAGTGGAGCTGGTGAGTAATGTGGCTTTATAATTCGTCTACCGTTGGTGACAATCTAAAACTAATGGCAAGATAATAAAATACAAAGATAAATCAAGTAAATAAGTAATAAATTGAAAGTGCAGTAGTCTCGAGTGATAAGGATTTCGACAGAATTAAAACGTCTACTGCTACTGTGATAAATGTGCATTCGTAAAAATATGGTCCAGTATGATAATAATATTGATGAATGTAGAAATGGTGTGCTAAATTTTAATCATGTTAAAATGTTTGATTTTTATCATTTTAACCAAACGCTTTACACATACAGAAATTATCGGTAAGAGGTGGCATGAAATTATTTCAAAATTTAATAATTAAATTTTGATAGATAATGAAAATAAACTCTCACGAGTTTAAGAAAGTATTGATTTTTTTATTACTGAACATTGAATTAAATGAATAATATTAATCAATTTTAAAATGAAATAATACCGATTGTTACTGTATGATTGCTTGGTTATTTGCAATTATTGTTTATTTATTCGTTATACGTTAAATTAGCTGCAGAACTACATGATTTGATTTTTAGAGAAAGAATTGATTCTTTTTATATGTGATGTTCTAACAGTATGAATTATATTTAACAAAAATAATGTGATTGTTTCTTGACATTTTCATGGAGAAACAAAAATTCCCAAAAATATTATACCAAACGTACGATTTTTTTTCTAATTAATCAATAAAAACAAACAATAAAGAAAAAGAGTTGAGAAAATTCGGGGATAATTTAAATTAATTCGGATAGATTCAAACTTATTTCCACTGAAATTTTAATCTAAAAAATTTTTAATTTATCTAAATTGCAATCGATTCTAATTTTAATTAATCCAAAATTCAAATTCCTTTAAAATATGTGACGCGCTCCGAAGAAAGGTACCTTAGAAGCAAAAAATCGATTTTTGGATTATGATTCATTTAACTTTATCAGGGTGACAGCTTTATTCAGTTTATCAATTTCTCTGACGATAATTTTTTTGTTCAGAGCAAAGAAAACTTATAAAAAATTTTGCTTGGAAGTAAAAGATCATGTTTTTGGTATGAACTACTGGTAAAACTACGCTGTTTTTTATCATACAACTTAAAAGACAAAGTAACATCTGGTTTTGAACATAAAGTCTTGAACTCTTTTAAAATACAATCGCATTGACTTCCCGAAAACCATTGTTTATCTTGAAAGATTTGTAAAACGTTTTTTAAACGAGAAGAACAGTAATAATAATTTATTTGTTTAAGGATCCTACGATCCATACAAAGATATTACAAATCTGCTTTATTCATGACGAAAACATGTAAACAATTTAAACATTTCATTCCTATTCCATACACAAAAGTACAACAAATTTTTAAAATTTAAATCAGTTTAGAGATCTTTACACTAAACTATTAATAAAATGGAACACATCTTTAATCACAATGGCATCAGGTTTATTTAAAATTTTAATGCAATAATTATTTATTTTTTCGTGATCTACTAAATCTTTTATGTATTTATTTCTTTTTGTTCTTAAAGCTTCACATTCAATCAAAATATTTAAAATATATTCAATTCCATTCAGATCCTTATAACAAAAATCACAAAAGAAAATCGCTTTTAAGCCCAAATGTTTTTCTTGTACAAAAAATCTAGGTTGATATTTATTCAATAATCTAAGTTGTGCGGAAATAGATACAAATTTATGAGGAACCTTCAATTGTAAGTATTTCTGTGGTCCCTTACATACATTTTAATAAGGATAAAGACAAAGAGAAGAGGAAGAGCAGGCCTTCCCAAGATCTTCTTGTGTAGTGGCCAAAGCTATCGGTCTATAATTCTTGGGATTAGTCGTATCTCCTTTTTTATAAAGCATTCGCACATCGATTTGACCCCAAATTTTTGGTACAACTCCTCTTTCGAGTATCTTATTAAACAAAGTGTTTAAACACAATATCATGTTTCCCGGCAAATTTTTTAAAAGTTCATAACTTACTCCATTAAATCCCGCAGCTTTACCGCATTTACATTTTTAAAACTCTTTTGTTTAATCCAAAGTAATGGGTTTGAAGTGGAAGGAATCTCAATTTCTAGATGAGGGTAAATCGATTAAAAATAATCTTCTTACCTTTTCAAATCGATAACATCTCTATTTGCAGTTTTAAATTTAAAGCTATTAACTATCTTCCAGAATTGCATCGAACCTTTATTTGAGATTAATTGACTCTCAGCAAGGCTATTGTACGATTCTTTTTTTAATCGAGAAGAACAGTGATTTTTTTCCCCAGACAACAAAACTGGATCGAAAAATGTTCAGCCTTTACAATATATCCTTTAATCAATTAAAAACTTTAATGACCAGATATCCTTTAATAATACTAGTATTAACTCCGCCTAAAGAGAATTTTTTAGCAACTTTTGTGACAGTCTAGACGCAGAAACACTCCAATTTCTAGGGTATGGTCTGTAATTAAAGGTTTAAAAAATAGATTCACTCAACTAACCCACGGCCTCTTTTCCAGCAGATAGAAAATTGCAATCAATTCTTCAAAAATCCAATCCTCCCGCGGCCTAGATAAAATCGACAACATAATAACAAAATTTTCAGATTCCGCTCTGGACATTCTTTTATCTATTTATAACCGCTTTCATTTGGAAGGCAGATTCCCCGACTCATGGAATAACTTTCTAATTTTTTTCTTCCCAAATCATCTCCAAACAAGTTTCTGCCAATCTCGCCAACCTCCTGCCTTTTCAAACTCATGGAAAAACTAATTTACAATCAAATTATTTGGTATGTCTAACACCACAAAATCCTGGCCCCTTCCAAATTTGTCTTTAGAAAAAACAAATCATGTGTCGATTGCTTGGCTCTCCTGTCTTCCAAAATAAGGATTGGTGTAGCTAGTGAGGAGATTGTCGGAGGACTGTTTTTGGGCAATAAAGGTGCTTTCCCAGCGTGATCACGTCAATTCTTATGGAAGATTTAGGGGAAATCAACATCCCCTTCCCAACTGCTAAGTTTATTTATAATTCAATTGCCTTCAAAAATATATTCTTTAAGATCAACGGTTAGTTGATCGGTCCCAAGGTCGTTACTCTTGATCTACCACAGGGAAGTATTCTAAGCCCTATCAACTTTTCCATTTATACCAAAAAAAAACTAACTCCCTCGTCTCAAAAAATTGCATCATCATAAAAATTGCATCCTTTGTCGCTCGAAATCAAGATGAGGACCGTTCCATCAGGCACAGCTATCCTCTTCTTTCAGCTTTTATTAAAATACGTAGTTTCATACCGACTACAAGAAAAAAAGAAACACATCCCTACTTCGAATTTCCTTACCAGGACCATTTCTTCTGTCCTAACATCATAACGAACCTCGGCAAACAAGTGCAACTATCACTAAAACCAAATGCCATTTTCCAAGACCTTGTGATTTAGTATGATTTTAATTTTTATATTAAAAAAGTTATTAAATAAAAATTATATAACTTTTAAGCAGCAGGATAAAACTCAATGACCCAAATGCTAAAACGAACTTACCTGTGTTCTTTTCAAGATTCTAAAAGAAATGAACTTGACAGTTACTTCCTTGATATTTAATTTTCATAAATTAAAAATGTAAACATTAGAGAGAGGAATGAAGTCATGGTGAACGAAGTCGCAGTGGTGCCAACGACCGTCATAAAACGCATCTGCGCACATCTGTGGAACTTTAGTTTTTCAAATCGAACAACTTAGGCTAGGTCCGATTCAAAGTAATTTTTCTTCGTCATTTTTTGCAACCCACACTGAGAGAAGTTTGGCACGGTATTGGTACTTTGACGTACGCCACCTGCGCTAAATGAGGGACAGATACCGAATTTTTTTTAGTTCGCAAGTTGAAATAAAATTAAGCGACAGCAGCGCCAAACGAAGGCAGACTCTGTCTCTCTCTGTGGTACAAAAATTTTTAGTACAGTATCAGTCCCACAAAGCGCAGAAACTGTATCACACTGGAACCGACTCTGCGCGTAAGGTTAGGTACGACATTTGTATAGTACACAATTCAGATGTCAAGCGAAACTTCTCTCAGTGCAGTGAAATCGTATCATTTGTCGCAATGCGCAGATGCGTTTGTTTTCAGTTGTTGGCATCACTGCGACTTCTTATAACCATGACTTCATTCCTCTCAAATGGAAATGCGCGTGCCACTATATTCATTTGTTTGCTAACAGAAATCTTCAATGTTTACATTTATAAGTTATTAAAATTAAATATTAAGGAAGTAACTGGATAGTTAATTTATTTTGTAATCTTGAAAATACCACAGGTAAGTTCGTTTTAGCATTTGAGTCATTAAGTTTTATCCTGCTGCTTAAAAGTTATATAATTTTTTATCGAAAAGCCATTTTTACTTCAAGTTAGTATATATTATACGGTCACACATACAAACATAAACGTTATATAATTTTTATTTAATAACTTTTTTAATATTAAAATTTTTAAAAATTGCCCTAAAATGGAAATATTCCTTATATTTTTCTGAGCATTAAAAAAGAACGCTGATACGACTAACGTGCGATTCCAAGTGAAATTTACTCTATTTTCAGACAGATTAACGGCGAGAAATGAAACTTTACAATTTTTTGTTTTTTTAATATGACTAATGTTTTACATAAATAATAAGGTCAAAATATTATTTAGTTTACGAGAATTGAAATTTCGAAAATAATTTAAATAGAAATATCTTTCGTTCTATCAGTCGTATCATGGATTTCTTTTTTTTTTAATGCCCAGGAAAATATAAGGAATATTTCTATTTTAGGGCTATTTTGTATAATTTTTATATTAAAAAAGTTATTAAATAAAAATTATATAACTTTTAAGCAGCAGGATAAAACTCAATGACCCAAATCCTAAAACGAATTTACCTGTGTTCTTTTCAAGATTCCAAAAGAAATCAACTTCACAGTTACTTCCTTGGTATTTAATTTTAATAAATTATAAATGTACACATTGGAGATTTCTGTTAGTAAACAAATCAGGATGGTTGCGCGCGCATTTCCATATGAGAGGAATGAAGTCATGAAGTCATGGTTATACGAAGTCGCAGTAGTGCCAACAACTGAAATCAAACGCATCTGCGTATTGCGACAAATGATACGATTTTACTTCACTGAGAGAAGTTTCACTTGACATCTGAATTGTGTATTATACAGATGTCGTACCTAACCTTGCACGCAGAGTCGGTTCTAGTGTGATACAGTTTCTGCGCTTTGTGGGACTGATACTGTACTAAAAATGTTTGTACCACAGAGAGAGACAGAGTCCGACAGAGTCTTCGTTTGGCGTTGCCGTCACTCAATTTTATTTCGACTTGCGAACTAAAAAAAATTCGGTATCTGTTTCTCATTTCGCGCAGCTGGCGTACGTCAAAATACTGTGTTACAAAAAAAGGATGAAGAAAACTTACTTTGAATCGGACCTAACCTAAGTTGCTCGTCTTAAAAAAATAAAGAAAAAAATGTATATTAAATTTCTTCCCTACCCTCTAAAATGTAATTTTAGAGCTAAAAAACATTCTTAATAAAATTGGTCCGTAAATTATTGACAAAGTTGAAAAAATTGAAAAAATAATTGACTATTTTTGAACTTTTTTACTCTTTTTCTACCGTAAATTTTACTTAAAACATAAAATCTCTATTAGATACAGAAAGCCTTGTTTTTTAGCTTTAAATTAAAAAAAAATTTTGAAATCGGACCAAAAATGACGAAGTAACAGTATATTTTATACAAAAACTGATGAAAAACAGTTTTTCAGATCTAAAATGAAATTTTGGGGTGGGGGGAAATTTAATACACATTTTTGTCTTTAGTTTTTCAAGACGAACAAATTGGGCTAGGTCCGATTCTGTTGGCACCACTGCGACTTCGTATAACCATGACTTCATTCCACTGAGATGGAAATGCGCGCGCAACCATATTGATTTGTTTACTAACAGAAATCTTCAATGTTTAGATTTATAATTTATTAAAATTAAATACCAAGAAAGTAACTGTGAAGTTAATTTCTTTTGGAATCTTGAAAAGAACACAGGTAAGTTCGTTTTAGCATTTGGGTCATTGAGTTTTATCCTGCTGCTTAAAAGTTATATAATTTTTATTTAATAACTTTTTTAATATAAAAATTATACAAAATTGCCCTAAAATAGAAATATTCCTTATATTTTCCTGGGCATTTAAAAAAAAGAAATGCTTGATACGACTGATAGAACAGAAGATATTTCTATTTAAATTTTTTTTTGAAAATATAATTCTCGTAAACTAATTAATATTTTGACCTTATTATTTATGTAAAACGTTAGTCATATTGAATATAATAAAATTTTGAAGTTTCATTTCTCGATGTTAATCTGTCTGAAAATAGCGTAAATTTCACTTGGAATCGCACATGTAACTTTTCTGAACAACAATAAATAAATTGAGAAACCGACTGATAAATCAATTGAAGAACGCATGATTTTATCTGGATAAACTTTTATTATTAAACAAAGTTGTAAATAAATAAATTGTTGTTTCTTCTGATGAATGACTACAAAAAATCTAGAATAAGTAATAATTTTCCGGCTAACAAAAAATTATGCCAAAAAACAATTCTATTTAGAAATAAGTTTCAATTATAATTCTAGTAAATAAAAATTATGTTAAATAAAAATTCGAATTATAAAATTTGCGCGATAATCATGAGCCACCTGACAATTTACATGTGTTTTCTGAAATCTGACCCATTGTCGATAGCCATATTGCAGGGCTCGAACTAGCTCCGTAAATCCTGTAAAAGTCCGTTTTTTTAAAAAAAGGTCCGTAAAGTCCGTAATTTGTTTAGAAAAGTCCGCAAATTCTGTAAATTCTAAGATAAGAGGCCCTAAGCAGTGTAAAAACGGTTAAGTTTCAATTTTTCAATTCCTTTCTTCAATTTTTAATTATTTTATTTAATATTCAATAATACTCGCCTTTTTTAAATTATCAGTTGTTTTCTTGAAAATTTAATATGTTCTTCAAGTTCCAATTGATTTCTTCAATTTTCATTTATTTCCTAAAATTTTTCCTAGAATTTTCTTTAGTTTAGATTATCAATTAATAAATTCATGATTTGAAAAAAGTTTTTTAAAATTACTTTGTTCTAATAACGATTATTCTTGACACATTTTGAATTTTTTTCAACTGTCAATTATTTTCGTCAATTTGTAATTTTTCCTTCAATTATCAATTATTATCTTAAAACTTCAATTTAATTCCTTTACATTTAAAAATTCCCTGATTTTTCCAATTATTTGTTTCACTCATAAAAATTTTTAAATTTAAACTCAATTGTTCGATTCTAAAACAATTCTAAAACAATCCTTCAATTCTCTATTATTTCCTTCAAATTTCAATTGCATTTTTCAATTTTTTTCTTTATTATTAAAAATTCTTGCCTTTTGTCCATTTTTTTTTTTTTTTTGATTATCTATAAGTTTCTATGACTATAATTCACATGTTCAATTAGTTTCTTCAATTCTGAATTTTTTTTCAAATTTTAATTCTATTTTTCAGTTTTTAATTATTTTCTGCTACATTTAATAAATCACGGCATTTATAAATTACTTTTTTGAATTTTCAATTAAATTATATAAATTTTAATTTCATTTTTCAACTTGTAGTCATTTTTTCATTTTTAAATGATTTTTTGAATTATAAAATTGTTTTACTTTAGCGATTTGTCGAAGTTTGTTATCAGTTGTCAATTATTTTCGTTATTTTTCAGATATTTTTTTCAATTCTTTAATTATTCTCGTCATAAACTGTTTCTTTCAATTATTATTCATTTTCCGCAACTTTCAATTAATTTCAACAATTTTTTCAATTTTTATTCATTCTCTTGAAGTTTTATAATTATTCTTTAACTTTTTAAATTGGTTTGTTCTCTTGTTGATTATTCTTGACAGTTTTCGAATTTTTTTCATTTGTCTATTATTTTCTTTAATATTTGATAATTTTGTATTTTGTTATTTTCCTTTTAATTATCTATCTCAATCTGTCTTCTTCAAAATTTGATTTAATTCTTTAATTTTTAATTATTTTTAAAAAATTTAAATAATTTTTCCAGTTTACATTTTTGTTTATAATTTTTCTTTAATTCTCGGCTTTTCTCAACCATTTTTTTCAATTATAAAAATTGTTTCAAATTTAAATTCAGTTTTTCAATTCTACAACTATTTTCTTAAACTCTTATATATTTTCTTCAATTTTTACATTTATTATTCAAATTTCAATTTAATTTTTAACTTTTTAGTTGTTTAATTCAATTTGCAATTATTTTTTTCACTCATAAAAATTGTTTCAAAATTTCAATACAATTGTTTAATTCTACAACTATTTTCTTCAAATTTCATTTTTCAATTTTAAATTATTGTCTTTAAAATTAAAAAATTCTCGCCTTTTTTAAATTATTTTTTTTTTCTTCGAGTATCGCAATAAATTTTTTTAATTTTAAAAGCAGTTGTTTAATTATGTTATTCTATATTCAATAATTATCTTCTTTTTTCAATTTTAAGTTTATTCTTTGAAATTCAATTCTTTTTTGCAATAATTTCTAATTATTTTCTTAATTTTTCAATTTTTCCCATTTTTTTTTTGCAATTATTGCTTTCAATTTTCAATCTAGTTGTTCAATGTTTAATTATTTCCAACAATTGTTCATATAATTTTCATATTTTTAAAGTATTTTTTTCCAATTGTCAATTAATATATTTTTCAACTATTTCTTGCAATTATTATTTATTTTACCCAATTTTCAATTGTTTGCACACTTTTTTCAATTATTCTCTAAAAATTTTATAATAATTCTTTAATTTTTTCAATTTTAATTTTTTTTCAGTCCTTTTGTAATTTTTTTTAAATTATTAATTATTTTTCCAATTTTAATTCAGTTCTTCAATTTTCAATTTATTTCTCGAAATTATTATTTTCTTCTGTTTTCAATTATTTTATTCAATTTCCATTATTTTGTCGATTTTCAATTCAGTTTTTCAATTTGCAATTATTTCCAACAGTTTATTTTTTAATTTTCTTGTTTAATTAGAATATTTATTGTTTAATTATTTAAATTATTCTTTTTCAATTGTATAATTATCTAGACATTTTTCGAGTTTTCATTTCAATTGTCAATTATTTTCGTTATTTTTCAGTTAGTTTCTTAAATTTTGTAATTATTCTCCTAATTTTCATTATTTGAAGTTGCAAAAATTTATAGTTTTTAATAACAAATAACAATGCAAAGTTTCTGGCGCGCGTTAATGTTGCTAGTACTATAATAAGACTTATAGGTCTATTTAAATGCACAGAAAGCTTTTTTTTGTGCCTATGTTATAAGTATACCTACAATAATTGTTCTCTTATTTGCCTCAGACTCATTAATATTTTTCTATTTAATATTAATAAAATTTTCTATAATTTTCAAAGAAATAAATTATTTTAAACATAAAAAATACAATTTCTTTTTACTTTTCTACTGTATTTTAATTCTATCACACTCAAAATAGTCTTTCGGGATACAAAATGTTTATTCGTAACTAGTCCGTAAAAGTCCGTAATTTTGAATTTTTGGTCCGTAAAGTCCGTATTTTTAAGTACTTTTACCGGTTCGAGCCCTGCATATTGTTTTGTGACATCATAATTTTTAAAAAAGAAATCATGATTTTTATCATCCCTGAAATTTATTATAATATAAATATCTATTACCATCAAATGAGTTCTGCAGCTAATTTATCGAATTATCATATGAACGATGCATATTAGAAATAATATTATATAATAATAATAAGAATAATAATAATAATAACATAATGTATGTCTCGTATTATTTATTTAATTAAAAGAAAAACACCTCGTACAGCGGGAACGATTTTTTAGTGACAGCTGAGACAGCAGAGCAGGCGAAACGGAGGCGAATATCTCGAGAAAACAAATGACGTTCGGAAAGTGACCTTGACAGTGATTAGCTACCGTTGCTCTCGTCAAGGCCTAACACTCTGGTTCTCTGTCTTCTATCAATGGTTACTCGATCACTGCGTGGCTGGACCCCACCTGGTGAATCCGTCATTAGCGCACAATATTGCTAGCCAAGTCCCTGGAGAGAGGAACAGCCAAAGGAACTCCAGAGACTTTAAAAATTAATATTTCCAATTCATCCACTCTGATAATCCAATAATCAAGAATAATCAAAAAAATCACGTCAAGGAACTCTGGTTATCCTTAAATCTTCTCTGCTCCTCAATTTATGGTTTAGTTATTTAGTTAAATTCACACAAAATTAATTAATTGTTCATTCAGTCAATGTAAACATAAAAAAAATTAATTCTGCTTTTCTAAAAAAAAAATCTCTAAGTAACTAAACCTGTCGAGAAACTGCCGAGTCAATCGAAAAAAAATTGTTAAATGCATCCGCCGCTCATGCATCGTTCCCTTTCTTTTGCCTGAGCGTTTTTTTTTTCTTCTTTTTTTTCTCTGATTTTCTCAAGAGTGTGTGGTTGTAATTAATAGACTGTAGACTTCAGTGCATTAAAAACGTTCTCTTGAAAACGTTTTCGATAAAGGATAGACAAAAAAAAAAGGAAAAAAAAATTCAGACGTTTTTCGCGGTGGTTCAATTTTTCTACCGGGAAATTCAAGATTCAAATGTCTATATTTTTGAAAAAGAATCAAAGAATCTTGCAATAAATGTCATCAGTAACTCTATATCAAAGAATTTTCGATATTCAAACGTCGGGTGTATTCTTCTATCTACTGCCGTGAAATATTATTGTCGGTGATTGACTGTAAGTTTCTTTCAAAAAACGTTCTTTAGCCACTGGGCTTTAATGACTTTTGACGACTCCACTGGCAGGCTTTGTTTAACAAAAATTCGTGTTATTTATTTCAGTTCAATTGTCCATCTTTCAATTTATTTCAATTTGTCTGTCTCATTTGTAAATATTACCCTTTTTTTTTCTTTTTTTTTTTCTAAAAAATGTAATTTGATGTCTTGAGTGTTTAACGTTCTTTTTTTTCGATTCCTATTTTAAATCAGACTTTCGAACTTCAGTGGGTGGTTTAACTTCTCTTTCCCTTTGTAATATTAACATTTTCTACTCTTTTTTTTTTCGTTTTTTTTTCTTCCTTTAATTATTTTTGAATCCTTGTTTTTAATTCTTAATATTAAAATACAAATTTATATCCGAATTATTAAATTAATAAAATAGAAATCTTAGAATGAGTTTCATAATTTTTTTTAAACAGAGTTGAAATATGAATTTTTCTTTCATATATTTTGTATATTTTGTTCTTAGTGGATTTTTGAAAATTCAGAATTTTAAGTTATTGCAACTTTTATAGTTTTTGAAAATAAAGTCACTGGAAAATGCAGACTTTATTATTCACATTCAATTGTAGATGAACTTTTGTAATTTGATTAAATTGAATTAAATTAAAGTTTGATTTAGATTTTTCGTCTCTAGAAGACTTTTTGATTCATCTATTTAAAAATGTCTAAAGAACAATTTTTTATCATTAATTATTCGGATGATTTCAAATGACGATAATTGCTAATTTGGTAATTAGAAATTTTGCCAATTGTAAATTTAATAATTTTAAATTTCATCAAATGTGTACTGAATATGTTTTTTTTTTTATTTTTTTTTTTTTTATAATTCAGTAATAATAAATAATTATCGATGTTTGTAAAAATTTTGGCGTTTTTTGCACTGTTTAAAATCAAAAAAATTGTACAAATAATTATTTAAGGAGGTTCTCTCCATTGACATAACCTTAAAATAAAGTGGTTTTTATAAAAAAACAATTATTATTATTATTATTATTATTACAATTGATTTTACCAAATTTTGATAGATCCAGTTGTACATTTTTTAGAAAAAGTTAAAAATTCTAATATTTTTATTTGTAACTGCACTTTCTAGTTTGAGGTTATGTCAAAGGAGAGAATCTCCTTCAGTAAAATCATAGTAAAATTTATAATCCAATAATTTAGTTTTTTTCGTACTAACATATAAGTTTAAATTTAATAAATTTGTAGTCTTTTAATTCTCGATTTTATCAATTGCTAATTTACATAATTAAACATTTCGACAAATGAAATAATTTTATTTTGTTCTTGTTTAAAATTTAGTTTGTTTCTTTAATTTAACCGAATAATTATTCGGTTTTATTTCGATGAATTGGTAATTGAAAGTACATTTTTTTTTTTTTATTAAAAATTGTTATTTAAAGTCTTTTGAACAGCCGAAAACAAATTAAATGAAAAATTTGTTTTAAGATTTTAGAAAATTTTTTGCTATCAAAATATTAATTATGTTGATCAATTGTATAGTAAATGTGTTAAATCACTAATTGTAAATTTAATAAATTATCAACTTGAATATTTGTGCCGATTTTTCAAACGGTTTCAAATCAAATGAATTGCAAAAATTTGTCAATTTAAAATTCTGATAAATACAAAATTAAAAAATGTTTTTTTTTATTTTTAGTAAAGTTTAGTTTAATTTTAGAAAATTTTTTCTCAATCACCCGTCTGATTCGAATTTTTTTCTCCCTTTCCCTTTTCTTTTTTGACTTGTCTATTTATTTATAACTCGCAAATAGTTTTAAAAAATTTATACACTGGCAGTAATTATTTTGTGTTAAAGAATGTCTCTAGTGTTGTCAAAATTAGTTCGATAGTCATTGAGGAAAAACTCGCCGCTGTTCGATATTAAAAAAAAAAAAAAAGTCACAGAATGAAAGAAAAAAAAATGTTTTTTTTAATATTTAAAAAAATTGTCTTTTTTCGTAAATAGATGTTAAATATTTAACTACCGTAAACACAGTCTTTCAGTTAGAATGTCGTCCTGAGTTATCTAGCAGTGGAGAATAGAGTTATTAAAAAAAAAACAAAAAAAAAAAGGATTTATTTTATTTATAAAACATGAAAACGTTGGATTGAATCAAGCATAAATATACGGAGACGATAAAATTAATGAATATTATATAATAATTAATACAATGTTAATTTGATAGGTAATATATGAATGAATATATTTTGTAAATAATTTCCTGTAAAGTTGAAAAAAAAATAATTTTCTTGTAAAGTTACACGCGGAGCACTTCTCATTGTATATATATACATATATTTACAGAAACTGTTTAAAGTTTTATTATAAATTGAATTAGCTCTAATTAAATACGTGCAACTTTTCTCTGTAATTTAATGATTATTATTTTTCTCGTAATCTTCTTATAATTAGAATTTACAAGTCTTTGATATCTTCCTCCTGTAGCATCAATTTATATACATATATACGGACAATTAATACGTACGTATGTATGTGTGTACGTATGCATATTGATGTTTAATTGTTTTTCGTGAATAGGCGAAATAGATTTATGTTATATAAAAACATATATAGTGAAAGATTATTAAACGTTTTTACGGATCGAAGCAGCTTCGAAAGCCATTTACTCGTGTTTATTATTACTGCATCACTTTTTATCAATCAAATTCGCTTTAAAATAACATCACACAATAATTCATGTCTCGAGCTTAAAAGCTTGACTTATTTTCTGTAATAATCAATGCGAGAATTTATTAGAATTTTTTCAAGTTTCTAGTTTTAGAAATCTTCTGTACAGATTATTCGATCCAGTCATTAGGACATCTAATCTTCCCAAATTTTCGGATATTTTATTATTACATGTTTCCATTTCAAAAAAATATCTTTTAAGGTAAAAATTTGTTTAAAAAAAACTTTTTTCCGTTTATTTTATTATAAATATATATAAATGTATATTTTTTAGCTCTTTTGTAAGCTTATAAATTGCAGTGATTAAAAAAAAAAAAAAACATTAAATTCTTATGAATGGAAACAAATTTTAGTTTAATGAATTTTAATCCATTTTTGGAAATTTGAATTTTGTCGTGAGTTTTTGAAAATTTTCTTGACTATGATTTTGCTAAAAGAAATAATATTCACGAAATGTTGAATATGTGTTATTAGATAAAGAATTTTACATAATAGGGTTTAATGATTTTTGAATTCTTTAAAATTAAGGAAATTCTATCCATTGACATAACCTCAAAATTAAATCTAGCAAACATTTGTCATTTTGAAAAATAAGAGCTTAATTTACTCTTTTTAAACTTAATTAAAGTTTTGTTTAAGGTTATGTAAATGGAGAGAACCTCCTTAAGATTATGTCAATGAAGAAAACTTAATTAAATAAATTAACAATTATTAATTTTACCAATTGTAGATTTGAAAGAATAAAAATATTTTATGACCAAAATATCGCTTGGATGTGAAATTAAATTAAATTGATATTTTACCAATTTTTGTCATACGAAAATTTCTTATTATTTATATTAAAAAGTTTTTTAAAAGTAATTTTTTGAATTAAATCAATTGACTGCTTAAAACTTTAGTCAATATTGTAAATTAAATGTGCATTTTAAGATTTAAACGATTTTTATTTCATGATTTTTTAATTTGTTTGTAATTAAATGAACTGAAAATTAGATTATGTATAAAATATTATTAACAGTAAATTGAAGAATAAGACATTTTTAAAATGTAATTTTGAGATAAGTGCGTTTAATAGCGTCAATATTAAATTAAAAATTCGCTTTTTTTTTGTGAAAATTTTTTGTCTGTAAACTAATTTATTTAGTGATTGAATAAAAATTGTAATCTTTAAATTGTCATTTTATGATTTTCAGAACATTTGAAAATTTACAAATGTGTTTAGCATGAAAAAAAAAAATTGTTTTCGAAAATTTTATCTCCGATTTTTGCAAAATGTGTTAAAATTTATTTTTACATAATATTTACAATTTGTTTCCATTTATAAATCGTTGTTTATTCACCTGCATTTCTTTTATTTTTACGAGAATCATAACTATTGTTTATAAGATGGAAACATTCGTTTATTTATAACATTAATCAATTTCAAATACTGATTAATTTAGAAATAACTTTTGTTTTAGAAACCAATTAGATTTAGAATTTGATCAATTTAGAATAATTTTTATATAATTTAGAATGATAAAATAATTTATTTGAATTGAAGTTTATAATAAATTGATTGAAATTGTAGTAAAATTTTAGTTGAAAATGCTAAGATTTTGGAAGGAGAGATTTTCTAAAGATTTGATTGACTTTTTTTGGATGTGATTTGATTCTCTAGCTTATGTTAATCGTTGTATCGCATAATATATAAAGACCCTTGGGACTTTAAAAACTTGTTATTAAGAATTAAATCTAACTAGCGGCTTAGATTTGACGTTTAGGTGAATTTCAACGAGATTTGACTCGCACTTTGATTCGTTCTACTGAGACTGAAAAGCGGTTTTCTGATTTCGAGTCGAGTCATTATTATTTTTTTTTCCCCGCCACGAATTGTAGATTAAATTATTTAGTTTTTTGTGTCGCTCGTTTACGGGAAATTATTACTTGTATGATGATATGATGATGATATAAAGATGATGGTCATGATGATGATGATGGTGATGGTGATGATGACGATTATAATGAAGATGGTAATGATAATAATAATAATATTAACAACATAAAATAATTATAATAATAGTAATAATAATAATAGTAATAATAAGATTAATTATAATGAGTTGTATGTTGTAAATAGTAGTGTGCTTATTTTATTAAAAAAAGAAACAAAAATCGATCCGCAAAAATGAGCTTGTGTATATGATATGAGAGAGAGAGAGAGAGAGAGAATCACATTTAATTTGGTCCATACTCTACATTGTGATGGGATAAAGTGTAATTTAAAATCTAGTGTTAGAGTTATTATTGAAGAAAAAAAAAAGAAGAAAAAAAAATAAAGAAAATAAAGAAAAACTGAACTTAAGGATCGCTGCGAGAAAAATAAATTGTAATTTCGTTGTAAAATATTCTTTTTGACATTAGGTAGGATAGGTATTATTATGTTACAATTTTATTATTGAACATTACATTAAATGATTGTATAAACCATAACAGAATAAGTTTCACCTGTAAATACAGATAATTAATTGATAAGTGAATTATTCAAGGAATTTTGATAAAATTAAGAGACCTGTGAATTGCTTCTCTTGGGAAAAAGAAAAAAGGAGATTATTATTAATAAACTGTACTTGAATTAATTTTTGACGTTTTAATCATAAAAAGTCGAATCTCTTTGTGCAACGCGGCAGGATTATTGTTAATAATAATAATAATAACGAGGTAAATTTTCTTTCTATTTTCTTTTTTTTTTCTTGGAGAAGCAACTTTTGCAAATAAGCACGCGATTAATTGTAAACGACGCAGATGTTGTGCTTTGTAAATAAATCTTGACAAGTGCGAAGTGACTTTCTTTCAAGGGTCTCTTAATTTTGTGAGAATTGATAGAAATATAAATATATATATTATATATATTAATGAATAAGAAGTTACGCGACAAAAGCACCGGGACAATTTTTACGATATGTTCCGATGTTTTTGATTCTCGTATGCAAAACATTTGTATTTTTAGTATTCGATTAAATGATACAAATAGGAGTGATGGTAAATTGATTGATAATAATCCACGAGGATATGTAAAACAAAAATAAAATATTAGATACAATATTATATTTGTAGAAATGATCGAGCACGTGAAAAAAAAGGAATCGCGCTATAATTATAAAGAAAATATTACGATTATATTATTATCTATTATTACACAAAGTGAATACACAACATAGTAATTTGCTAATTGTACCTTTTAATAATTACTGTAGTCACATTGATGAAAAAGGTTTTTTTCTTGTTATTAATTATTAATTACCATAGACTTATCAGAAAATGAAAAAAAGTGTTATAAAAAATTACAATCACTTGTTCTGTCTTACACATTCCCACCAATTCACGAAAAGAAAACGGGACTATTTTTTGTTGTTGTTGCTTTTTTTTTTTGTTTTAATTTTTCAGAAGTCTCGATTTTTAAATATAATTTTTTTTTATATTATTATTATTATTATTATTATCATTATACACGGAATTCTTTTAGTCGATTGTTTTTATTGCGATAGTGTTATTTGATTAGAATTGCAATTATTATTGTCGCTAATTTTTAGAGTTAACTTTATTATTATAGTTATTATTATCCTTGCGAAGTACTTATTTATTTCCATTACTTCTTAAAGTACAGATATCTCACATTCAGTTTGGTCTCTAATTGTACTGTATATCATGAAAAATATAGATATAAATTATTTAATTAATTCAAATTGTTGCTTATTGTTTAATTGACAGAATTGTATTTTTACTTACATTGCAATTTTGAAATTTAGTTTATTATATTTCAATCGAAGGTCTTTATAGTTTAGTTAATAATTGTTGTGTTTGTTAAATTGAATATTTGAAGTTTTATTCTTGAAATTTGAGATGAGAAAAATCAAATTTGTTAAATCTATGTTTTTTACGCAACAAAAAAAAAATCTAAAGAAACTTTTAATCAGTGTGATAGATTTTTTTAAGTTACCAGAAATGAAATTACAATTTTTAATTATTATAATTAATAATGTTTTGATTTAAATAGTAGATATAGTAATTATTTTTTCACGCAGATTTTCGTCAGGTTTTTATACATTTCTTGAGTCTCTTCACCCCTTTACATATACAATTTAAACATAGTGAGACAATCTTATATATATTTCTAAAAAATGATTGAAAGAACATCTTAAAAAATCTGGATATGTTCCTTGATTTTGGAAGATTTTTTCCAATCATTTTAAAAACGAAACAAAAAAATAGAATATCTCACTACATGCTATATATTTACGTGATACATACAATAATTATACATTTTACACAAATTTTTACCCCTTTTTCCTCTCCTTCTAATATTCTAGTTTCTAAAGCAAACTTTTTTACGCTGTAAAAAAATTATAGTGTAATTTTTCTAACTGTTAAATTAAGTAAAAATTTAAATACATCTTTACAGAAATTTTATGTATGTACTTTTGAGTAAAACTACATATGAGACGTGATATGAAGAAAGGGATCTAGGCAGCAAAAAATGTTAGGTTATGTTCAGTGATAGTTTCACCTTGATTAAAAGTTCATTTTCAATTATGCAAAATTAAAATCAGTTTTTATTAAATATTTTGGATGAAATGAAGACTAAAACATCAAAGGTTTGTCTTGAAAGTTAATCCTCTTTATGTATTTTCATTCCAAAAATCACAAACATAACCTAAAATTTTTTGCTGCTTAGTTCCCTTCATAACACGTCACATATTCATAAACAGACTAAAATTATCTCCTGAATAGATAAAAGACAACATTTTAATTTTGTAAAAATTACATTTTTTTCCGAGTTCTAATCATGGAATTTTTTGTTTTTTTATTTTTGAGAAAGAACAAAAAGTCCGAATTTTAAATAATCAAAGCATTTATTAATTACATTTTTAATAGACTCTAAAGTTAAGTAATCTAAATTGTAAACGGTCTAAATTTAATTCATCCAAATTTTGAAAGATCTAAATTTCAATTAATTCCACTTTTAATCAGTCTCGAATCCAGATGATCCAAATTTTAATTGCCCTAAATTTTTATAGTTTCTATTGATAAAAAAATTCTAATTAATTCTAATGCACCATATTAATAAAAAATTAAATATCTCAAAAAAAAATTTTATATTTCAACAAAATTTTAAATGATAACAATTTCCTGAATCCAATTTTAATCAACCTCAACGTAAATCGTTTCAAACTTCAATTAAACCAATTTATAATTTATTTATAAAATAAATGTCTCTTTTGAAAAAATCTTTTAAACTTGTTGGTGAAAATTTCAATTGATCCTAAAGTTAATTACTTCGAATTTCAATTTATCAATCTCTCAAATAATTTATTTTTCAATTTTTCTACACTGTAATCATTTTTGCAATTAATTCATTATAATTTTAAAATATAAATATTCAGACATTCTAATTTTAATCAAATTCAAACTCTTTCGTTCAAACTTTAATTTATCCAATTTTTAATCGGTTTTAGTTTTACTTGAAAAACAAATTTTATTATTTCTTATTTTCTACTAATTTTAATTTTTATTGATACTAATTTCAATGAATTCTATATTTTAATCGTTTTTAAAATCCACTCAATACAATTTGAAAAGATATACAATTTTAAAAAAACTTTTAAAATTTGGAATTTACATTTATCCAAATTTCAGTTGACTTTAATTTTAAATCATTAGGTATAAATTGTATAAATTGAGATATGTACAATTTTTTTATTTTGAATGAAACATTAATTTTTTAGAAGAAATTGGACACATACGCGAGAAGAAGTTGTGCTTGAAGTGTCATTATTTTGCTTCTTAAAAAAGAAAAAATCAATTTCACTGATTTTGTCTCTAGACAAAAGGTGGCAAATTTAATTTGAAACAAAATAAACTGTTAAAACTCATAATTGGATAAAAGTAAAAAATCTATTGGGATTCCGAAACAAATTTATAGTATCATAGTTTCTCTAAGAAGTTTCAGATTCTCAAAAAATGTTTAACTTTATCCAATTTTGAGTTTTAAAGGCTTATTTTGTTTTAAATTACATTTACTGCATTTTGTCTAAATAAATTTACATTAAAAGTTAGTTTTTCTATTTCAAAAATTAAAATAAGGACTTCAAACATAACCTCTTTTTGAGTATGTGTCCACTCGACTAAAAGAGGTTGATAAAATTCACGTTTTAATTCATTTCACCCGTATATTCTGTTCAATTCCTGATGAAAATTGTATATTTAATTCCGTTTTATGCCTAAAAAAAATGGCGAACCAATATTGAATTCTGATCAGAATGGAAAAAATTGGTAAAGACATTTTAATTTAATTAATTCATATAAAGAATATAAACGGAATTAAAACCGATTAAAATGTTCAGTAATATGATAGATATAATACTTTCTTCTTAAAACAATGCCATTTTGAAACTATTCGTAACCATTTTAATTCATTTCAATCAATTTCTTCTTGAAGGGTATATACTGAAACTTTGACAATTTTTCAGTTTGACAGTTATCAAAATAACGTGATTGACGACTGATTTAGTTTATTGTTGCAATTTTCGATTTAAGAATTAGTGATTTTATTTTTTAATCCAGTTCATTTAGTGATTTCATTTTTTAAAGGATTTTTTAGAAGTTTTTAGTCAATGATCACTCAAGAAGGAGTTTTCTAATTCTCATTTTTCGTTGCCTGTCGAGAGGAAAGACGAGGAGACTGAAGATTAAAACTCGAATTTGAAAAAAGTAAGTGAACCTGAAAGTGAACTATGTGGATCGAGCTAACCCTGCTAAAAGTAAAAAGATAAAAAGAGAAAGGAATTCTATTTCTAAACTTCTATCTCGTTCTATCTTTTCTCTATTCGCTTTGGATTTTTATCCCATTCTATTCCCTTTCTATCATCTAAATAAAATAAATATTTTTTTATCCCTTCGTCTATCTATATTTTTATCGACACGTATGTAACGCGCATCAATGCCAAATGTCAAGAAATATTTACTTCATAAATTAATATAATAATTATTAAAATACTCAAATTTAACTAATTCCGGAGTTGCTATGGTCTTTTTAGTAAGTATTTTTTAATATTTGTGTTGTTTTATTATTATAAATATTTCTTTAGGGTTAGAATCGATGCGTGCGCATCGACATAATGTCGATGTCGATGTGCATTATATGCGTGTCGATCCCATCGACATCCATTGTAGAGACACCATACTATTTTAATTCCTTTCTATCCATTTATTTAAAAACGTAATCTCCTTCTATCTCTTCGCTTATCTATTATTTTAAATACCCAATTACTTTAGTAGTTTTATATGAACTTCAGTATATTTATACTGAAATTAATTTGATATTTAACGCGTATAATACTGAAAATTTGTCAGCTACGAGGAAGCGATCCCTAAAGGTCTAGGCACATGGAGCAAATTAGCTGATTAGCAGATTAGACTTAAGTCATTGAAAATTTAATCTTTAGCGGCAAATGTTACTCTACCGCTAGAAACTAAATTTTGATTGGCTCAAGTCTAATCTGCTAATCTGCTCCATGTGCCTAGACCCTAACCACGCGAAAAGTGATACTTATTAACATAAGGATCCTACCAACTGAGCTAAATTTTTGAGATATCTACTGAAAGTAAAGAGATAGGAATTTTATCACTTTTTACCTTTTCTTATCTCTGTTATAGAAAGAGATACAGAAAAGGTATAACTTTCAATCCCGACTCTATACCTTCTTATCTCTTTCAATCGACATCAATCTCTTTTAATCTCTACCTTAAGGACGATCGATGGACAAGTACGACAGTGTTTGTCAAAGACTTCCCTCTCCTTTGGTGAAAATTTGCACTTTGAGAATTTATTTTAAAAAAATCAAACACTTTTTCCACGAAATCGCTCTGATTGACAAAATTGTAGGTAATAAGGAACATAAAAATTAAAAGTTTTCCGGGATTGGATGTTTCCAAGAGCAGAAAAAACGAAAACGGGAATAAAACTGACAGACTTGCTACAGAAAATGGCCGCGACACGTCACATGTGTCTCTTGAGATATACGTGTGACGTATAGCGGCCATTTTCTATATTTATAATTATTAAGTTTCTTATTACCTATAATCTTGTCAATCAGATCGATTTCGTGGAAAAAGTGTTTGGTTTTTTTAAATAAATTCTCAAAGTGCAATTTTTCACCAAAGGAGTGATTTCACCAAATAATACATATTTCTAAAATGTCAAATTAGTTTTAGAATTTGCATAAAATTTAAATTACGGGTACATAGCCATATTTTTAATTACATTTTTTGTTTCTGAAGAAAATTGGCTAGGTGTGGCAATTGTATGCTGCCTGGAAAGGTGTTTTTAAGGTTATGTTAATTCTCTCCTTGCAACATCCTTAATAAATATCCTCAAATAATACTTTCTTTTTTAATGACAGACTTGCTGAGGAAAATGGCCGCTATACGTCACACGTATATTTCAAGAGACACTTGTGACATGTCGCGGCCATTTTCTGCAACAAGTTTGTGAGTTTTATTCCCGTTTTTTGCTTTTCTGCTCTTGGAAACATCTAATCGTGGAAAACTTATAATTTTTAAATATCTTATTACATACGATTTTGTCAACCAGAGCGATTTTGTGGAAAAAGTGTTTGGTTTTTTTTAAAATAAATTGTCAAAGTGCAATTTTTCACGAAAGGAGAGGAAAGTTATTGACCATGAAGTAATAGTAAGGAGTTCGAACTGCCTGTAGAAAGCGTTTCTATAGGTAACTCAAAACCTGCACGAAAATTGCCAAGTTCCCTATCAGAAGATCACCCAAGTCGGTTGAAGCATGCGCAATAAGCACACGACTGTCTCTTTTCGTCTCGAGTTCCGCGCGAACAGCGATATTGGACGCACGTGTGCTATTGCTTACGAGTTTTTTAATACGTTTTTTTGAGCTGAGAGTGCTCGGCGGTGTTTTTTTGTTGATCTCAACCAGTGCTGAGATCTTAAATTTGGTCTCAATTTTTATTTGTTTTACCTGCTTCACAGGTTTTGTTTATTTTTTACTGAGGTTGCTTTTAGGTTAGCGCCAGCCACAGGGCTGTGCGTGCGTGGCCGAGGCATGTCCTCTAAAACGAATCTCAACGATCCGGGCCCTTCTGATTCGGAGATGGAAATTGAGAGAGCTGCAGCGGAAGGTTTGCTGTTTTACAAGCAGAATTGTAAATCTACAAGATCGCGCCATAATTCGGTATCTTCAACGGATTTAGACCAGGTATCAAAGCGCTTGCGTGATAATGGGCAGGGTGCGGACGGTGGCGTGCTCCCTCCCAAAACACAGCAGACGTATAATCTCGGTAATGTGTCCTCGAAAAACACTAAACCAAAGCCTGCAAAGTATGAGAACTCGAACAGAAACAACTGTCCAGTTTTCTTACAGCGTGACCCCAATTCAGTAGACGCGTCAAAAGACCTTAATCACATATCGGTCGGTAAGATACTCCATGCTCTTTACCCCGGTAAAATCGTTGGTGTTCATGCAAGCGGTCGCGGTAAAGTTCGCGTAGTAACGAATTGCGGTAGAACAGCGAATCAAATCGTGTCTGATTCAACTCTAAAAACAAAAGGCTTAATTGCGATAATTCCTTCTAGTTTCGTCACGTGTCAAGGAATAATAAACAACATCGGGCTAGATATTTCTAACGAAGAAATTTTAGAGAACGCGGAAATTGTAGGTCACTGCAACAAAGATTGCAAAGTCATTAACGCGATGAGATTCAACCGCAGAAAAGTAGAAGAAGACAAATCTGTTTCTTACGTTCCCTCTACAACTGTTCTCCTTACGTTTCAGGGCACTACCGTTCCGGAACGCGTAGCTATCTTTAAAGCTTCAAGTCAGGTTCGTCCGTACGTTCCTGACCCTCGTATGTGCATGAACTGTTTGCGTTTCGGACACATTGCCAAACACTGCAAGTCCAAGGCTAGATGTCATCAATGCGGTAGCTCAACTCCCCATGATGAATCGAACTTGTGCACTCGCATGTCAGGACCTCCAAAATGTGTGAACTGTAACGGCCCACACAAGTCGTCATCAAAGTTATGTCCGGAATTCACCTTTCAAAAAGAAATTCGTTACTACGCAACAATGCATAAAATGTCTTTTGATGAGGCAAAAGCAGTCCTTCGTCCAAGGAAAAACGGTAACTTATCAAGCACTTTTAACTTCTCTGACTACCCTGAATTGGTAGATTGTCCAGATCCTTCTACACCACAAACTGGCAACCTTAACACTCAAAGACGTACATTCGCACAAACATCCTCTCAGAAAAACCTTTCACAACCACCTTCCTCTTCCACATCCAAGGAAAGTAGATTTCCAAAAAACACTAAAAACACAACGTCAACCTTCTTCGCCGCCAATTGGAACAATGGCAGATCACCTAACGTCTTACCCAATGGGTTCGCACTAACTAAGACAACACAAGACTCTTCATTACAATCACCTTTACCAACTGCACATCCGTCACCAGACAACACATCTCTCTCTTCTTTTCTTACGTGGTTAAACAACTGCGTTACCGACATTTCCTCCAACTCATCTCCTGCTATTGTAAAACAAAATCAAGAACTCCTCACTTCTATTACAGACAGCCTCCGCCTTCTTCTGGATCCTAAAACTCACAATAATGGCCAATCTCCCTAATTTAAATATATTGCAATGGAATTGTCGTGGTATCTCTCAAAAGATCCACGACATCCATAAACTTTCCAATAAATTTGACATACTTTTGCTTTGCGAGACCTTTTTAAAACCTAATAATCGCGTTAACCTTAATACTCTTAATCAATTCAATATTATTAGAGCCGATAGAACCGTGAACAAGGGTGGTGGTCTGGCTATCGTTATCCGGAAAAATATAACTTACTCTAAAATTCAAAATATATTCAATCGCGAAAATGAACTAGAGACACTTGCTGTGTCAATTAGTTCCTCCATAGGAGTAATTCTACTAGTTTCAGTTTATAGAATTCCGGGAAGACAGACTCCTCCAGCTTACTGGAAGTCTTTTTTCAACTCTATAAAAAATACGCGTTTTGATACAGTTTTCATAGGAGGTGACTTTAATTGTCACAGCACGCTTTGGGGCGGATCTCATGTCTGTCCCGATGCGCGCAACCTATGTCAGGAGCTGGTTGACACAGACCTCATTCTTTTAAATAATGGCTCACCCACTCTAGTGGGTCGACCACCAAACCCTGGCTCTTCCCTGGACCTTAGTTTTGTTTCTCCAGACTTATACACGTCTTCTGCCTGGAAAGTTCACTCGAACCCATTGGGAAGTGACCACTTTCCTATTTTCACTTCACTAGGTGTTACAATACCTACATCAACATTCACTTCACATAAGTACAAGCTGAAAACAATGGACTGGTCCCTGTTTTCTTCTGAACTTAAGTTGTCTTTAGAATCTAGCTCAGATCTTTTAAACACTAATGACCCAATTTCTGACTACAATAAATTTGTGCAAATTGTAGATTCAACAATCAATTTAGTTTGTCCTCAACATAAACCTACCAACCCTGCGCGTTCTAGTCGAAATTCCCCCCGTAAACCTTTTGTCCCCGCGCCTTGGTGGAACAGTAAATGCGACGAAGTGATTAAAAATAGAAAAGAAGCCTTTAAAAACTACAGGAAAAATTCCAATTATCCAAACTTCCTTATTTATAAGAAGGCTGAAGCCATAGTTAAGCGTACGCTTAACGAGGTTAGACGCCAATCTTTTAGGGATTTTTGCGATTCCTTAGACAGACACACTCCTCTCACAAAGGTTTGGTCTGTAGTAAAATCTTTTAAAAATCGCTTTACTCAACCTCCGACGGCTTCATGTTCAGCAGATACAGAAACAATAGACAGATTACACTCTTTAGTGGATGAACTCTATCCCCCTACTGTGTTTCATGACAACTTCCCCAATGATTTTGACAACAATCCCTTCTTAGAAGCCCCCTTTACTCTCTCAGAACTTTCAATTGTTATCAATTCTTGTAAAACTAAATCATCACCGGGTCTAGATAAAATAGATTTCAACGTCATTCAACACTTCCCCGATGTAGCTGTATCATCTCTTTTATCAATTTATAACAGAATTATCCTCACCGGCACTTTCCCTTCTTCTTGGAACAATTTCCTTATTTTTTTCCTCCCAAAATCTTCTCCTGGTAAATTCCGCCCTATCTCTTTGGCCTCTTGCCTTTTTAAAATCGCTGAAAAACTAGTTTATAATAGATTAATGTGGATTGTTGAACGAGAAAAAATTCTTAGTCCGTATCAATACGGTTTCCGGAAAAGTAAATCCTGCACAGATAACCTTTCTTTATTATCCGCGGAAATTTGGACAGGTCTAGCCCAGGGTGATTACACTGGCGGCCTGTTTCTCGACATAAAAGGGGCATTCCCAAGTGTAATTTCTAACATCCTGGTCAAAGATCTTAAGACAATAGGCATCCCTGAAACTATAGCTCGCTTTATTTATAACTCAATTAAATGTAAAAACATGTTTGTCAAGATCAATGGGGAAATTGTTGGCCCAAGAACCAGCACCGTTGGCCTTCCACAAGGCAGTATTCTCAGCCCAATTAATTACGCAATTTATACAAGAGAACTTAATACCAAAATTCCTGCGGATTGCGAACTCAACGAATTTGCGGACGATTTGTGCGTTACATGTCGCTCCCCCAACATAAATCAAATAATCACGTCTCTTCAAAATTGTCTACATATAATTTCTGATTTTCTTTCAGAGAGAGGTCTGGAGGTATGTCCGGAAAAAACTAAACTTATTATCTTTAATAATAAAAAACTTAACACCAATGATCCTACACTTTTCTTAACTTTAAATGATATAATTATTAAACCATCCCCTTCAGTAAAATATCTTGGTGTACACTTCCATGAAACAGCTTCCTCTGATACTCACTTCAACTATTTATGTGATAAAGGTACAAAAATTCTTAATGTCTTAAAAGTACTTGGAGGTACATGGTGGGGAGCAGACCCCTATCTGCTTCTCCGAATCTATGATTCTCTCCTAAGAAGTACTGTTGATTATGGTTCTCAAGCTGCAAACTTTAAATCTCATAAAAACTTTGCCCGATTAGAAAAAATCCGTAACAAAGCGCTGAGACTAGCCGTAGGCTATAGACAGAGCACCCCTATTAACGTAATGTTAGCAGAATGTTGTGAACCCCCTTTAAGAACAAGATTTAATTTCCTTGCTAAAAAATATCTCTTTAAAGTTTTTTCAAATACCACACACCCCCTGTCGGTCAAACTTTCAGAACTCTCTCGCCTCACCAATAACTCTAACAAAAAATTTAATTACCCCCTCTTAATTGCTTTCGAAAAATCGAAAAATTACGGCGAATTAATCAGAAGTAAAGATCTCGATCCTTACTTCGAATTCCTCTTTGAGGATCACTTATTTACCCCTCAAATTATTTTTGATTGGGGAAAATCACTACAACAATCAACTAACCCTTCAGTCTTATTTCAAGACTTAAGTCACTCTAACTTTCCAAATCATACTTTCTTCTTTACTGATGGCTCAAAGTCGGAAACTAATAGAGTGGCTGGATGCGCTTTTGTCTGCCCCTCAATGAACATAACTTCTAAATTTAAAATTTCAACTTACGCCTCAATTTTTTCACTCGAAGCATTTGCAATTTTATTTACCCTAGATTACATTATCAACTCTAATATTTCTAATGCAATTATATTCTCAGACTCCCTCAGTGTACTCAATAATTTAGCTTCTAAAAACGCTTACAAAACCAAATCTTACATAATTTTTATAATTAAAAACAGATTAAAAATACTCTCTAATTTAAACCGCTCTGTAACTCTTGTTTGGATTCCTGGTCATTCGGGAATTGACGGTAACGAGCAGGCAGACAAAGCGGCTAAAGAAGCATCCAATGATCCTACCCAGGTTAACATACCACTCTCATTTTCTGACTTTTACTGTGTGGCACGCAAGCAATTGGTTGATAGCTGCGACTCGCATTTTGTGGATGTGGGTAAAAACAAGGGCACCAAATACATGCAATACTTTTACAAACCAAGGAAAAACCATGGTTCGCGAGTTTCGTAGCCCGTAAACTATGGATCTCCACAATTTGTCGAGCGAGATCTAATCACTACAACTTAAACGCTAGTTTAGCTAGAAAGAATTACATTCAATGTGGTGACTGTCCACATTGCCCTGACTCCGAGGAGGACTTTGATCACATACTCTGGTCTTGTCCTAGATACGATGCATTCCGACCGGATCTGTTAAAATCACTTGAAAAAGCTTCAAAACTTTGCGCTCTCTCAATAACACTCACGATGGCGGTGTGCGGTGGTCCAATCGGTGAGCCTTCATTGGCTGCTTGGTTGTACTGCCGCGCACCTGGAACGGCGTTCGCGCCGCTTTCGCACTTTGTTCACAGATATTAAGCTCCACTCATCCACCAGGTTAGAGTTCCTATAAAGAGAGTTAGGACATGTGCCCCCTTCCACTAGCCTGTTGACAAACCGGAGACGGAAGTGACGATGAAGTAATTTGTGTGATTGGTTAAAAAGGGCGGGCGAAATTTAAAAATGTTTGTTAAGAAAGCATTTTAAAATCAGCGCGCTCTTTTCAGCCAATGAAAAAACTTTCAATACACTTCCGTCTCCGGTTACGCTGAGCCAATCAAAAGTTGAACCTCACGTGTCCTAACTCTCTTTATAGGAACTCTACACCAGGTCATGGCCAGATATATAGGCACAAAGCCAGTATAGTGCCAACGTAAAATAAACTACTACTACTCTTTTCGTCTCATGGAAAGTGTGCGAGTGAGACAAAAATATAACCTCACTTTCACAGCTGGAACCAATGAACACATTCGAGTCCAATGCGCATGCTTAACATAGCTGGTTATCACGAAGTGAACTTGGCAATTTTCGTGCATGTTTCTCGGACATTATATTTCAATGGAGATCGGTCTCCTTACTATTACTTCGTGTTATTGACAAACACTGTCGGATTTGTCCATCGATCGTCCTTTTTTATCACGAAGGAATAATATGGAGACTGCACTCGCTGATTTTTACGTGCCAAAATTCTGTCTTGGTTCACGTGTTGGAATTAACTCTGATATGAGTACGCATGCGCAGTACGCGATTACTATCGATGTATCGATACTTGTTTACATTAACAAACATAACCTCAAATATCAATTGACGTTAGGGTTGTAAGCTGTGAATCGTTTCATTGAAACATTGAAACTTTCATTGAAACTTTCAATGTTTCATGGACGAAAGTTTCAAAGTTTCATGAAACTTTGAGTGGAGGGGATAGAATTTAAATTTCGCGCCTTCAAATTTATTTGTCAAATAAGGTAAGGTCAGTTTGCCCATGTATTTGTGCCATATTGAAACTTTGAAATGTTTCATGAAGCATTGAAACTTTCATGAAACATTTCAATTAGGAAAGTTTCATGAAACTTTCCAACCCTAATTGACGTTTCGATTCCCGCCATAATAATTTTCTCTCTCATTCTACTTTTGGGAGCAACGAAGACAGCAACAGTGCGCCGCGCACGCGTACTCATATCAGAGTTAATTTCCAACAAGTGAACCAAGACAGAATTTTGGAACAGTTTCTACAGGGATGAACACTACAGTTCGGTCTCCTTATTATTCCTTCGTGTTTTTTATTAAATTTCAGATTATTTTTTTTCCAAATTTAATACTGGCAATATCATTTTTAAAAATTGCATTTAGCATTTTTATTGATTAAAAACATTAAAAATTAGATTTGGATAAAAAGGTATTAAGTAATATTTTGCAATGTAGTATAAATAATACATTGTGTGACTAGTGGGGAAAGAGAGTGATTTCTCGAGAGCGAAGTTTGCTGCTCGAGCGTAGCGAGAGCAGTATTCACTTGAGAGAAATTATCCTTTTACCACGTGTTACACACGAGATTTTCTCCAACACCTTGCGGAATGCGTTTCCGAATATACCTTTATAATTTAAACTAATTGGGAAGAGTTGAATGTATTATTAAATAGGTTATGCGTATAACTTCAATGACAATAACAGATGCGTGATAGTGCTTTATGAAAATTCCGCATACGGAATAGTGCTTTATGAAAAATCCGCAAGCGAAATAGTGTTGTTTATGAGAATTACGCATGCGGAATAGTGTTCTATGACAACGCTTGTGTAATAGTGTTTTATGACACTTATGCGATCGAAATAGTGTTTTATGGAAATTCCTCATGCGGAATTACCCTAAAACAGTTAATTCGGCATTATACTTGCGCATGCGGAATTATCATAAAACAATATTCCGCCTGCGCAATTATAATGCGGAATTCCGCATTTTATTCCGCATGCGGAATTATTATCAGACAATATTCAGCCTGGCAATTATAATGCGGAATTCCGCATTCCGCATGCGGAATTCTGCATTTTATTCCCATTGCGTAATTGTCCTAAAACAGTATTACGCATGAGCGATTATAATGAGGAATTCCGCAATCCGCACTTTAATCCCATTACGTAATTATCTAAAACAGTATTCCGCATGAGGAATTATTATGCGGAATTATCATAAAACACTATTCCGCCTGCTGAATTTCCATAAAACATTATTCCGCACGCGGAATTTTCATAAAACACTATTCCGCATGCTTAATTATTAGAAAACACTAGTGGTGGGCCTACTCTTCCAAGCGTCTAGTTTTTCCGTAATTTACTTTCGCCATTGTTTTTAAGAGTTGTAAAAAGTATCACTTTCGCCACACTTTTTAACTTGGAAACTTGCAGTTTCAGAGCTGGTGTTGGAGAAAATAGTATATTGTGCAACTAGGGAGGAAAGTGAGTGATTTCGAAAGTGTGAGTTCGTAGCACGAGCCTAAGGCGAGGGCTGCAAACACACGAGTCGATAATCACTTTTCTCCCGTGTTGCACATACCATTTTTTCTAACACACGTATACCGAAAGTATAAAAAAATTGTCGATAAACATTAGTTAACATTCTTAGAGTGACAAACAGCGTAAAAAAAGCGCTTATGGGCTCATGTCCTTAAACGTCTTAAGCCCACGAAGGAATAATAAGGAGACTGCACTCGCTGATTTTTACGTGCCAAAATTCTGTCCTGGTTCACGTGTTGGAATTAACTCTGATATGGTCGATTCTTGCGTAACTGCCCGATTTCAAGATAAGTTTTGGTAAAAAAAAATTTTTTTTATTCAATGTTTCTCTGCACTTATTTTTCTTATTAGGGTAAAATATAATATTTTAAATGATTTTACTACAACTATATTTATACGAAAATAATAGCAAATTTTTGAAAATTGGCTGCCATGTAGAGCTGAACCGCATCCTTTTATTGTCAATATATTGTACAAAATAAAAATTTCTTCTTGATATTTTGCTAAAACGAAAATAAATAATAAATTAATAAATTATTTAATATTCTAACAGTATTTTAGATATTAGTTAACATATATAAAATTGTATAAAAGAACAGCAAATACAATATTTAATAATGAATATTTCGTTTTATTTTTCGGATAATTTGAAATGGAGATCGAGCAGTGTAATCCGGCATTGCTAAACTACTTTATAGAATAATATTTTAAAATAACCACCACAGACAAAAAAGTTTCTCTGTATGAAGCACACTGAATACTTCAAATAGGCCATGAAGCTGAAATTTTACGTAGTGCCATGGAGCTGAAATTTGACATTTATTTTAACCACACTTCTACAATATTGCAAAATTGTAAATATATTCCTTTTGCAGATCGCTTGTTTCACATGAAAACTTCAAGAAAATGGTAACAATACTATCAAATAGTTGTTACAGTAATATAATAGTAATGATATGGAAGTGAACGCTTTTTTTGTACACATGCGATTTTCACAAAAATAATTTTTTTCTAGCACACGCACCGAAAGTACAATCTTTCTTACTTGTGAAGAGGTCAGAAAGTGAAACTTGGTTTCTGTGACACTTATGGCTGCGCAGTATTACCAGATCAAAAAAAAATTTGGAAATTTTTTTCAACTTTCCCTGAATATTCTAGGAATATTAGATGAGGAAATTCCCTGAAAATTAGAAATACTTTTTTAGGGAAATTTCGCCGCCAATATTCCCCATGGCGGACATTTTGATGCTTCCACGAAACTTCCCTGAATATTAGGTTCGAATATTCGGGAAATGTGGACCAATATTCAGGGGAAATTCAAGGAATTTCTGGTGCTGTGTGGGAGGGAATGTTATATTTCTTCCCCATGACGTCATTAACAGGGAGGGAATGTACATTCCCTCCCGGTGACGCCATTAACAAGTAAACAAGTGTTTCATGATAAATCCTTATGAGAAATAGAGTTTTATGACAATTACATATGCAAAATAGCGTTTTATGATAATCACGCATGCGGTATAGTGTCTCATGAGAATTGCGCATGCGAAATTGTGTTTTATCTACATTTTCGAATTTCTTAATTGTCGAATATTCAAATTTTCGAATTTCCAAATTGTCGAATATCCACTTTGTCGAATGTCCAAACTGTCGAATTTCCAAATTCTCGAATATCCATTTTATCGAATTTACAAATTGTCGAATATCTATTTTGTCGAATTTCCGAATGATCGAATATCAAAATTGTCGAATATCCAAATTGTCGAACGTCCATTTTGTCGAATGTCCAAATTGTCGAATTTCCACATTGTCGAATATCCACTTTGTCGAATTTCCAAATGATCGAATATCTAAATAGTCGAATTTCCAAATTCTCGAATTTCCAAATGTTCGAATCTCCAAATGTTCGAACTTTTTTTTATGTGAGTTTCCTATCTATGAAATGCGTTGGTATAGTATATTGGAAAAATGCGCAAAATTTTAAATTTCCATAACAATTTTAAATTTCGCGCACTTGTCCACTCTACTATACCAACACATTTCATAGATAGGAAACTTACATGAAAAAAAAAGTTCGAACATTTGGAAATTCGAGAATTTGGAAATTCGACAATTTGGAAATTCGACAATTTGGAAATTCGGCTATTTGGATATTCGATCATTTGGAAATTCGACAAAATAGATATTCGACAATTTGGATATTCGACAATTTGGATATTCGATCATTCGGAAATTCGACAAAATAGATACTCGACAATTTAGAAATTCGACAATTTGTAAATTCGATAAAATGGATATTCGACAATTTGGAAATTCGAAAATTTGAATATTCGACAATTTAGAAATTCGAAAAAGTAGATATTCGACAATTTGGAAATTCGACCAAATGGATGTTCGACAAATGGGAAATTCGACAATTTAGATATTCGATCATTTGGAAATTCGACAAAATGGATATTCGACCATTTGGATATTCGACCGTTTGGAGATTCGACTTTTTGAAATTCGACCATTTGGATATTCGACCTTTTGGGTTTTTGGGAAATTTCCTGCACCCGGATTATACAAGGTTTTCTACAGTATAATACGTACGTATTATGCATGAAAATTTCGAAAATAAAAGGGAGTGGGAAGTTTTATACGTATAATACGTATTTTACATAATGTATAAAATCATGTATTATATAACATCGTATTTTCTACATTTACCCATCCCTGAGTTACGTAATATGTTCTTCTCTTCTTTATTCACTTTTGAACTTTCCGCTCTAATGTTTGTTCTGCTATGTGATTGGTCAGTGAAACACGCATGTGTTTATGACATATAAGGATATTCAAGTTGGGTGGGGAGAAATTCAAAATGGCGGCTACCTGGATGACAGGTTTGCATTGCAGTCAATGGGACGAAATCAGTTTTTGTACAATAACTTTTAAAAAACAAATTTGCGAACCTATGTTTATTAACAAAATATTTTTCATTTATCGAAAGCTATTTTTTAAAATAATAAAAACTCATATAAAAATTGTATACAATTTTATTATTTTAAAAAATAGCTTTCGATAAATGAAAAATATTTTGTTAATAAACATAGGTTCGCAAATTTGTTTTTTAAAAGTTATTGTACAAAAACTGATTTCGTCCCATTGACTGCAATGCAAACCTGTCATCCAGGTAGCCGCCATTTTGAATTTCTCCCCACCCAACTTGATTATCCTTATTGCTTATTTTGAGATAATTTAGAAGCATGGCGGCTCATATTCTCTGAACTGTCAATATAACGAATTAAATTTTAAAAAGTCAAGTACTCCAAATTTTTTATTTTAAAGTCGTGAGTTAAAGTGAGTTTTGAAATCAATATGGAACGAGTGGTGATGTCTGGCCAATCTTCTCAAACGGAAACCATTTGTGGAGAAGATGTTCCGGACGCAGCACAGGTGCGAATTCGGTTTTCATTACAATACTTCATCTTGAGTTTCAATTATGAAAAAATTGTCACTTTGTCCTCTAGATAAGATTAATGACAAACAGTATTTTGCTTTCGGTTAATTTCCATAAAACGCCCAGTAGTTTTAGTTCTTATTCCTATAAGTGTGATTTTTATATACCACAAAGTCGAAATAAACATTACAAGATTCTAGTTATAATCGTAATAAATTTAATTTTAAAATTATGCTGCCCAAAGTGTTTATATCTTGCCGGAAAAGTGTATTATCACGATCTTTGAATCATGTACAAATATTGGTAGGAAAACAAAGTTTTTATTCAACCAATTCTGAGGATAAATCTCCATTATTAGGAATTAGGATAATAGATCTGACGAGAGTGGTAGCAGGACCTTATTGTACCATGCTTCTCGGTGATTTAGGTGCCGAAATTCTTAAAATCGAAGAGCCAGGCATCGGAGATCAGACGAGACAATGGGGCCCATTTTTTGGGAACTCAAAGAAAGCGACTGGATATTTTGTTAGCTTGAATCGAAACAAGAAAAGCGTTTGCATTGACTTGAAGAAAGGCAAAGATATTATTTATGAATTGGCACAAAAATCGGACGTTCTTATAGAGAACTATGTGCCGGGAAAATTATCAAAATATGGATTAGGTTTCGAGGAAATTCACAAAATTGCTCCACATTTAATTTATTGTTCATTAACAGGATACGGTGTTAAAGGCCCTTACAGAAACAGGTATAATTTAATTTAAACGTCTTTTTTCTCATAGATCTGGAAGAAAATCTAACAACCCATTAACATAACCTCTAACCAGAAAATGATTTTCACATAAAATAAAAATATTAATATAGATTTCATCCAATTTTAAACGATACAGTTGTACATTTAAAAAAAAATTTTGTTTTATACAAACTTTGTTATAAAACAATAATTATTTAATATTTTATGTTTTTTCTTTTATGTTTGTGAACAATTGTAATTTTCATTTAATTTTGACAAAAAATTGATCACTTTAATCATTGAAACATTTTCTACGAAAGTTTTCTTTTGATTTTGTTAACAAAATTATTAAAATAATAAAACTTTTATCTATATTATATATTTTTTAAACTAAAAAAAAATGTTAACAAAATCCAAGAAACAGGCTTGTGGAGAAGATTTTAAAGATTAAAATGAGCTATTGTTTATCATATTCGATATAAATTACAATTAGTGCTGCTGCCTGCGGAGGTATTTTTCTTTTCCAATAACCAGTTTTTGGTACAAAGAGATTCCGGGCTCAGATTTCATTTTTATCCACATGCAAAACCAATATGGCTGCTTTTTTGCAAACAATTACCGAAAAATCGAGATCTTTTTTTTTTTAAATCAATATTTCTAACCGAAAACATTTTTTTAATGTGTAATAGAGTAGCATAAAATGGCACAAACTGTTGGAAGATTTAAAATATGCATTAGTTTATACATTATATACCCTTATATTTTGTACACAATGACTTATAATAATTCGATTTCATTGATTATTTCAATAATATTCTAATTACCTCAGTTTAATTTTAGTAAATACGGACGAGACACTTGTTGTCAAAAATTTGTCATCGTCTTTATATTTAATTTATTTATTGTTAATGTTTTACGGTAATTATTGTTGACGCCATTTTATTTTATTATATGCATAATTTGTAAATTAATTTTTTGTTAAACTTGTTATTAATAAATTTTTTGTTTCTGATGAGGGCAGCATAGCTGTTGAAACGTTAAAAAAGTGAAGATTTTTTTCGTTTTATTTGACTCAGTGAAATCGATAATATCTTTTCAATAATTATATAATAATAATTTGAAATTTACAATAGAATTTGAAAATAATGACAGTCTTCAGTTTTTAGACGTCACAATAATTAAAACAGAATCAGGCCAACTGATTACTAATTGGTTCAGAAAATTGAGCCAGTATCATTTTGACACACGACTTAATTTTAGATTGTTATATTGTACAGAATGGAAATGTTATTTTGTACAACTGCTAAATGTTATTTTGTACAGTTTTGAAAAATGAATTTGTTATTTTGTACAATTTTTTAAAAAAGCAATAAAACATTGGAAGTACAATATTTTAGCTTTTTTAAAGAATTGTACAAAATAACAAATTCATTTTTCAAAATTGTACAAAATATCATTTAGCAGTTGTACAAAATAACATTTCCATTCTGTACAATATAACAATCTAAAATTAAGTCATGTGTCAAAATGATACTGGCTCAGAAAATTAACTTATTCAGGTAGATTTCTGAATTTTTTGTCGTGTCATTCTTTTGAACAAAAAACAGCAATTGTAAAAAATTTGGTTGATAGAGCGATTAAACTTTCTCATCCGAAGTTTTGGGAAATTAATTTAAATTTAGTAAAAAAATTGTTGTACTACAATCATTATAATAATGAAATTTGTAAAAAATATATTAAAAAAAGGCTTTGAAAAATTAAATTAGAACAAAAAGATAAACAAATAGATATAAATAATGATATTAAAAATGAATTTTGCCAAGATAATACAATAGTAATTCCTTATTATGGTCAAATTTCTAAAGAAATAGAATCTCAATTAAAAAAATATAAAATAAATACAATTTTTAAAGTTCCCAGTAAGTTTGAAAAATTTTTCGATACAGGAAAAGATAAGTTAGATAAATTAGAAAAGAAAAATGTAGTTTACAAATTAAAGTGTAAAAATGGTGAAGCATCCTATGTAGGACAAACTAGTAGTTTATTGAAAGTTAGAGTTAATGAACATAGAGATAATTTTAGTAGAAATTAATACTATCACAATGTTATACAGGGTGGCCACGTGTCAGTAAAGTCAGGTAAATGACAGGAAAAAAATTTTTTGTCAGTAAAGTCAGGGATATGACAGGGAAAAAAGTTTTTTTGTCAGGGAAAATAAAGAAATTGAGACGGACCATAGTGCGGTCAAAGTTAGGGGCCATCCATAAACTACGTGGCTTCAATTTTCGAACTTTTCGACCCCTCCCTCCCCCCATGTAGCTTAACGTAGCATTTGATAGACCCCCTCCCCCCTCATAAGGGCACGTGGCTTTTTTTTAAACGTCTTATAATGCCTAAATATATAATTTCTGGCGTAAAAATAATTGCTGTAATATTTAATTGTGAATTAGATTTATTATTTTTTATTTTACTATTTATTAAATCATTGTTTTCAATAGAATTTTACCAATTAGATTAGAAAGAACTCTCCCATTAAAATATAACCTAATTAGAAAATACGTTATATAATAAACATTTTGTTATATTTTATCGCTTGACAGGGAGATCTTTGTTATAATGGTTTTAAGGGGAGACTGCATCGTTATTTTCAGCTATGTAAAAGAATTAACTTAACTAATTGTCGCTACAATTTTTAAAATAATTTTTAATTTTAATCAGCCAAAAATTTTTTTGACAATCTTTGAATTTTTGTCTTTTGTCAAAATTAAAAGATTTTAAAATCCATGCTTAATTTTTTTAGATAAACATGTTTCTTTAATAGAAAAAAAATTTGCGACCCCAAATTTTAAATTTTACTATTTTTGAACCTTTTTTTTGGTAAAAAAATTATTTTATTTTTTTGGAGAAAAGGGTAAAAATATAAAAACTTCTGAAGATGTTTATGAAATTAAAAAATCATTAAAGATTTTTTATCTTTTCACATTCATAATTAAATTAGTTATATTTTTACTAATCATCATTTAGTAAAAACTAATTGGTTAAATTCACTTTTAGGTTATGTCAAATAACGAATAGTTTAATTAAATTCTGTTTACTAATTTAATTAGTCAAATTTTACTTTTTATAATGAAGTTAATTTTTTACTAATAATAATTAGTCATATTTAACTGATTCAGATTTAATGACTATTATTTGATTTTTATATGTTTAATGCTTATGTAGATCTTATATCCCAATATGTTTTTTGTATGTTTTTTGAAAATTTAGTAATTTTTTGGAGTTCAAAATACGAAAACTTCAAGACAATAAAAAAATTTTAATAATAATTTTTTAACACGATATAAAATAGAGAGGGGAGGGGGTTCAAAAAATTTTGACATAACTTTAAAAGGGTGATTGACAAATGTGTGATAAGTTATGACAAGGGGCGGGCGGGGGGGGGGGGGGAGATCGAAAAAAGAAAAAAAAAGACGTCACGTTATTTGTGGACGCCCCCTAAACTGTATTGACTTTTCACTAAATTTGGGTTAGAGGTAAAAACTACTAAATTAAGTAGTTAAATATTACAAAAAATTAGTGGTCCACTTTTCACTATCCAAATTTGGGGAGCTATAAAATATAAATCAAATAAAACAAAAATGGATTAGGAAAAACTTAACATATTGCAAAAGAAAACTTTTCTAAACTAATTATGCAGCTAAAATGACGGAAAATCGTAAATGATTTTTTAATTTCTTAAACATCTTCAGAAGTTTGTAAATTTTTTTCGATCTTATTTTTCATGAAGATTGTTAGATATAACCCTTTTCTACAGAAAAAAATTAATTTTTTACAGAAATAATGCTTCAAAAATTGTAAATTTAAATTTTTGGGTCCCCTTTTTTTTCTATTAAAAAACATATTTTCAAAAAAATACGCATGGATTTTAAAATCTTTTAATTTTGACAAAAAATAAAAATTCGAATATAGTCAACAAATTTTTTTACCAATCTTTTTTATGGCCATTGAATTCCTTGTAAAAAATTACTATAAAAATTATAATGACGATTAGTAAAGTGAATTCTTTCACATAGCTGAAAATGTCGCAGTCTCCCCATATAATAATTCTTATTTTTAACAACTTCAAGGTTTTCTGGTAAGCATAGACTCGGTTCAATTCAATTCTCTCGAAATGATTTTTGAGTTGCCAACGCTATTTAAAAAAAAAAAAATATCTGTGAAATTAAAATACAAAGCTACGTTGCTCGGACTTGAACCCCTCCCTCCCCCCATGTAGTCTAGCGTAGCATTTTGCCTGACCCCCCCCCTCCCCCCTAACAGACCACGTAATTTATGGATGACTCCTTACTATTTTTTTGACAAAAATCTTTAGACAAACTCAAAAATGAATCGATTCTTTTTTTTTTGGAAAATACTTATTAATGTTTGTACTTAAGCTTAACTATTGTTTAGACAATATAAAAATTGTTTGTAAACATTCTAAATTGTATTAGGACTCTAGGCCAATAGTGACGAATTAATTTTACAAAAGAAACGAATTCTAAGTATGTAATGAAAATCTAAGTATGTAATCAAATCCCTTGAAATCACTCTAAAAAAATGATTTTTTATATTTTATAAAGTTATTAACATTTTTTTTTAGTTAATATTAAAAGTCTTGATTTTTTATTACCAACTTGAGCGTTATAGTAAAAACATTTATGATTATTTTTAAAAAAATAACATTAAAATTGGTTTGTTTTTGAGTTGTTGGCAGATTTTTGTCTTTACTCTGAATAAAAAAATTTTTGTCAGGGAATTTCGTTGTAAAGTCAGTAAAATGTCAGGGAAATTACAGGGAAATTGATAAACTGAATCTTGTGGCCACCCTGAATATTATGTCAAAACACAAAACCTATAGACTTGAAAAAGATTTGATTTTGCCCTCTTTGAGATTTGTCGAGTTGAAAATGAAAAAATCGGTTTTTTGATGCGGCGATGGGTTGGGGGGGGGGGGGGTTGCCGCAGCATGTGACTATAATATTTTTGTTTTGTGGGTGAAAATGAACATTTTTCCTGTAGACTTCTAGAGGTAGAAGAAAGTTACATGAATCTAGAGGTAAAAGAGAGATACGTGGTTCTTGAATTGTAAGGCATTTACGTTGTTCTAGCGGTCGAAGGGAGATACGAGGTTCCTTATGTGTAAAGGAGTTACGTGATTCTAAAGGTAAAAGGAAGTTACGTGGTAATTAATGTATGAAGGAGTTACGTGGATCTAGAAGTAGAAGGGAGATACGTGGTTCTAGAGGTAGGACACAGTTTCTATGGTTTTAAAGGCAGAAAGAAGTTACCTGGTTTTGATGTATAAGGGAGTCTTGTGGTTCTAAAATGAGAAGAAAGTTACTTGGTTCTTGATGTGTTAGGTATTTACGTTGTTCTAGAGGTCGAAGGAAGATACGTGGTTCTTGATGTATGAGGAAGTTACGTGGTTCTGGAAGTAGAAGGAACTTATGATGTTTTTTATGTATGGTGGAGTTACTACTTGGTTCTAGAAGTGGCAGACTGTTACGTGGTTTTTGATAGATTAAGGAGTTACGTGGTTCTAGTGGTAGAAGAATTTTACGAGGTACTCGATGTATGAGAGAGATACGTGGTTTTGGATGTATGAGGGAGTTTTACGTGGTTTTAGATGTCGAAGGAAGATACGATGTTCTTTATGTTGGAGGAATTTACTTGGTTCTAGAGGCAGAAGGGAGTTACACGGTTCTAGAGTTAGAAGAAGGTTATTTTTTTCTTGATGTGTTAGGTATTTACGTTGTTCTAGAGGTCGAAGGAAGATACGTGGTTCTTGATGTATGAGGAAGTTACGTGGTTCTGGAAGTAGAAGGAACTTATGATGTTTTTTATGTATGGTGGAGTTACTACTTGGTTCTAGAAGTGGCAGACTGTTACGTGGTTTTTGATAGATTAAGGAGTTACGTGGTTCTAGAGGTAGAAGAATTTTACGAGGTACTCGATGTATGAGGGAGATACGAGGTTTTGGATGTATGAGGGAGTTTTACGTGGTTTTAGATGTCGAAGAAAGATACGATGTTCTTTATGTTGGAGGAATTTACTTGGTTCTAGAGGCAGAAGGGAGTTACATGGTTCTAGAGTTAGAAGAAAGTTACTTGGTTCTTGATGTGTTAGGTATTTACGTTGTTCTAGAGTTCGAAGGGAGATACGTGGTTCTTGATGTATGAAGAAGTTACGTTGTTCTGGAGGTAGAAGGAACTTATGATGTTTTTTTATGTATGGTGGAGTTACTACTTGGTTCTTGAAGTGGCAGACTGTTACGTGGTTTTTGATGGATTAAGGAGTTACGTGGTTCTAGAGGTAGAAGAATTTTACGAGGTACTCGATGTATGAGGGAGATACGTGGTTTTGGATGTATGAAGGTATGTATTCCTTCTAGAGGTAGAAGGGAGTTACGTGGTGATAGAGGTAGGAAGCAGTTTTTATGATTCCAGAGGTAAAAAAGAGTTACATGGTTCTTGAAGTGTTCTTGGTTTGAGGGATTGACGTGGTTCTAGATGCAGAAGAAAATCACGTGGTTTTTGAGGTAGGAGAGAGTTAGGTTGTTCTAGAGGTAGAAGCGCGTTTTTCCGGTTGTATGTGAGAAAGAGGGAAATATCCTGCATTTTAACGCCGTTATATTGTATTTTATGTATCAACTAATGCATATTCTTAATTTTCCAACAGTTTGTGCTATTTTTTGCCATTTTATTACACATTAAAAAAATGTTTTCGGTAAGAAATTAATATTGATTTAAAAAAAAGATCTCGATTTTCGGTATTATTTTTGCAAAAAAGTCGCTATATTTGTTTTGCATATGGATAAAAATGAAATCTGACATCGGAATTTAATCTAATGTAAATGAAACTCAACAGGCCAGGTTACGATGTAATCGCAGCATCTTATGGGGGACTTTTACATACGACAGGACCAGAAGATGGTCCTCCGTGTCGATCAGGTGTTGCTTTGACAGATATTTCGACTGGTTTATATGCGCATGGAGCAATAATGGCAGCCTTGATTCAAAGATCAAAAACCAAACAAGGCCAATGGATTCAATGCGATCTTTTATCAACTCAACTGGCCAATTTAATAAACGTTGGATCTTCTTATCTGAATGCAAATCAGGAAGCTAAAAAGTGGGGCTCTGCCATGGACAGCATTGTCCCCTATGAATCTTTTAAAACAAAAGACGGATGGTTCACGGTAGGAACAGGAAGTGACGCACAATTCCAAGACCTAGTGCAAAGAATGAATTTTCCAAATTTATATGATAAATTTAAAACAAATGCCATAAGAGTGAAAAATCGAGGAGAATTGCTAAAATTACTGAGAACAGCTTTCATGGAGAAAAGTAATGACGAATGGTCCCTGATTTTTGAGGGAGCTGTGTTTCCCTATGCACCTGTTAATAACATGAAGAATGTACGTGGACTTTTTTGTTTATAAACAATTTATATCAAATTGAATATTAATGAATTAATATTACCACTTTTTACTAATTTCAAATTTACCATGAATATAAAACAATTTGGAATCTTATATTTGTCATAAAATAGTTTTTAAAAATAAACATCAGATTGTTCAATATTATTTTAAATTTAGGCCTTCAGTGACAGACATGTTAAGGAAATAGGAATAGTTAAAGATGTCGAAATGCCTGACGATGGATTAGTGAAAATAGTCGGACCAGCTGTAACTTATAGTGACGGGAAAAACGAGATTCGCTCACCTCCTCCAAAATTGGGACAAAATACCTTGGAAGTCATGAGAGATATTTTACATTATCCAGAAGATTCTATAAAAGCTTTGTTAAATGACAAAGTTATTCAATAGAACATACACTTTTATGATCTTAATATTAGTTTTATAATTTAAGAGAGGAGTATTATAGTAATTATGTAACAAACAGCCAATATACACACTAAGTGCCATTTTATTTACATTAAAAAAAAATTGTAATCTTCAGTTTCTCACAAACAAAAAGTGCCATTCTATTGACTTTTCGGTGTCTTTGAGGTTAGGTCCAAACTCAAAAACTGTGAATCAATTCTGATGATTCATAAGAATTTAAATTCAGGGTGTCTACTCACCGGAAATTCCGGGAAAACCGGGAATTTGCCGGGATTTTAGTTCGACCAAGAAAAACCCGGGAAATTGCCGGGAAAAAAATGTACATTCGGGAATTTACAAAAATTTCAGCTAATTTGTTAACCCTTTCGTACCCGCTGAAAATTCAGCGGTTGAATATTGTTGAAACTTGTTACTCGAGGGTTTTCGAGGTCTCTGATTACGAAACTCAAGTTAAATTTTCAAAATTAAAAATGGCGGATTCAATATGGCGGACATTTTTTCATAATTCTTCAAATTTGCTTAAAACTTATTACTCGTTTTCGAAGTGTCTGATTATGAATACGATGTCAAATTTACCAAATTTACAAAATTAAAAATGGCGGGTCCAATATGGCAGACATATTTTGCAAAATTGCTCAAATTCACCTTAAACTTGTTGCTCGGTGGTAATCCATGTTACTGATTACTAATCTAAAGTTAGATTTTCAAAATAGTAAAAGTGTAACAAGTTTCAAGCGAATTTGAGCATTTACAGGGCTGCCAGTGACACACTTTTCTCATTTTTATTCATTTTATTTTTAAAATCACTCACTATTACTTACTTTAAAAAAAATCACTTTTCTCACTTTCTTAGTAAAATAATAATAATAATAATAATATAATTATTATTATTATTATTATTATTATTATTATTATTATATACAATTATGTTATTCAAATTTCAATAAATGTTGACATTGTTTAATTAGTTTCCTCTAATTTTAATTACTTTTTCAATTTTTTAATTAATGTCTACAAATTTTTAATTTTTAAACCAGTATTGTCAATTACTTTCGTCGTCTTTCAATTTTTCCATCAAATTTCAATTATTTTTATCATTTTTCAATTATTTCTGCATATTTTTATTAGTGTTAACATTTAAAAATTATTTTCATCAAATTTCAATAATTTTTTTCAATCTGCTTATTTTTATGTCTAACAATTTCTCAATTTATTACACAGTTTTCAATTTTTTTCTACGAAATCAATTATTTTCTTCAAATTTCAGCAATTTTCTTCAATAATTTTATTATTATGTATCAATAATTCTTAAATACTTTACACCAATTGACAATTACTTTTACAAGTTTCATTTTTTTTTTCAAATTTCAATTATTTAATTATTATTATTTAATTTCACATATTCACTAGATAAAATTTCTTCTTATTATATTACTAATAACGATATAATAATAGTTATTCACAAATGTTTTAAATTTGATACATCAATTTTTCAAAGGATTTAAATTTCAAAATATTAATAATGTTTGTGAAAGCTCTTTGAAGCAAGACGCATGTGGCACTTAAAAAAAAAAAAAAAACATAACAAATTTTTTCGGAATCAGGAGGTCTCAAAACGTCGAGAAATGTGGGTTTTAGCAAAAGTTCAAAATCGCACAAATTTAAGACCTTCTCATTTAGGATGAGAATGTAAAAATATTTTTATTCATATTTTATACATTTATCGAAAGTATGTTTTGTTTCCTAATTACTATCCATTCCAAATTTGATAAAAATCCGTTTAGGCAATCTCGAGAAATTGCATTTTGTCTAAAAGGCTGCAAAAAAAAGTTAACTTTTTTTTTTAAATTGAATTTTGCAAAACCCTTTCGGAGTAGACTATGAAAAAATATAAGTGTGATTTTTGACGATTTTCTTGTCATTTTTGCATTTTACTTAAAACGTATTTATTATGTTAATAGCAACATTTTATATACTATATAATGTTATTCATGTTTAACAATGAGTACACTTGTAGTTGAGCACTTGTTTATTTCTGTTACGAAACTTAATTTTTAGAAATCAATTTTTTAATCAAATTCCGCATGTAAGGGCACCATAAGGTACTTTTATTTTTTCTTTTTATAATTAATTGAGAAATTAAGTCACGTCAAGTAAAAACTAATCACCAATTGAGGACAAAACAGTTTTTTTATTTCAATTAAAAAAAAAGGACCACCGATTTTCTACTAAATAAAATTTAGAGAGTAGGGTAAGTATCCATACTGTAAATTCAATATTTTGTCTAAAGGACATGTGCACATTAAAATAAATTTGTTTTTTATAGATAATAATTAAATATTTCAGTAACAGTTAAATTTTTCTAAATTTGCCTTTTACACTAGAAACTAGGACTCTTAAAAGTAAAAGTTAGCGTTTTTAATAAACGGAATAAAATATTGATTGGAAATTGTTTTGTTTAGGAAGTGCCAACAGTCCGTCTGCGGCTTAGAAAACCACGATCGAGTAAAAAAGTTCAGTGGACTCAAGGAACGGTAGATAATGAGAATCTAAATAAAAAGAAGTCAAAATGTAAGTTACTGTCAAATATTTACTTTATTTGTATCAACTAATAAAAATAATACTAATAATTTATCTATCATAATTTTATTTTAGATATATTTTTATATTAAAAAACCTTAAAAAGTTAATGCAAAAAAAATTGAAGCTATAAATTATAATAAAATAAACTATTTATATTAAAAAATTGTTGAATGAGCAAAATCATTATAAAATTAAAGAGGAAGATTAGAAAAAAATAAGAATTTAATCAAACTTTTAATTTTTTCATTTAGGGGAGAATCGACATGAATGAGACACTTTTTTTCAATGAAATATTTCAATTTTCTGTGAAAATTTTCGTTAAAAACTCTATCAAAATCTAGATACAAATTAAGTTTACACTTGGTTCATTTTAAGCCATGTTGATTCGATATTTTTTTCAATAATTTTTCAAAAAAGAAAAATGTCTTCATTGATGTCGACTTCGCCAAATAACAATTAAAAGTACCATTTTCAGTTAATTCTGTTAAAATTTATAACAAGTTTCATGAAAATTAATGTAATATAGAATTTTTAGCAAAATTTGAAATGTATTTTCTTGCTGCTTTCCAGGTTGTTGTATTTACGAGAAGCCGAAGACTTTTGCAGAAAGTAGTTCAGAAGATAGTGACGACGAATGTGAACATTGTCACGGACATAAAGATGACCACAAAAAAGTTTCACCAATTAATAAACCTGACAATCCACCCGAAGGAATACCACATTCTGGTAAGTAGATTATTTTTTTAAAAAATTTTTAATTATTAATAAGACAGCCCCACAAAAAAATAAAGTTCCCGGATCTGGGTATGAGACCAATATTTTCCTATGTTTTTTGATGCGTCAAAATACATAGGATTCATTCAAATCCAAATCCATCATCAAAATTGGACCAGTGGGTCTGATTTTGGACCTAACCTCAAAATCAATAAAATGGTGCTTTTTGTTCGTTAGAGTCTGAACCCGACCTAAAATTTATACTAGTCTAGAATCAATAGAAAGCTTGATTTATTACCTTTAAAACACTTTTTTAAAAATTGTTCTACGATGATTTCTAACGAAGTTATGACGTTTTACTTAAAATCATTGATGTGTTTTTCACATTTGGAAAAAAGTCATATTTTAAGTAAAAAAGCATTGTAGAACAATTTTTAAAAAAGTGTTTCAAAGGTAATAAATCAAGCTTTCTATTGATCATAGACTTGTATAAATTTTAGGTCGGGTTCAGACGCTATCGAACAAAAAGTACCATTTTATTGATTTTGAGGTTAGGTCCAAAATCAGACCCGCTGGACCAATTTTGATGATGGATTCGGTTTCAGCGCATCAAAATACATATAGGGAAATATTGGTCCCATACCCAGATCCAGGAAATTAATTTTTTTTGTGGGTCTGAGTGTAATTGATTGATAAATTTTAATTTCAGAACCGATAGCTACTGGATCAACATAATTGACTTTTGTATCTCTACATGAAGTATCCACGCATCCTTGTCTTCTTTGTACAGAAATTAAATGGCGACAGATGCAAACGACTGTGATTTCGTTAACATACCTATTTATTCAAATTTTAGATAATTCTAAAATTGGAAAATTAGCAAATTGTCCTCGGTTCAATTGTGAATTTAAATTGTTTTTATCAAGCCAGTGAAACAATATACTATGACAAAACACACTTTATTTCTAAAATTATTTTTCTCTACATTCTCTGATAAATGAAAATATTCAATCGTATTTTGCATTTCACAGTAAATAAAAAATAATTAACTATTTAACTTGATACTGATTTTCATAGAAATTATGTTCGCTTAATTTTTGTAAGTAACATAAACTTCTTCTTTTCAGTTAGTTTGGTCTAAAAATACAAATTTTGAAAAATTTAATCTCAAGGTTAAATAAATTAAAAAATCATTTTTATGTAATTCAATTTAAATTTTACTAAATATATTTCAATATTCAAATTTATAATTCCTGTATTATCTTGAGATGGTACGTACATTTTTGCTTTGACAAAAAACAGGTCGAAATCAGTTTGTGAAGTGCATTTTTCACTATTTTATATATTTGAGAAATACATATACCTAAATATATGTATGATCCTAAAAGAAACAAAGTAGTTTTAAAGGCATTTAACGTTTTTGAAATGATATTCAAATAATGAAAATTATATTTACCTATTTGTTAACTTTTTAATTAGAAGCTTTGAGATTAGTAACATTTTAAAAATAATCAGTATTTATATCTTCAGAAAACAATAATCAGATTATTAGAAAAAATTGTATAAGATTTGATGGTAATATTTGTTATTTTAATCTTTAAAGAATAATCTTTTGCATAATATTCCTTAAATTGTTTTTCTCTTACTGTTAGTTCATAAACTGGATGAAGAAAGAATAATCTTCAAAATCTTTGCTCTGCAAATAAAACAAGCGTTTATAATTGAATAAAATACAATAGTGAATAAGAGTTGATAACGAATCCTTTTAAAGGAAAGCACTTCTGGTGGCGCATAGTTTATTGCAATAAATGTGAAAATGCTTTGCTTTGTGCTCGAGACATGTATTTTTATACAAGTTATTACTTTTTGATAATTTCAAAAAATATTAATCCAGAAAATAGAAATTTATGTAATAGATATTAATTGTTCAACTGTTAAATTCGTAATAGATAGTAATATTACACACATGCAATTAAATAAAATATAAATAATATGTATATACATGCACTCATACTCACAATCTTTCGCATTTTACCATTTCGATTCTTCCTTTTCCCGTTATTTCGTCGTAAATAAAAAAAAAATTAATATTTATTTATTATAAGGTAAAGGTACATATAGTCGATCAGTGATGATTTAATTGGACAAAATTAATTAATCATCTAAAAATGTTGATGTTAAATACTATTTCGAATATTATAAGCTCTTTTTTTTACAAATGTAATAAAACTATTAATTAATTTTATCCAATTGAATCATCACTGATCGACTAAAAATGTACAACTCAAAAAAACTGTACAACTGAATCTTTCAAAATTTGGTGAAATTAATTTGAATATTTTTATTTGGGGTGAAAAACGACTTTTTAGTTTGAGGTTATGTAACCGGAGAAAACTTCCTAAAACAAAGAATAAAAATTGAGTAATATATAAGCATTTATTAATAATTTTCTCGAGTAATTTACGTATTATGTCAAAATTAAAACCACATACTGTTAAAAACACGAAATATATTTTCACAATCCAAATGTAAATATTCAATGTTATTTTTGAATTGAAAGCGATTGAAAACCAGAATCAATATTAAAAATTGGCATAAATAAGGATTCATTTGAACGTCAAAATAGATTCTAAATAAGTTAGCAAAAGGTATTAAAAAATATTGAATAACTGGGCGTTAAAAAAGCGATGATTTTAAAAAAATTTATTTGAATTTAGAAGGATTGATAAAAATTGGTTCTTATTCAGATTTGAAAGTAATTTTAAATGGGATAAAAAAAAGATTCAAGTGGGATTCAAAATGATTTATTTAAATATGAAAAGAAGGGATTGAGAAAGATGGCTTATTATTTATAATTGAAATGGATAAAGAAAGATTAAAATAAATAAAAAGAATATAAGTTTGGGTAAAAAATCAGAGATAAAAATGGATACACTGCTTCGTAGTTTTAAACAGAATAAAAAAATGTAGAATTCATCATGATTTGGATATGAAAAGAAGAGATTGAAAAAGATTGTTTGTTATTCAGATTTGGAAGGTATACAAAAAAAATTAAAATGTTTCAAAAGAAGAAAAATTCGAATAAAACATTAGGAAAAAAGATAATTTAATGATTCGTAGTTTTAAATGGAAAAAAAATAATTCAGGTTGAATTCAAAATGATGTACTTGGATATGAAAAAGAGGAATTAAAAAAGATTGATTATTATTCAAATGTGTGGGGAATAAAAGAAGATTAAAGTGAATAAAGAGAAGATAAATCTGTATAGAAAATCAGGGATAAAAATGGATAATACTGCTTCGCAGTTTTAAATTAAATAAAACAAGATTTAGGTGGGATTAAAAATTATCTATTCGATATGAAAAGTAGGAATTGAAGAAGATTAGTTGTTATTTAGAATCAGGAAGGATAAAAAAATGATTAAAATGGATAAACAAAGAATAGATTTAAATAGACAGAAATTCAATTGAATAAAGTTGAAATCGATTTGGATAGTTTCTGGGATTAGAAAAGATTTCCCCTTCCCCATGTAAGACACTATTGATTACTTTAGCGCCATTTTTTTCTTTAATCATTATTTTCTTTTTATACTTTTTTTTTTAATCAAATTACCACAATGTTTCGAGTAATCTAAAAAAATCTGTACAATTTGCAGATTACCGTAAATTGGATAAATAAGTTTCCGCAAATTTTTTATTCAATTTGGTGTTCTTTTTTAATATAAAATTATCCTAAATTTCAGTAAAATACGATTTATATTCATAAATAAAAAGTTATTGTTAAAATGGAAGTTGTGGAAAGTTTTATCTCCTTGTGTAGCTTATTAGTCAGATAATATTACATTTTTACTCTAACTGAAAAAAAATCTATTTTAATTTTAATTGATTAAAGTTTGATTTTATTCAAATTTTAATAAATCTAATTCCACTAGATACTAATTATCAGTTATACTTTGTATGTTAATTTATTTTTTAAACATATTTTCTGTAATCTATTTTTGAAGAATAATAAAATAAATCGAAATTTAATTAGATGTATGACTTTGTATAAATTGAAAGTCGGATAATTAGAAATCTGAGTCAAATGAGATTGAACGGATAAAATTGATTTTGGAAAAATTGAAATTTTAAGGACCTAAATTTGGATAAATTAACATTTACATAGAATGAAATTTTGGTAAATTTAATTTTAGATCGATTGTAATTAAGGTTGATTAAAATTAGAATTAATAAAAACCTAGAAAAATAATAATCAATAAATTTTTCGAATTATAAAATTTAAGATTTATAGAACAATTTATTTCCAAATAAAAACAATGAAAATAAAAATTATTTTAAATGTGGATTAATCAAATTTTGAATCGAAAGTAAGTTTTGAAAACTAGTTTTTTTTCTAAAACTGATAATCTGTTATGGATTTTCAATAACACAGGCCTATTTCTATATTTTAAAATAGTCTGAACATAAAATTTCGATTTTATAATTTATTTTATGTATTTATTTGATAATTTAATTAAGTATAATTAAAAAAATACTTTTAAGGCCTATTTCTATATTTTAAAATAGTCTGAATATAAAATTTCGATTTAAATGTATTTTTTCTATTTATACTTAATTAAATTATAAAACTTTGATCTTTTACGTATTGGGATTAATAACTTTATTCTTCCTATATTTTAAAAAAATAGTCACAGCTATTCCTTATTTTGTATAAATAAATTGTAATTCATTTTCATTATATCTTTAAAAATATTTTCATGAATTGTGTTAAAGAAAAAAAAAACTTAACAAAGAAAAAAATAAAAAAGCTGACGAATTATCAGAATAAAAATTTAGAGATAAAATTTGTTACAAACGATTAAAGTGTAATAATGATGTTTCATAAAGGACTCTTTTTGTGTACAACATTTTTATGAAAAATTCAGTATTTTATTTATTTTATATGACTATAGAGTTATATATAAAATATATTTACAAATAAAAATTTTAATTCTAAAATTTTGCGAAGTAAATAAATCTTTTCATTTTTTTTTTTATTTTACTGTCTCGCGCCTCTTGTAAATTTTTGAAAAGAAATGAAAAGATCTATTAATGATTTATAGTGTTTATATGTTCTTTTTTTCGTCATTGCACTGATTCTACAATAATTGTAGTTTAATAAATTTCGTTCTCTTTGATTTTCTGATAACTCCAATTTCAAATTCAAAAACCTTCCTTTCAAATCACAGACCATAGCTTTTCTTAAAAATTAATTAAAATTATACTTTTGGTTTCAACTTTTAATTAAAAGTTCAAGAAAAAAAAGGTACCGCAAAATAAAATATTTTAAATTTCTGAAAGTTTTTTTTCCTTTATAAGGAAGCAATTTTAACAATTAGTGGTATAACAAATTTAATCACAATTTTCTTTTTAGTCATATTTTTAATTTCCTTTTTTCAATTTAAACATTAATTGAACAATGTAACAATAATTTCTTTTTAGTTCGTGAGATTAGCTAAGGTCCATGAAAATATTACTCTTTGAATTGTATTTTTAAAGGACGTTAGAGTAATTTTGCGACACTGAAGTGAAGGTTTTTAAATTGGAAACTGGATGGTTTTTAGTCAGTCGATGTTACAATTACTTTTGTGATACCTTCGCCTTTTGCGCACTTCAAGACCTTTATTAAGGTCTTCTTCATTCAGACCAAGAGATTTCACCATTGCTCGACTTCTCCAAACTTTAACAGTGTAATCGTCGCTTGTAGTGACCAGCATTTCAGGATCGCGAGGATTAAACGCAACTGAATTTACAACGTCCGAGTGTGGAAACTTTGCCAGGCAAACACCATAATGTCTGTCCCAAAGATATCCGTGTTTGTCTTCAGCACCACTAAAATCAAATAATTTATAATCAGTAAAATTCGTGAAATATTTTATAAATTAAAGCTTCACTTATTTTAACCCGGTCTACGCAAATCCATGACAAAAGTCGCACTTATTTTAACTTCCAAGTACTTATAGAGAACTTCTCTGATTGGCTGATCCAATACCAGCAACCAATGAAAATGTTAGTTAGTTTTGATTGGTCGACAAGTTAAAATAAGTGAGACTTCGAACTGTTAAAATAAATGCGACTTCAAATAAGCGAGACTTTAAATAAGTGAAGTTGCAGTGTATAATTAAAATGTACATAAAGCTTCCATTTATGTATTGACTTTGGATTAATTAAAAATTCGAATAAATTGAAATATGAGTCAATTGACATTGGGGATTTATTTAAATTATAAATACTCGGAGGTATTAAAATTTACTATTATTTTTAACTTTCTTTCTACCCACAATTTTTAAATAATATTCTGACGAAATTTACATTCATTATTCCACAAATTTCAGGTTTTTTGCAAGTTGTAATACATTTCCGTCAATATACCGGATCGCTAGACACCCTGTTATAAGTCATTGAAAATTTACTTTAAATATATATTTATAATTTAAATAAAATTAAATGATTGATTTACAAACCTTGCAACATATTCATTGCAGACATCCAGAAAAATAAAAAAACATTCGTTGTTTGGCGTATAAGCTTTATGAGCCCTAAGCATTGTCCCGACTTTCTTCAAAGTGACCAGGTCAATAACATGAATATCAATTTCTTGAGCTATTGGTGGAGGTAGCAAAGGATTAGAAATAACGTATCCTCTCGGCCACGGCCGCGTATTTACGTAGAGATACCTGTGGAGAAAATAAAGAAATTATTGTATTATATACTTAAAAAGCAGAGCACGTATTTTTACGATATTTCCATCTAAACGTGGAAACAATTAAAATTTTGTTTATGGAAACCGTTTATTTCAAAAATCATAGAAATGTTTTAAAAATAAAGAAAATAATTTAAATTTGAGAAAAATACTTGAAAATCCTAAAAATAAACTGAAAAAATAGAATATTGAAAAATTAGGAAAAATAATTGAAAATTAAAAAAAAAAAAAATTATTTAAATTAATTGAGATTTTTGCAAATTTTGAAAAGAACGAAAATAATTGAAAATTGAATGAAATAATTGAAATGTCAGATAAATAGTATAAAATTTTGGAAATTATGAAACAAATGACAAAAATTGAGAATTGAAGGAAATAAATTTTGGAAAATAATTTAAAAATGATTTTCAAATTTGAAACTTGAATAAAATAATTAAAATATGATACAAACAATGATAAATTGTAAAATATAAATGACATTTAAGTGGAACAATTGAAAAAAAATTACCGATTTTTTTTTAAATAAAAAAAAATTGTTTGAGAAAAATACATGAAGATATCAGAAATTAATTGAAAAAAATGAGAATAACTAAAAATTGGAGAAAAGAATTGAAGGAAACTAATAGTAATATAAAATTTACGATAATTAATAAAATTTTTTGGAAATTATGAAATCAAATGAAAATAATTAAAATGTTAGAAAAATACCTAAAAATGTTAGAAAATACTTTTAGAAATGAAAATTAAACAAAATAACAGAAAATTGAGATATATTATTTGAAAGTTCAGGAAATTAATTAAGAAATTATGAAAACGATTAAAAATTGAAAATAATAATTGCAAAATGACAAAATGAATGGTAAATCAAAAAAATTTATTTAAATTTGCGACGAATAATATAAAATTTAGAAAAAAATAATAAAATTGATTTAATGTCAAGGGTAAAATAATTAAAATTGAAAAAGTCATTGAAAAATTTTTAAAAAATATTTGAAATTTGCGGAAGATAGGTAGATTTAAGCTTAAAAGAAAAAAGTGAAAAACAATGAAAATAATTAAAAATTGCAGAAAGTAATTGAAAAATGATAAAAATAGTTCAAAAATGTAGTTTAAGCAATTTAAATCATAAAAGAAAAGAATTTTTAAAAATTTCAGAAATTTTTAAATCACTTCATATTTAAGTATATTTGAACCATGGATTAATTAAACTTTAAATCAATGACAATTCAAATTAACAGAAATTTGAAGAAATTAAAATTGCTAGGTATAAATTTAAAATTTGAGAACATTTTGAAAAGGTAAAATATTATGTAAAAATTTAAAACAAAAAATTATCTAGTGACAAACTTTAGGTGTGGACAGAATGAAAGAATTAATGAATGAAAGAAATTTGTAAATTATTATATATAATTCTTACTTTTAATATTGAAATTCAAATCATTACTAATTAGAATGACACTAGAGATTCTATTTTCGTACATTGATTGAGAAATTTGACTTAATTTGATAAATTAATAAAAAACCTAAATTCTCGATTAGAATTTTGGTCGGTTATATTTCCGGTTATATTCTCATTATATTATAGTTTTTTTTATATTAAAGTTTGATTGAATTAGCGTTTAGTAATTATTTTAATTAGAATAAATTGAAATTATTAAAACTTAAATACTCTTTTTGATTTTCTTTCTGCTCAAGATTTATAGATCGCATTTTGACTATTTCAAATTAAATTTTAATTCACTAATAAATATTGAAAGGAAGTAAGATATTTTTATCCCTAAATTGGATTAAAAAAGTTTTTTTCATCATGGACCACATGTGCGATTTTTTAATAATTTGTTCTACAATTGTAAACCTATTTCGTTTTAAAATTTATATTTACCTCTGATCTGGGGAAAGTCCCATTCCTATGATATGACCATGAAGATCAATAAGATGATCGACTTTGTCAAATTTATCTGCGACGGAATCATAATCCTGCCAGTTTGGTTCAGGTCTAGGTGACACTTCTCGCTCTCTTTCTCGCTGAGCTAATCTCTCGCGAAGTGAGGGACCAGGATCCAGTCTTCTCGGAAAATTAACCGGTTTGATTCTCTTAAAACCAATCTGATGTGGTGTATACGTTTTCGAGCCAGTGGCAAAAATTAGAAACTTTTCAGGATTGTCGTTTAAATCGTCAAAATCACAATCTTCCGCTGCTGATGATTCTGTTAAATAAATTAACAAAAATAAGTAACTAAGTGAATATAAATTGAAAGTTAAATTTTCTTTTTCTTTGAAAAAGCGAAAGAAGTTTATTTTGAAAAAAATACCATCAGATTCACTTTCCTCTTCCAACTGGGAATTTTCATTTTCATTGTCGATTTCGTTTTCGTTTTCGTTTTCGCTGTCACTTTCTTCTATTTCCTTTTCCATTTCCACCTGTCGATAATCTTTATTGTATCTTATGGGTTTTGCGTATTCAAAACCGTCACCAAGTTTTCGCCAGTTCATAAATCCACCTTCAAGTGTACTGTACCTAGAAACAATTTTCTTTTCAATAAGTCATAGATCAACTTAAAATATATGAAAAGTAAAAAAAGAACAGAATATTTATTTTAGTTGGGTAAAAAGTCTCTAAAATAAAATAAAAAAAAAATAATTTGAATTGAAAAAAATTTAAAATCGATCAAAACTAAAAAAGAAATTGGGAAATATGTTCAAAAATAAAAAAAAGTTTAGAAAATTATTTTTAAAAATAAGGCAAATAAAAGAAAGTATGAAAATGAAAAAGTGTTTAAAACACTGGACAAACTTAAATAATTTAAATAACGATTTTTTTTTAAATCAAGAAAATCTCGAATTTTTTGATAGAGTAAATAAATTTGCAAAAAAATATATAACATTTTAAAAACAAATTGAATATTTTTTGAATAAATAAAAAATTCAATAAATAAAAAACAAAAAGATGATCAATCTAAAAAAAACTAACAATATATAAAATTCAGAAAATATACATGAAACTGAAAAAATTTATAATAAAAAAAAATTAGAAATCTTTAAATAAAGTAAAAATGTGTACTTTAAAATGAGATCATTTACAGAAAATAAAATAATAAACAAAACATTATTTTTGGAAATAAAATTTGAATCAATTGAAATTTATAAGTTTGAATAAATCAAGATTTTAATTAATTGGCGTTTAAAATATGTTTAAAATTAGTGTACAAAATTTAAAAATTCATGACAAAAAAAAATTGACCACAATAATTGAAACTTGTGGAAAATAATTCTAGAATGTCAAAAATAATAGAAGTATGAAAAAAATTATTGAAAACTGACAAAAATATTTGAGTAGGTAATAAAAAAAGTAATTAAAATTTGAAGAAAATAATTGAAAAATAACAAAAGTATATTGAAACTTGTGCACAAAATTTAAATTAATTTTAATTAATTTGATTCCTGGCAATAATTTAAAGATTGAAAACATAATTGAAATTTTAAGACAATAATTGAAAAATGACAAAAATAAATGAAAACTTGTACAATAAATTTAAATAGGGTATTCATGACAATAATTTAAAGACTGAAGAAAATAATTGATATTGAAAAAATTAAATTCAAAATCATAAGAATAATTGAATATTGACAAAAATACTTTAAAGTTGACAAAAGTACTTAAAAAATGACAAAAATAATTGACAAGAGGTGTAAAAATTAAGTATTTGTAAATTAAATATTTTCTCCTGTCACCGTGAAAAAATGACATCCATCATTAATTTCCTGACATAAAAAAACTAAAATTAAAAAAAAATTAATTTAAATTACTAAAATTGAAAAAAAAATAGTACTGTAATCGTGAAGATGCGTGATGTAAAACTTCAGGTTGTTCTTGAGCTTGTGGGCAATTTACTGATGTCGAAGACAAATCCCTGTGACTTGGTGGATTTCCTCGTTCTTCTTGCATGCAGGAAGTAGAAGGTTGATCCTGTGAGTTTTCCGCTTCCTTAGGTGCAGGACTTAAACAATCAGCGACCATTATTGCCCGAATGGAAGCCGCATTTCCATTATAAAACCTGTCAAGAATTATTAGAAAATCATTAAATCTATGAAAATAAGCCAATTTTAGTTTATCAGTTACGTTTTAAAAAATGCATTAAAATAGATAAAATTTATAAATATCAGTTGAAATAGGTAATTTTTATTTCATTAATAAATAAATCTAAACATTTTCTATAATTTTCAACAATATTCAATATACAATTATTCTCTTAAATTTTATAACCTATTCTTTAATTTTTTTTAATTATTTTCGATAGATTTCGAATTTTGTTTTCGATTGTTAATTATTTTCCCCATTTCTCAATTATTTCCTTCAATATTGAATTATTTTAGTCATTCTGTAATTTTTCTTTCAATTATGAACTACTTTCATAAAATTTCAATTTAATTCTTTAATCTCCAATTTATTCATTTAATTTTTAATTATTTTCTCCAATTCTTACTTATTTACTTCAATTTTCAATTGAATTCCAATTTATTTCTTCAATTTTTAATTATTTTCTTCAATTCTTAAAGATTTTCTTTAATTTTCAAATATTTTTATCGATTTGCAATTAATTCCTTAATATTCAATAATTTTATGATTTTTTCCACTCATAAAAATTGTTTTAAAATTTCAATTCATTTATTCAATTCTAGAACTATTCACTTCAATTCTCAGTTATTTTTTCTATTTAAATTCCACTTTTTAATTCTCACGTATTTTTTTAATATTAAAAAATTATCGCCTTTTTACGACTATTTTTTTCGATTATTAAGTTTTTTTAATTTTAAATACAATTGTTCAATTATTTTCTTTTATTTTTAATTACATTCTTCAATTTCGAATTGTTTTCTTATATATTAATTAATTCTCGGCTTTTTTCAATTGCTTTTTTTCAATTTTTAAGTATATTCTTCAACTTTCAATTCCATTATTCAATTTTTAATTGCTTTCTTCAATTTTAATTAATTTTTTTTCGATTTTTAATCCAGTTGTTAAATGAACAATTATTTCCAACAATTATTCCTATAATTTTCTTAAGTTTTCAATTTGCAATTATTTTCGTTTAATTTAGTATTTCTTGTTTAGTTTTTTCAATTTCTTTTTTTCATTGCCTATTAATATAGTCATTTTTGGAATTTTATTATCAATGGACAATTATTTTCGTCGTTTTTCACTTTTCTCTTTAATTTTTCAATTATTCTCGTCATTTTTCAACTATTTCCTTCAATTATTAATTATTTTCCACAATTTTCAATTATTTCTCAAAATTTTTTCAATTTTAAAGTATTATCTTAAAATTTTATAATTATTATTATTATTTTTTTTAAATCATTTTGTTCGTTTATGCATTAATTTAGCCATTTTTTGAATTTTGTTTTCAATTGTCAATTATTTTCGTCATTTTGTAATTTTTTTTTTAATTATCAATAATTCTTTCAAATTCTAATTTAATTCTTAAATTTTCTATTTATTTACACAGTTTGTTTTTATTATTTTCTTTAATTTCAATTATTTTGTTCGATTTTTAATCCAATTGTTCAATTTTCAATTTATCCGAAAGTTATTCCTATAATTTTTCAACTATTTTGTTTAAATTTAATATTTTATTTTTTTAAACTATTTTTTCCAATTGTTGAATTATGTAGCCACTTTTTTGAATTTTGTTTTCAACTGACAGTTATTTTCATCATTTTTTAGATATATTCTTCAATTTCGTAATTTATTATTTGAACTTGCAAAAATTTATAGTTTTAAATTACCAACAATAATGCAAAGTTTGTTAATGTTGCTAGTTATTAATAATTTACTAAATATTATTTTTTAGCACAAAACTATAAACATTTGTTCTTAATTGCTTATAACAATGTTTGTCACACTTTTAGCCTTGAAATGTGCGTTTAATTTAAGAAATCCTATAAAAGAGGAAAAATCTCAATTTAGCTAACAGTAAAAATCGCAAATTGAATACGAACAAAAGAATTTTTACCGATAAAGCTGACTCATTATAGGAACATGTTCGCTTGCTGATTCTTGATTCGCCTTATTGAGCCACAGTACACTTGTGCTTACCAGGTGAGCAAGCCAGTAAACATCACCGCTTAAAAGATAACGTTCACTGTACCAAGTTCCAAATATGTCGTACGGCTTATTAACGATTCTGCATTGTAGATCGAAACCAGCTGCAAAATGATAAAAAGGAGATCAGAAAAATGGTTAATTAGTTACTATTTCAGAGAATAAATAAGAAATTAAGCTCTATTATCGTGTGAATGAAATAATTGAGTAATTTACTCGCAATTAATTACAACAAAGATTTAAAAAACTACTGTAGCGCTTGGAAAAATATTTAGTATTTTTATACAAGTTTTTATTTACTATTTAGAGAAGTTTAATTATTTCGAAAGAGGTTACATTTTATGCATTAATTAACTAATTCATTATTTAATAAAAGAATTGTTTTAATAAAACGTGAAATTTCGATTCTTGGTAATTGATTTGTTTAAAAATAAAAATATGAAATTTTATTGTAAGGTATTTTAAAATTTTATTTTTCTTACGTGCAACTCGGAAAACTGCTATTTCACCGGAAGTAGTATGTGGAGTTCCAAAATGAACCCCAGATACAAGAAGCAGAGTGTCCGTTGAATTGAATTGCGAGAATTGTGTATATCTCCACCTAAACGTCTTCATATCGTGTTGATATTTAATAGTTGCTGGATATTGACTATCCCATACCTAAAAAATGAAAACTTAATTTTTATATACATTTAATATGTTACCGATGATAATACTAACAGTAAAAGCAGAAATAATAATAATAAGAAGCATGAAAATGTTCTAAAGCAAATTTGTTAGAATAATGATTTGATAGAATTTTTTTTCGAAAATTAATTTTACCGAAAGTCATTTTGACCGAATCTCAATTTGTGCGAATCCAATTTTAATACAATATTAATTTGTGATGAAATTAATTTTCGACCAAATAACGATTCTGCAAAATTAATATTCTGTACATTTGATTTTCTGCAAAATTGATATTCAGCCAAATTATTATTCTGTAGAATTGATATTCTGTAAAATTAACATTCTGCAAAATTTAGATTCTGTAAAATTAAGATTCTACCAAAAAAAAAAATTCTATCAAATAATTATTCTAACAAATTTGCTTTAGAACATTTTCATGCTTCTCTTAATAATAATCATAATAATAACTTTAATATAATTTTTTAGAAATATAAAAAAAAAATGTTGAAATTTTGTTTAAAAAGACTATTGATTATCTTAAATAGAACTTACAACAATGTAACCATCTTTTGAACATGTCGCAAATAATTTTCCATTGTGAGAAAAGCTGACGTGTAAAACTTGATGAGCATGTTCTTTTAAAACTTCTGTTTCCAATAAAGGTGTGTGATAAGCCAAACGCTTGAATTCTCCAAACCATGAAGTTTTTCCTGTAAAGAAAGGAAATTAGAAACTTTTTAATCTATTAATAGAAATGGACAATTTATACAATTTGCATACTTGCTTTAAAAAAGCAAATAAATTAGCACGCAAAATCAAGTTTTAATACTCATTAGTTTGTTATTTTTATTTTTTAGAATTTTATTAGATAGAATTTTTTTCTAGACGGATTATCATTCTTCGAATTTGTTTCTAATTGAATTTAAATAGTTTTAATTTAGCAGAATTTTCTTTTAACAGAATTTTAAGTAAAACGAATTATTAAATATGCCAAAATATCAGTTTCACCAACTTAAAACCTCGAATTTTTATTTCTTTAAAATTGAAAACGGACAAAAAAACATCCGGCTATTTGTGATATCAGAGAAATGGAAATTTGACGTTTTAAAAATTATATTAAATAACAATTGATGCAAATAAAATGTCGGACAAATGAAGATTCTGTGAAATGGATATTCTAACATTTAAAAATTCGACTTACTTAATTTCTACATAAGAATTCTGTTAACAGGGTGTCTACTAATTTCGACCCACAAAATTCCCGGTCATTTCCCGGTTTTTCCCGGTTTCTTCTCTTGTTAACTTAAAATTTATTTTAAGTATAAATAGACCTACAAATGGCTACAAAAATTGAAGATAACAGTTGATAATTGAAGAAAATAATTGAAATTCAAAGAAAATAGTTCAGATTTGAAGAATTAAATATTAAACTTTACAAAAAATAATAATTAAGAATTAAAAGAAACAATTAATAATGAAAAGAAATAATTAATAATGAAAAGAAATGATTGAACAATGAAAAAGATATTTGACAATTTATTAGAAACAAAATTAAAAAAAAAGTAAATATTAATCTACAATTAAACAATAATTGAAAAAATTGAACAATGGTTATTAAATTCAAAGAATATAATTGAAAATTGGTCAACTAGATAGAAAATCCAAAAAAATAATTTAAAATTTAAGTTAATAATTCAAAATTAAAGAAATAAATTGGAAATTAAATAATCAAATTGAAATCAGAAAAACACAGAATTATTGAATATTAAAAAAAAACAATTGAAAATTGAGAAATAAAATTGAAATTCGAATACAAATAATTGAGAATTAAAGAAAATTACTAAACAATTGGACTGAAAAAAGAAGAAAATAATTTATAATTAAAAAAAAATGGAAAATGACAGGAATTATTTAATATTAAAGAAAGCATTAAAAATTGAAGAATAGAATTGTTATTTAAATAAATTAATTGAGAATTGAAAAAAATAATTGAACAATTGAACAATTAAATTGAAAATAGAAGAAAATTATTGAAAATTGAAGGAGGATTTGAAACATGAAATAAATAAATGATAATTAAAGAAAAATAATTGAAAAATGTCGAGATTACTGAATATTGAAACACACAATTGAAAATTGAACATTATAATTAAAAATTAAAGAAAATAATTGAAAATTAAAGAAAATAATTAAAAATTGAAGAAAGTACTTAAAAATTAAATACAATATTTGGAAACAGCAGAAAAATTTAGAAATCGACGGAAATAAATGCGAATTGATGAAAATAATTTAAAAATTCTCAATATAAATAAAAATTGAATGAAAAACATAATTTAAAATAGCTGAGAATTGTTAAATTGTTAAAGAAAATTAAGAAGAAATTGAAAATTGAAAGAAATTGAGAAACTGAAAGAAATATGAAAAAATAATTGGAAATTGAAGAAAATAATTGAAATTTAAGAAAAAAATTGGAATTTGAAGACAATAATTGAGAATTTAAAAAAATCTTTGTAAAAAGCCTAGAGTTATTGAACATTAAAAAAAAAATGAAAATTAAAGAATGGAATTGAATGTCGAAAATTATAATTGAGAATTAAAGAAAATAATTCAAGAATTGAACAATGGGTTTGAAAGTAGAAGAAAATAAGTGATAGTTGAAGAAAAAAGAAATTGAACAACCCAAGAATTATAGAATTTGAAAAAAAAACAATAAAAAATGAAGAATGTAATTGTAATTTGAAGAAATTAATTAAAAATTGTAAAAAATAATTTGAAATTGAAGAAAATGTGATTTTTTGAAAATTGTTGAATAATAATTGATGAATTGAATTGAAGTTTCAAAATCATAATTGATAATTGAAAAAAAAATATTTAAAAAAGCCGAGAATTATTGATTATAGAAGAAAATAATTAAAAATTTATGAAAATAATTAAAAAATGAAGAAAATAATTGAAAATTGAATCAAATAATTGGCAATTCAAAAAAAATAATTTATAGTTGAAGAAAATAATTAAAAATTGGTTAAAATAATTGAAAATCGTAGAAAATATTTCAGAATTAAATAAATTAATTAGAAATTGATGAAAATAATTGAAAATTGAAGAAAATAATTGGCAATTGAAGAAAATAGTAGAAAATCGAAGAAAATAATTGAGAGATGAAGAAATAATTTTAAATTAATGAAAATAATTCCAAATGGAAGAAAATAATTGAGAATTTTAGAAAATAATTGGAAATTGAAGAAAATAATTGAAAATTGAAAAGAATTTATTATCCCAGAAAAAAAATTCTCGGTTAATTCCCGGTTTTCTCCGGTCAATTTAAATTCCCGGTTATTTCCCGGTTTTCCCGGTTAGTAGACACCCTGGTTAAATTTGAATCCTTTTAAACAAAAAGTTGGTTAAAAAGAAATTGAGTGGACTTCTTATTTTGAAATGTATAAAAAACATATTTAAACGTAATAAGTATGAAAACTTAATTTTTTTTCTTATTTATTTCATAGAAGCTAAAAAAATTCTCAAAAAATTAAATTAGTTAATTGGAACTAATTAATATTCAAAAAGATTAAAATAAAATAAAATAAAAATAAAGCAATACATTGAAAATGGAGAAAATCTAAAAAAGCAGAAGAAATAGTCGAAAATAAACTACAAAATAAAAAACAGTAAGAATAAAATAAGAAAATGTAAAAAGATGAGTAAAAATTATATAAAAGAAATTAAAAATCCATTAAAAAATGAAAAAATTTAAGAAATTATTCACAAAATAAAGAACAGTTAAAAAGAAATTGTAAATAACTTTAGAAATAAAAGAAACACAATTTTTTATCATCAGACACGTTTTTAAAACAATTTTAAAAACAAATATTGAGGAAAAGTCATAGAATCTGGAAATTTTATCGAAGATTAAATAAATTTGCCAACAAATAGACAAAAATGTAAAAAAAAATTGGATAAATTTGCAAAAAGAAACAAGCTAAGATAACTGAAGTTATTAAAATCTAATATTTTTTACTTTGTTTTTTCCCAAAATTTTTAGATCGTACTCTGAACCTATTTTCAATTACATTTTTGTTATGGGCATATTTTTTTGGTCCCTAATTGAGTTTTTTATGTAAAAAGTGTATCATCATTTTCAAAATAATTTTTGAAAATTTATTTATTCTTTCGCAGAATAAATTCTTGAGATAACATTTATTTTTGTAAATTGAAGATAAAAACAATTCGACAATACAATAAAAATAGATGTTAGTAAAAACAAAATTAACATATAAACTCTTTCATATAAATAATTTATAGCATAAAAGAATTTTTTTTTAACATTTAAATTGTTAGGAGTATTTAAAAATGTCTAATATTTTTCTTTATCTTAAACCTCCTTTTCACATTTTTTTTTCAATTTATTCGTTTTTAAAATAATTTTTTAACAATTTTACTTTCCAAGTGTTTTTTTATTTATTTTGTGTTTCTTAAAGTTTTTGACTCATCTTTTTGTAGATTTTCCTAAATATTTTTATGTTTTTTTATTGTTGTGCAAATTTATTTACTTTTCAACAAATTTCTACACCTGCCCGACTTTTAAAAAATGAATTTTAAATTGTTCGGATTTTTCTTAAATTGTACAATAATTTAAAGATTTTCTTTTCTTTTAATACTTTCGTGTTAGTAAATTTTTCATGATATTCAGAAATTAAAATTAAATTAAACATCTCAGTCTTTCATAATTTCTTAAAATTAGTACATGTATCGATAGTTCTATTAAAAATTAAATTACTCACTTCTATAAATTGCTTTTACTTCTTTTTATTCTTTCAGGCGGTTTGGTATTAAATTTTCGTACTTTTTAAAATATTTTTTTATTTTTGCTTCCTCTTAGAGGAAGTGATTGTTAAAATTTTCGATTTTCTAGAAATAGTCTAAATCAACTCATTTTAACCGAACTTTCAGTAATCAGAAATTTGTGAGAAATTTAAACATTTTCCCAAAAGTTTGATAGAATTTTTTTTTAAAAGAAATATATTACTATTCTTTATGATTTTAATTAATCCACTTTCCTAAAATTTAGTATAAAACTCATCTTCAAATTAATAAAGGAAAAAAAAATCGATAAAATGTAATTAAATTAAGCTTATGCAGTTTTAGGACAATTATTTTCTAAAGGTCAAAAGTTCAAATGCAAAGGGTTATGTGCCAGAAATCTCCCTAATAATACACTTCTAATTTTAATGGATCTGACTAACCTGGAACAATCCCAATGCTTGGATCGATTTTGAAAGTGTGATATAAAAGGTCTTTCCAAAGAAATTCATCCTTGGAGACTCTATTCCATGATTTGCAGACTTCACCAGCAGTTAAGAGCTCCTTCGGGTTTAAATATCGGAAAATACTTAGGAGGATGGAATCTGGCATATAGAACCAATTATCATTTCCGTCGATCTCGAAAGAGTTTTCAGAAGACTCATCCTCGTCCTCGTCGACATTATCTTTATTTTCTTCAGCACTTCCATCAGCGTCCATCTCGATTTCTGATTTCTTTGTTTACTAGTAGAGTCTTCTAGACTCTGTAGAAGTCAACAGCTGATTTTTATGTATGTGCAACACATCAACATATGCATGTGTGTATACATAATTGTCGTTACCGGATCTACCGCATGGTCCGAATTAAACCGAATATTCACGATCAGGGTTTCCGATATAGTCATAACTGACATGACTGGTCATGACCAAGTCACGAGTGAGTAAAATGACAAAACTCGGGGTTTTCTACAGTAAAATATAAGCCTAAGGGCGCAATTACATGTCTGCGTCGAACGCTGCGTTTTTGCGTTGAATAGTAAGAGAGAGAAGGACAGAAATATAGTCACATCTTTCTCCCTCTCACCATTCAACGCAAAAACGCAACGTTCAATGCAGACATGTAATTGCGCCCTTAGGGCGCAATTACATGCCTGCGTTGAATGCTGCGTTTTTGCGTTGTGCGTTGTATCCCTAGGGACTGAGAGTTCGTGTACCGTGCTTAATGTAGTTCCCTGGAGTTCAGGTTTTATTTAGAAGTACGTATTCTAGTGTTTTGTTTGCTTATGGCCATTTACAACCTGTCAGATTTATTGTCTGCTATTTTTATTTAATAAACCGCAAATATAAATTGTATTCTAATTTGCGAAAAATGAATAAAGCTGTTGAGAAAAATGTTGAAGTAAATTATAAATTTGATCTATTAATGTAGTCAAGAAATATAACATTAGTATATTTAAATATATAAGAGCAACATTTATTTAAGGATCTGTTTATTGTAACTTGTAAACCTAAAAGCAATGAAATGATAAATAACTAAGTTTTTTAAATCTATATTTTAAAAATTAAATTTGATGTTTATTTTTTTAATTGCAGGCTAAAGGAAAATGTGGTTATTGTGGCTTTTTCATCAAAGATTTAAAAAAGATTTCTCAACACGAATGTCTTAGAGAGTACAATGAAGAGTCGCAGTTTATATAGATATTGTTTTATGTTGTAAGTGAAACGTCTTTAGACGGGTTCAAATAATCCCGCGCAACGCATAGTTTTTGCGGAAATAGAAGTCCTATGTTTACATGCATGCGTTTTAACGGAAAAGCAGAATAGTCCCGTGATTTGTCAACCAATAAACGTAGTTCTTTATTCGGCACCAGCAGATTTCCTAGTATTCAATTCGCGATTAAAAATAAAGTACGTCAGAACGCACGTTAAAACGCATGCATGTAAACATAGGATTTAAGGAAACGCAATTGTTTGCGTGAAATGAAATTCAAATATTTGTTTAACAGTGTTGTTTTATATATTTTTTTAATAATATAATAAAAAAATAACTACCTCCGATAGCTAATAAACTACACTCTACAAAACATAGTCTTATAAAAAGTTAATTTATAAAAGTTAATATGGAGGAAGTAAATACAATCGTAAACATAAACATTTTTTTAATAACATTATCGAATTTTTAGCATAAATTATCTCTCGATGTATAAATATACATATATATTTATGTAACTAATTATTTATATATGTGACACGCTCCAAAAACGATAGAATCTACGAGAACGAAGGAAGGTTTTAGGTTATGTTTTTTTATTTAAAAAGGAAAAATACAATAAAAAAGGATTAACTTCGAAAGCAAACTAATGAAATTTCAGTTTTCATTAGGTTTAAAGTATACCATAAGAATAAAATTTGATTTTTAAAATTAAAAAAGAAACCAATAATTAAAATAAAACGATTATAAAGATAACCTATAGTTTTTTACATCTAAAAAAACAAGGTCCCCATCTCCTTTACTGCGCGTTTCATATATGATATTCTCATTTGAAAATTAATTCTTTTCTTAATCATTCCGAATTAATGCGTTTGAATTCTATGAGTTTCAATCCTTTTAATTGTATCCTGTTTTACTTCACTCCGAATTAATCCGTTTAAAATCCAATTAGAATTGGAATGGATTGTATCGGAATGAAATAACGTAGGATTTAAAAGAATTACAATTTCTAGGTTTGAAATGAAACGGATTAATTTTACATTATGATAGAAACTGATTGAATAGTATCGTAGGTTTAAAAAAATGTTAAATATATATACCACAAAACATAACAGTACATTGTGCACCAAGTATCGAAAGCTGTTATTTTCCGACGAGTGCAAAGTTTGCTGCTCGAGCAAAGCGAGTGCAGAAATTTGCACGAAGACGGAAAATGCACTTTCGTACGTATAGTGCACATATTATGATACTTTTTGCAATACCTTTTCATACACGGAAAAGCACTAATTAAAGAGATACGTATAATTTATAAAAAAGCGAAATCTTTTTTCATCGCATATAAACCATTTAATACTTTTGAATTTCCATTTTCCATTTAAAAAATGGAAACATTTTTTTTCCAATTATCGACTAAAATAATCAGATTTGAGCCTCTATCTGAATTTGTTATTAAGATATCCTAGTTTTAATTGAATTTTGTGATAAAAAATTCAAATATATATATGTGTTTATTAGAGTAAGTTTTTTATGATCGAAGCAAGCTAGGGATCAAAGTTTTGATTTTAAATCGTAATAATCGAGCTTTATAGAAGTAATAATGATTTATAATTTGTCCCTAATAATTGATAAAAACGATAAAATCTGAAGGTATAATTTTTCATTCTCGGTTTCAGCTTTATTGAAATAAGAAAAAGACAATGAAAGCCCTTGATGTTCTATATATTTTTTGGTTATTGCAATACTGCAATACATTGGTTCAGACACCTTCTGAAGCAGCAGAAATTCAACAACATATTATGCACCTATACATCTTCTATTTAGAACTGGATCGACAGGAATCTAAAGTACGTAATAGGTTTTGGGTTCGTCCAATTTTCTCAGTGGATCGACGACGTGCTCAAGGTGCCAGTGAGAATCTTATTTATGAAATGGAGACAGGAGATAGAGAAAAATATTTAAATTATTTACGAATGAATAAGAAATTGTTTAACAAATTACTTAAGAAAGTACAACCTACACATTGAAAAACAATTTGCGATTCGGGAACCGGTAGCAGCACGTACACGGTTGCATATTTTTTTACGTTATCTCGCTTCAGGAGATTCTATGCATTCAATTTCATATCAATTCCGCGTGAGTCCAAGTTTGGTATCAAAGATTCTTAGAGAAACGTGCACAGTTCTTTGGGTCGCACTGAAACCTATATCATTTTCACGTTTAACTACAGAAGAGTGCCTCTCACACGCAAGGAATTTTGAAGAAAAATGGAATTTTCCACATTGCAATATATTTAAATATACTAATGTTATATTTCTTGACTACATTAATAGATCAAATTTATAATTTACTTCAACATTTTTCTCAACAGCTTTATTCATTTTTCGCAAATTAGAATACAATTTATATTTGCGGTTTATTAAATAAAAATAGCAGACAATAAATCTGACAGGTTGTAAATGGCCATAAGCAAACAAAACACTAGAATACGTACTTCTAAATAAAACCTGAACTCCAGGGAACTACATTAAGCACGGTACACGAACTCTCAGTCCCTAGGGATACAACGCACAACGCAAAAACGCAGCATTCAACGCAGGCATGTAATTGCGCCCTAAGGGCGCAATTACATGTCTGCATCGAACGCTGCGTTTTTGCGTTGAATAGTGAGAGAGAGGAAGACAGAAGTATAGTCACATCTTTGTCACTCTCACCATTCAACGCAAAAACGCAACGTTCGACGCAGGCATGTAATTGCGCCCTCAGGGCGCAATTACATGTCAGCGTCGAACGCTGCGTTTTTGCGTTGAATAGTAAGAGAGAGGAAGACAGAAATATAGTCACATCTTTGTCCCTCTCACCATTCAACGCAAAAACGCAGCGTTCGACGCAGGCATGTAATTGCGCCCTCAGGGCGCAATTACATGTCAGCGTCGAACGCTGCGTTTTTGCGTTGTATGTTGAGGAAGAGAAAGACAGAAATATGGTCACATCTTTGTCACTCTCACCATTCAACGCAAAAACGCAACGTTCGACGCAGGCATGTAATTGCGCCCTCAGGGTGCAATTATATGTCTGCGTCGAACGCTGCGTTTTTGCGTTGTATGTTGAGGAAGAGAAAGACAGAAATATGGTCACATCTTTGTCACTCTCACCATTCAACGCAAAAACGCAACGTTCGACGCAGGCATGTAATTGCGCCCTAACGCACAATGAATCGTAATCACTAATCCTTAAGGGCATGTGATGGAGTATGACGTCACTGCCCGGCAAGAAGGCTGGAATAACCTAGAATTAATTTTATTAATTCTACTTAATACTTGAATTTCCCTTCATTTTATGATTCTGCATTATGAATTAAAAATAACAAAATTCTATTTTTTATAATTCAGTTTTTGAAAAAATTTTAATAAATATAAGAATCGATCCCCAATTTTTATGTTACAAGTCAACGAAAGTAACCACTGAGCTACACGTGACTTGAAAATACAAACATAAATGAGCCTTTTGAATTGAATGTGTGAAGAGAATTGCCAGGGAAAGAAAAAATGTCAACTGTATTTTCTATTACGGAATTAAATATTTTGTAGACTCAAATCAGAAGGAATTATTGGGAATAGAAAAATCATGAATGCGTATGCTGTTTTACAGAATAGAAGAAGTTTCTGGAATTAAAAACATTTTAATTCTATTCTGATGCATGGAATACAAAATCATTTTAGAATAAAGCAGAATCAATTTCAAAAATATTCTTTTCTATTTCTGGAAGTAAGTGTTTGAGGGAAATTCAAGTATTTAATATAAAAGAAATCATTGCGATTTTGAGTAAATGTCAAATAAATGTAATTCTTTTCTTTTCAAGGCTTCTTGCCGGGTGGTATAGGCAAAAATTGTCCGTAACTTTTCTCTTAAAATAATGAATATTTTGTCATGAAACTTGGTAGAATTACTTAAAATGTCATTAGGAAGGTCTCTCAGACCCGAGTTTGTTTGAATTTTAGCTCAAAAGTGATTTTTAAAAAATATTGTATTTTTTCGAAAAGTTACCAAAATTAATTTTGGGCCAAAATCCGGCAAGAAGGACAAAATTAAAAAGTTGGATCGCGTCAATTGTACAGTGAGAATTATTCAATCTTTTTAAATTCCATTTCTTGCCTATTCTTTTGTATTCTCTGCTGTGATAGAGTTTCATGGAAAAAAAATCACTATCAATTCCCTATTAATATTTCGATAATTTTTTAATTATTTTCAATTCCCTTTTAGTGTTTTACTACTTCAATCTTTTAAATTATTTTCAATTCCCCATTTAAAATGAAGGAGTCATGACTTAAATATCTCGAAAGTTTAATGGACATTACAGCCTGAAGTGGCTGGGTGGACAGAGAGTCCATCTCGTGCATTGAAAATTCGAGTTCGAATCTTCGCAACGATGGATTTTTTTTCTATTAAAAACTGTAAAGTATAATTGAAAATAATTGGATTTAGCTCATTTTCAGCAGCTTACAAGAAATACAAAAGAATAGGCAAGAAGTGGAATTCATAAAAATTGAAAAAATTCAATTTTCTACAATTTCGGGCTTTTTGCCGGGAATTCAAACAAACTTGGGTCTGAGAGACCTTCCTAATGGAATTTTAAGTAATTCTACCAAGTTTCATGACAAAATATTTAATATTTTAAGAGAAAAGTTACGGACAAATTTTGCCTATACCAGTGACGTCACAATCCATCACATGCCCTTAATCGTAAGAATGAGAGGAAGTAGGACAGACATATATCTCTGTCCTGCTACCTCTCATTCTTACGATTAAAGGCCTAAGCAGATTGACTACGCGTACGGGACCAAAGCATGAGATAGAAAAAGGCAGAAACAGTCTCTGTCCTTTATTATCTCATGCCCTGCTCCCGTAACCATATATTCGTTGTGCTTTGGGCTTTAGGATTAGCGATTACGATTCAATGGGTGTTAGGCCATCTATGTATCACGTATGTTATTTTTAGGACAAATAAAGAGACACGTATTTTTATGTTTTGCGAAAAAAAAATGTTTCGCAGACTTACGAGCATTTGAGAGTTTTTTAGAACAAAAAGTGGTTTTTGGACGAAAACAATCACAAATTTTTTTTAAATCTCTCTAGTTTTTTCAAAAATTAATATTTTTCAATTTTGTTTTCTGCTTTTACTAATGTTTTAGATGCTCTTTTTTAACAATTTTAAATATTTTGAAAATTAACAAAATGGCGGCCATTTTTTTAAAAATCAAAAAACTCAAATTTTGCAAAAACATAATTTTTTTTGTTGACATTTTTTTTGAAGTTACTAGATTAGGTTGGGCTCGAAACCCAAATTTACATTGCAATTATGTATGGGAATTTTAATAAAAAGTGATTTTTATAACAATACAATAAAATACGGTTAGAATTAATTATTAAGAGTGAGAAATAAAACATATTTTATTACGTTTCTAAAATATATTCATACACATTATCAGTTATTTGCTTTATTTTTAAATGACAAAAAAATAGTGAAATATTGAAAATAGGTTAGAAAGTTCTGTCATTGTGATTGTTTATTTACCTGTTAAGTGCAAATTAAATAATTGATAAGGAATATAAGTATATTTCAAAGACGCAAAAAAACATATTCTACCTTTTAATTGCAATAATTTATGCAATTTTACAATAAATTAATCGTAAAACCGTTTTATAATAATAATCCCATGCATTTCAATGTAAAATTGGGTTTCGAACCCAACCTTCTTGACAAAAATGACAAAATTTAACGGACTTGTGACGTCACACCGGTTTACTCAACACATTTCATAGATAGGAAACTCATATGAAAAAAAATCGACCTTTTGGACATTCCACCATTTGGAGATTCGACAATTTGGAAATTCGGCAAAAAGGATATTTGACAATTTGGAAATTCGGCAAAATGGACTTTTGGCAATATAAAGATTCGACAAAATAGATATTCGACATTTTGGAAATTCCGGGTGCAGGAAATTTCCCAAAAACCCAAAAGGTCGAATATCCAAATGGTCGAATTTCAAAAAGTCGAATCTCCAAACGGTCGAATATTCAAATAGTCGAATATCCATTTTGTCGAATTTCTAAATGATTTAATATCTAAATTGTCGAGTTTCCAAATTGTCGAACATCCATTTGGTCGAATATCCATTTTGCCGAATTTCTAAAATGTCGAATTTCCAAATTGTCGAATATCTACTTTGTCGAAATTCTAAATTGTCGAATATTCAAATTTTCAAATTTCCAAATTGTCGAATATCCACTTTGTCGAATGTCCAAATTGTCGAACATCCATTTGGTCGAATATCCATTTTATCGAATTTACAAATTGTCGAATTTCCAAATTGTCGAATATCTATTTTGTCGAATTTCCGAATGTTCGAATATCCAAATTGTCGAATTTCCAAATTGTCGAATATCCAAATTGTCGAACGTCCATTTTGTCGAATGTCCAAATTGTCGCATATCCATTTTGGCGAATCTCTAAATTTTCGAAAGTCCATTTTGTCGAATTTCCAAATTGTCGAATATCCACTTTATTTATATATTTATTCAAGTACATATACGGGTCAACGAAAACCCATTTGAAAAAAAAGAATACAAATAAGTTGAAACACAGATTTGCCACATTATTATTGGTTTATATATATAAAAGTCGTAAAAAGATAATGAACTTCGCAAAATAAATTAATTGATTTGAATATATAAAAATAAAAGATATTCACAGCCCATTTAACAATTATTATAGATAACAATTAACAATATATACTTTGTCGAATTTCCAAATGATCGAATATCAAAATTGTCGAATATTCATTTTGTCGAATTTCCAAATGATCGAATATCCAAATAGTCGAATTTCCAAATTGTCGAATATCCAAATTATCGAATATCTATTTTGTCGAATTTCCAAATGATCGAATATCCAAATAGTCGAATTTCCAAATTGTGGAATTCCAAAATTGTCGAATCTCCAAATGTTCGAATCTCCAAATCACGAAGGAATAATAAGGAGACCGAACTGTAGTGTTCAGCCTTGTACACGGAGAGAAAAAAAAGGCGATCAGAACCGGGGACTCAAGTAAAAACTGCTTGATCACTCCGGTAGTGGAACTCAAGTCAGCGCAACTTGGGACCCAGGCAGTATTTGCCTGACAGTCACAAGTTGCGTTAGCCAAACAAAGCACAGTTGTGTACTGCCAAGCTAACGCAACTTGTGACTGCCAGGCAAATACTGCCTGGGTCCCAAGTTGCGCTGACTTGAGTTCCACTACCGGAGTAATCAAGCAGTTTTTACTTGAGTCCACGGTTCCGATCGCCTATTTTTTCTCTCCGTGTAGAAACTGTGCCAAAATTCTGTCTTGGTTCACTTGTTGGAAATTAACTCTGATATGAGTACGCAAGCGCGGCGCACTGTTGCTATCTTCGTTGCTCCCAAAAGTAGAATGAGAGAGAAAATTATTATGGCGGGAATCGAAACGTCAACTGCACTGAAAAAACTTTGGGCCGGCAAACCACTCAGGGCTGGTCGCGCTGCCTTCCACACTTGAGAGAGCTCTGACGCACTATTTTTGGTATCTCAGACGTACCACACTGGTAAGGCTGAGCTCTCACAGGCAAGGGTAGATTCTTCTTCTTCTTCTTCTTTGATTAAATGGCCTCTTGTATAAACAGATAGCCAATACTAGTTGTCCACACTGGGAATCGCGTAAAATAAACTATGTTATAATTGGGAGAATAATATAGTTAGTTCAATCAGGTTAGATAGTCAATTTTAGGTAGGTAGGGATCACAATCAAAGCACAACACTGCACCAAGGAATAAACTCTCTAGCTCAGTCAAGCTCAGTCCACAGTACATCGAATTCTCTGTCACTTCGCTAGCGCTTGCGTATTAACGGTATTGAAAGCGGGGAAATGAACATGGAAGAGGAGGCGGGAGATTTGAATCTGTGTGTAACATACAAATACAAATATAACAAGAATAGATTAAAGATTTGAGAAATCTCAAATAATAATATTACTTTTTGAAAAAAACTTACCAATCTCCTTAACATCGTTCACATTCGGATTAAAAATAATTTCATCAAGACTGAAATCATCTGTGTTGAAGCCAGGAATTCTATTATTCAAATAAGAAAAAAAGGAGGGTCTATTAGATGACAAAAGTGGGCAAAAACTCAATAAATGTTTTAAAGTTTTCAAAATTTCACCACAACTACATTCCTGAGGAATGGTCCAGTTCATTTTAGCAAAATGTTCCCCGGTGCAAATGTGACCGGTTCTCAACCTCGTTATAATATTAATGTATCTTCTAGGAACGTTCATGCCACTGAACCAAGGCCTATTGGACTTACCTTTAACCCTAACAAAATAAGGATTCTGAGAAATTCTACCCTTTAAATAAGGCCAGAGCCGCCGCTTCCAAGAGTACAAATCCGTTTTAATAACCGGATAAAAATCCACACATGGAGCTCCCGCAAAATTGCCAAACTGAAATCCATGTGCCTTACTGGCCAAACTATCAGCCCTGGAATTACCCAAGACTCCCAAATGGGAGGGGACCCAAAGAAATTTAATCAAAAAACCATTATTAAATAACATGACTATAAGAGATACAATTTTATGGACTATAGGATGAGGTTTAGGATTAATCAATCTATTTCGAAAACTCATCAAAGAGGATCTAGAATCAGAAACAATGACAAAATTCCTGTGATCAGAAGACTTAATATATTTAAGGGCCGAGAAAATAGCATATAATTCACATGATTCCGCAGACATAGTACCACTTAGTTTAACCGCGAAATCCACATCAGAAGTAGGGATACAATAACTCGAACTCGACGAACCCTTACCTATATTTTGAGATCCATCGGTAAAAATAGGGATAAAATCCGAATACTCATATCTTAACAAATCCTCACAACAAGAATTAGGATTATCACTCTCCTTAATAGCCAGACCAGAATCAACATCCACCTCAATGTCACTGATCAATTCCTCCCAAGAATAATCCAGGGAACCCGGTTTTTTGGTTCTCCCACATTTATTAGTCCAGCCAGAAACGTCCAGATAAGACTCAAGTAAACCATATCTAAGATATTTAAGAGTCTTTGAAACATCCACCAATGATCTCATTCTAGGTCTCAAAACCTCTGAGAGAAATTGCAATTTAGGTGTCAAAGAATTCATGGACCAAGAGAGGTTCCTCAACATAAACTTCCTACCCAAGCACATTCTTCTCAAATAAAAAGGTGGTTCATCCGCCTCAGAAAGCAAAATAGCTACAGGAGTCGAGCTCATACATCCAAGAGCCGTTCTAAGAGCCAAAGACTGAACACGATCCAAAATTGCTAAATTTGAGTCACTAGCTGACATGAATAACTGACACCCCCATTCCAAATGAGCCCTAACAAGTCCTCTGTATATCATAAGAAGGGTTGAGGGATCAGCTCCCCAAGAGACCTTCGATAAAGCCTTCATGACATTAACAGCACGAGTAGCTCTACCAGCAATTTCCTTGATATGAGGTAACCAAAGTAAACGTTTATCCAAGACAATTCCCAAATACTTCAGCTTAGATCCCACCTTAACATCCTCACCATCAATTAAGACCTTTAGATCCTTCAAATTCTTATTATTTGATCTAGAAAAGATCATAAATTGCGACTTGGAAGCTGAAATCGAAAGGCCCAGACCGGCCAGACAATCAATTAAAATCACACTTGTCTCCTCCAGCTTCCCAACAGCCCAATCCAAATCCTTAGATCTAACATAATATATAAGATCATCAGCAAACATCAACTTCTTGACCTCATGAGGAAAACCAGTATCAACCCTGCTAAGAGCAATATTAAAAAGAAGAGGAGACAAAACTCCACCCTGTGGAACCCCCACGCTAGATCTCCTGAACACCTCTGATTTTGAATCAAAAAAGAGCTTCCTAGAACCTATCAAAAACGAAACAAAATTAATGATATTGGAAGGAGCATGTAACTCAACCAAACGATTATAGATAGCCACCGGGGACACATTATTGAAAGCACCCTTAATATCAATTGCTAGCGCGAAAGTGTGCTCCTTCCTAGCAAATCCCTGGTGGATATCAGTGGTCAAATTAGAAACGCAATCCAATGAAGAGCGGCCTCTTCTAAACCCAAACTGGAATCGAGGTATAACATTAGATTCTTCAATAAAATGTTCTAAACGTTTCTGGATAATCCTCTCGAATAATTTACAAATACACGAGGTCAAAGAAATTGGCCTATAACCAGATCCACTGGGCTTTGGAATAAAAATAACTTTAGTATTAATCCAATCCTCGGGAAAAATCGAAGACATAAAAAATTCATTAAATAACCTAAGTAATAACTTTTTACACGAAGAAGGAAGCTTAACAATAATCTCATTAGATATAGAATCCAAACCCGGAGCTGAATTCTTCTTTAAAATAGATACTGCAGATATAAATTCTCGTTGTGAAATCGGAGCATTTAAAGGATGCGGCTCTAAGGAGTTCGGTACCAATGGAAGAACAGGAGGTGGAACAGTCTCCTGAATCAACTCATCCTGCAGTTTCCGAAAAACGTCTGAACTCGGATCATTACAGACATCTGTACGTAAAGGATGTGAAGCACTAGAAAAAGCCTTAACCTTTCCCCAAATTTGCTTAGAGCCCATAGAAGGGTTAATGGAATCACAAAAATTCACAAAAGAAGATTTTTTTTTATTGGGTAAAAACCATTTAACCTCATTATCGACTAATTTGAAATTCTCTTTGGAAGTAACCGACTGCTCATCCAAACAAATTCTTCTAGCAATCCTTCTCCTCTCCAAAGCTTCCTCGCATTCAGAATCCCACCAAAGTGGTTCCGACTTCCTTTTACCAGGAAGATTGGAGGGAACATAAGCACCTGAATCAGTTAAACCCTTTTTAATATCAGAGGTAAACGAATCATAAATCTCCAAAGGAGAACTGACATCATCAAGAGAAACCTCCAAAAGTTCTATTCAATTCTCCATATACTCCGAAAAACCGACCCAATCAACATTTTTAATATTTATTCTTTCAGTGCTGGACTTAACAAGCCTAGGAGAAATATCCGAACTAGCCACCACCACCACATGATCGGACGTAAATGCATGATCCGTAACCTCCGCTGAGGAGAAATTAATCAAAGACGACGATACAAACATTAAATTCAAATTACTTTCAATCCCATCATGGCCAAAGTAAGTAGGAGCAGACTCATTCAAGGGAACCAAATCTGCAAAGTCGACCGCCTGGCTTAAATGAGATCCTCTAACACCGTTAAATCCTGCCCCCCAAGCCCATGCATGAGCGTTAAAGTCACCACATAAAACCATGGAATTTACAGAACCACCCGTAGTGATAAGCAAAGACCAGACAGAAGGATCAACCTTAACACGTGGAGGGGCATAAACCGATACAAACTTCAAAGGACCTATTTCTGTATGAATAGAAACCGCAACGGCGTCAACTGCCCCTAAATCGACAGACTCCAAAGAAATAGGAGAAACCACCAAAGTATCCCTTACAAGAAGGAGAGTGCCCCCACCCTGACGTTCCACCCTGTCGCATCTATATGTGAAGTACCCCTTTACCTGGAAAATTGGAATATTATCGGATAACCAAGTCTCAGTAATGGACAACACATCCAATTTATACGTCTCCAATAAAGATTCCAACTCTGACCTCTTATTAACAATGCTGCAGGCATTCCAAGTACCGTACCTAATAAGACTCATATTGAAAAAATCAGATCAATAGTACCACAAACAAGTAACAAGGCAATAAGAACACCATGTACCACAATTAACAACTAAAACAATAGTAAAATAAACAAAAAAGAAAAAAAAAAAAGAGAGAGAAAAATAAATAAATAAAATTAAAAATAAAAATAATAATAATAATAATAATAAAATAAATTAAATAGAATTTAATCTATTTTATAAATGAAAATAAATACAAAATAATTTTAATTTAGAATAATTATAGAAGCAGAATACTCGAGAGATTGCATAACATTAATATTAAGGCGAAAGATTCTTCATGATGGAACTAATTACATCAACTTTCCTGCGGCTAAGATTGAGCAGTATATCAATATTATCGAATTCCTGAGCCAACATAGGAGCATTCCACTCCCCGTAAACGCAATTCCACCAACCCCAGCTTCATTAGGAATAACACCAGCGTTATCTTCAGAAAGACCAACGTCAGATGTGTCTCCTCTAAGATTAATATTGTTAAGAATGTCCGGCTTTTCCTTGAACAGCATAGACTTAGCTTCTTCTCGGTTACAGCCTAAAGTATATCTGAGTTTAAGGATGGCAAATTCAAACTTAAATATCGGACAGAGGTTAGAGGATGCGACGTGATTACCCCTACAATTCTTGCATAAAGACCTAGCATTATCATTAATACAATTTCTAGTCAAGTGTCTACCTGCACAGAATTCGCATGAAGGATAAGCCGATTTGCATTGATTAGCAGCGTGACAATAACGCTGACATTTAAAGCAGCGTAAAGGTCTAGGGATAACCGGGGTCAAAAAAAGAGAGAAACCATCCAGAGAAATATTACTGGGAGCAACATTCGAGCAAAATGTGAATTCAACCCTATCCGTAGGTCTATTATTATCAAAAATTCTCTTTATTGAAATAATTTTTTCAAGAGCCTCCGGTTTCAATTTGAGAACTATGTCAGAAATGGAGCGTTCAACAGGAAATAAATCAGAAAACGCTTTTTTACTCAAGAAGGAATCAGGTATAAAAACTTTATAACCAGCAAAAACCAACTCGCGAGATTCAACCAACCTATTTGCACTAGTATAATTCTCACATTCTATCTTAAGTTGATTAATGCCACTCCTAACTATTTTCTTATTACCCTGGATAAACGGATCCAACATATCCAAAACTCTTATTGGATCCAATTTTCCAACATTCCTTCCTGAAACTATGCTTTCCAATAAAACAATGAATGGAGCAGTACTACTAGAATTATATTTCCCCGAAAAATTCCTAAAAGATTCATTAATCCAAGTATTATTAGGATCAATAACAGGAGCAGCCTCAACAACGGCAGGAGTCTCCAAAAGAAGATCCGAACTAATTCCAGGATTGGGAGAGGAAGTAACAACTCCAGGACCCCCTTGAACATCGCCACCCGCATTCTGCGAAGCAAACACACCACCATCAGTGAAAAAATTCACTCCCTGATCCAAAGAAGGAGGAGGGGGAGGAAGAGGAGGAGGGGGAGGAGGAAGACCAGGTCTCCCTACTTCTGAAGAAATTGACATCTTTCCAATAGGAACATAGTCCTTATCAATTAAAATCTTCATCGACAACCCCTTCAACCTATCACTCTCCAAATTGAACTTTCTCTTGCCCCTACCTTTTCCATTAATTGGCCTAATGGGAGAAGGCAAATCAGCAGCCAAGTTCGGATTTAAAATATCATCAACATTGTCAGAAAGTAAATCCAAACCGGGCTCAGTGGCACCCACTATACCGGAAGCACTCGCTGTCGATGCAAGCATCATCAAGGGATCCCCACTATCACGATCCATCATTAGTTCCTCATCAATATCTATAAGAGGGTCTCTTAAGTGATCCTTCATATCTTCGTCAGAGGGATGGCTACCCCAACTGGACCCATCCTCAGGAAGTACCTTTTCATCCGCCATAATACCTAAAACAAGCAGTTTAATTACCAAATGCAATACAAGATACAAATTTAAATAATAAGCTTCAAAACAGATAATTAAGTAAAGCCAGGAAGGCAAAAGAAAAAAAAAAAAAAGAAAAAACTAAAATGAATCACCGAAAGCCAGGGCAAATAAAATGCCAAAATAACTAATTTCTCAAAGCAACAATCTTTACATAAATTTTTAAGATTCAAATATTATTCTTCAAATTATCATATTGAAAGGAAAGGAGAAAAAAAAGATAGAAAAAATAAGGGAAAAGGAGCAAATTAGACAGCGTCCTCCAAAAGCTAGCAAACCGTGCAAATCAGAAATATCACACTTCAGCTAGTAGTTGAAATCCAAAGCAGTTACTTGTTACAGGCGTCCCATCAAACCAATAGCTCACAGCAAAAGTACCATTGACAAGTTGAGGTTATGTCCACTTGTGAGATCCAGACGGAAGAAAATCTCAAGATATTCACAGAGCTCAGCAAACACAGCAAACCACATCATAAAATTCCATAGGCAAGGGTAGATGCACAACCATCATTTTCCTGTGCCGTACCAATGAAAAGGGATTGCTGCTTGCTCACATTGGGTCGTCAGCTTACCCACATTAAGAGCTCTGGCGACCCAAACAGAGGTGAGCAGGTGTACTTGATTTGGTAAGGCAGACTTAAGGTACGCTCCCAGCTCGATGTCTGCCTGCCTGCGCGTGCAACCGACACGAGAGAGAAGAATATAGTTCCGTCTTCTTCTCTCTCGTGTCGGTTGCACGCGCAGGCAGGCAGACGCCGAGCTGGGAGCGTATCTTTACTCGCAGGTACGTCTGCCCGCCCAAATTTTTTTCAGTGTGATATTTAAGGTTATGTTTATTAATGTAAACAAGTATCGATACATCGATATATCGATAGTAATCGCGTACTGAGCATGCGTACTCATATCAGAGTTAATTCCAATATGTGAACCAAGACAGAATTTTGTCACGTAAAAATCAGCGAGTGCAGTCTTCTTATTATTCCTTCGTGCTCCAAATGTTCGAATGTCTAAATGTTCGAACTTTTTTTTTATGTGAGTTTCCTATCTATGAAATGCGTTGGTATAGTAGATTGGATAAATGCGCGAAATTTAAAATCGTTATGGAAGTTTTAAATTTTGCGCATTTGTCCAATCGACTATACCAACGATACCAACGCATTTCATAGATAGGAAAATCACATAAAAAAAAAGTTCGAACATTTGGACATTCGAACATTTCGGGTGCAGGAAATTTCCCAAAAACCCAAAAGGTCGAATATCCAAATGGTCGAATTTCAAAAAGTCGAATCTCCAAACGGTCGAATATCCAAATGGTCGAATATCCATTTTGTCGAATTTCCAAATGATCGAATATCTAAATTGTCGAATTTCCAAATTGTCGAACATCCATTTGGTCGAATATCCATTTTGTCGAATTTCTAAATTGTCGAATTTCCAAATTGTCGAATTTACAAATTGTCGAATTTCCAAATTGTCGAATATCCAAATTGTCGAACTTCCATTTCGTCGAATGTTCAAATTGTCGAATTTCCAAATTGTCGAATATCCATTTTGTCGAATCTCTAAATTGTCGAAAGTCCATTTTGTCGAATTTCCAAATTGTCGAATATCCAAATTGTCGAATATCTATTTTGTCGAATTTCCAAATGATCGAATATCCAAATAGTCGAACTTTTTTTTATGTGAGTTTCCTATCTACGAAATGCGTTGGAATCGTTGGTATAGTAGATTGAGCAAACCAGTGTGACGTCACAAGTCCGTTAAATTTTGTCATTTGTCAAGAAGGTTGGGTCCGAAACCCAAATTTACATTGAAATGCATGGGATTATTATTATAAAATGGTTTTACGAGTAATTTATTGTAAAATTGCATAAATTATTGCAATTAAAAGGTAGAATATGTTTTTTGCGTCTTTGTAATATACTTTATGTTTCTCATCAATTATTTAATTTGCACTTAACAGGTAAATAAACAACTAGAATGACAGAACTTCCTAACCTATTTTCAATTTTTCAGTATGTTTTTGGCATTTAAAAATAAAGCAAATAGCTGATAATATGTACGAATATATTTTAGAAACGTAATAAAATATGTTTTATTTTCCACCCTTAATAATTCTAACCGTATTTTAATGTATTGTTATAAAAATCACTTTTTATTAAAATTCCCATACATTGCAATGTAAATTTGGGTTTCGAACCCAACTTTTTTGACAAATGACAAAACTTAACGGACTTGTGACGTCACACTGGTTTACTCAATTGGACAAATGCGCAAAATTTAAAATTTCCATAACGATTTTAAATTTCGCGCACTTGTCCAATCTACTATACCAACGCATTTCACAGATAGGAAACACACATAAAAAAAAGTTCGACTATTTGGATATTCGATCGTTTGGAAATTCGACAAAATAGATATTCGACATTTTGGATATTCGACAATTTGGAAATTCGACTATTTGGACATTCGAACATTTGGAGATTCGAACATTTGGAGATTCGAAAATTTGGAAATTCGACAATTTGGAAATTCGACTATTTGGATATTCGATCATTTGGAAATTCGACAATTTGGATATTCGACAAAGTGGATATTCGACAATTTGGAAATTCGACTATTTGGACATTCGAACATTTGGAGATTCGAACATTTGGAGATTCGATAATTTTGATATTCGACAATTTGGAAATTCGACAATTTGGATATTCGATCATTTGGAAATTCGACAATTTGGAAATTCGACAAAGTGGATATTCGACAATTTGGAAATTCGACAAAATGGACTTTCGACAGTTTGGACAATCGACAAAGTGAATATTCGACAATTTGGAAATTCGAAAATTTGAATATTCGACAATTTAGAAATTCGAAAAAGTAGATATTCGACAATTTGGAAATTCGACAATTTAGAAATTCGACAAAATGGATATTCGACCAAATGGATGTTCGACAATTTGGAAATTCGACAAAGTGGATATTCGACAATTTGGAAATTCGACAAAATGGACTTTCGACAATTTAGAGATTCGACAAAATGGATATTCGACAATTTGGAAATTCGCCAATTTGATATTCGACAATTTGGAAATTCGACAATTTGGATATTCGATCATTTGGAAATTCGACAATTTGGATATTCGACAATTTGGATATTCGATCATTTGGAAATTCGCCAATTTGGAAATTCGACAAAGTGGATATTCGACAATTTGGAAATTCGACAAAATGGACTTTCGACAATTTAGAGATTCGACAAAATGGATATTCGACAATTTGGAAATTCGCCAATTTGATATTCGACAATTTGGAAATTCGACAATTTGGATATTCGATCATTTGGAAATTCGACAATTTGGAAATTCGACAAAGTGGATATTCGACAATTTGGAAATTCGACAAAATGGACTTTCGACAGTTTGGACAATCGACAAAGTGAATATTCGACAATTTGGAAATTCGAAAATTTGAATATTCGACAATTTAGAAATTCGAAAAAGTAGATATTCGACAATTTGGAAATTCGACAATTTAGAAATTCGACAAAATGGATATTCGACCAAATGGATGTTCGACAATTTGGAAATTCGACAAAGTGGATATTCGACAATTTGGAAATTCGACAAAATGGACTTTCGACAATTTAGAGATTCGACAAAATGGATATTCGACAATTTGGAAATTCGCCAATTTGATATTCGACAATTTGGAAATTCGACAATTTGGATATTCGATCATTTGGAAATTCGACAATTTGGATATTCGACAATTTGGAAATTCGACAATTTGGATATTCAAACAATCGGAAATTCGACAAAATAGATATTCGACAATTTGGAAATTCGATAATTTGTAAATTCGATAAAATGGATATTCAAGAATTTGGAAATTCGACAGTTTGGACAATCGACAAAGTGAATATTCGACAATTTGAAAATTCGAAAATTTGAATATTCGACAATTTAGAAATTCGAAAAAGTAGATATTCGACAATTTGGAAATTCGACAATTTAGAAATTCGACAAAATGGATATTCGACCAAATGGATGTTCGACAATTTGGAAATTCGACAAAGTGGATATTCGACAATTGGGAAATTCGACAAAATGGACTTTCGACAATTTAGAGATTCGACAAAATGGATATTCGACAATTTGGAAATTCGCCAATTTGATATTCGACAATTTGGAAATTCGACAATTTGGATATTCGATGATTTGGAAATTCGACAATTTGGATATTCGACAATTTGGAAATTCGACAATTTGGATATTCAAACAATCGGAAATTCGACAAAATAGATATTCGACAATTTGGAAATTCGATAATTTGTAAATTCGATAAAATGGATATTCAAGAATTTGGAAATTCGACAGTTTGGACAATCGACAAAGTGAATATTCGACAATTTGGAAATTCGAAAATTTGAATATTCGACAATTTAGAAATTCGAAAAAGTAGATATTCGACAATTTGGAAATTCGACAATTTAGAAATTCGACAAAATGGATATTCGACCAAATGGATGTTCGACAATTTGGAAATTCGACAATTTAGATATTCGATCATTTGGAAATTCGACAAAATGGATATTCGACCATTTGGATATTCGACCGTTTGGATATTCGACCTTTTGGATATTCGACCTTTTGTGTTTTTGTGAAATTTCCTGCACCCGGGAAATTCGACAATTTTATATATTAGTTTATTTGAATATTCGACAAAGTGGACATTAGACAATTTGGATATTTGATCATCTGGAAATTCAGCAAAATGGATATTCGACAATTTGGAAATTCGACAATATGGAAATTCGACAATTTGAATATTCGATAATTTGGAAATTCGGCAAAATGGAAATTCAACAAAATGGACATTCGGCATTTTTAATATTCCGCTATTTGCGTACATTAGATCATTTGGAAATTCGACAAAGTGGACATTCGGCATTTTGAATAATCGGACATTTGGATATTCGATTATTTCGTTATTCGACCGTTTGGAGATTTGACTTTTTGAAATTCGACCATTTGGATATTCAACCTTTTGGGTTTTTGGGAAATTTCCTGCACCTGAAAAAGTATAGACCTTTTCATTTTAGTTCTTCTGTCTTTTTCGAGATCATGCAGTGGCACAAGCATTAGAAGAAGACAGAAAAGTTAAGAAAAGGTCTATGACTTATGGCCTGTTAACACCTTCAAAAAAAATTTTTTTTTGCATGAGAGTAAAGAGGACAGATACACAGTCCGTCCTCTTCCCTCCAATGCGAAAATTTTTTTTTTCGAAGGTGTAAATAGGCCATTAGGTCTGACCAAATGACTGTATCTTTACTTGGAAGGCCTGGGTAAATTTTTACAAGTGTAGACCTGTAGTCTACGTAGAAAACGTAGAAAACTTATGTAATTTACCTGAGGTAGTGTACAATAAAACAGATCAGCCCAACCCTGATAACATGTGATTTTGTTGTTGTTCGTTGTGTTTTGATTGGTTTTGGCGTTATGATTGTCTTTTCTGTTTTTTGATTGCGATTTTGTTAGATTAAATTGTTGAAGTTTAACGAATTATTATTTAATTAAAACAATATGAATAATGTCTAAGTGCATAGTGCCTAATTGTAATTCAGGCTACTTAACCTGCAAAGAACGTTATAACATGTTCTCTGTGCCAAAAGATCCGGAATTAATTAAAAAATGGCAATTGGCAATACCAAGGAAAGATTTTATTGTAAAAGCTGGACAAGGGGTATGTCATAAACATTTTTCGCCTGACGAAATTGTTCGTCAAAGGGTAGTGAAAGCTCCAGATGGAAGTATTATGGCATCGGTAAGTTGAGACTTTTTTTTATTCAAATCATTCAAAGAGTATAATAAATTCTTATTTCACTCAATAATTTAAAAATTCATAATTATATTAAAACAAAAACAATAAATTGTACATGGCGAAATTCATTTCAAATCAGACAGGCTGGGCATGGTCGGAACTGAAAATCAATTTTCTATATCAAAAATGTTGCTTTTTAAAGAATTTTAGACAATAAAATTTTTTTTTTGTTTAGCAGAAAAATAATTTTTTCTTGGCCTTATAAAGATTTTAATTTTTTAAAGTCGTAACTCTCGTTTATTTAAAATTTAAGAAAACAAAATTTTAAGTAATTGGTATATCTTATTCATTTTTTACGGTATAAAAGAGTTTTTAGTCCTCTTTAAAAATCCATTGAAAATTTTTAAAATGTTCTAAAAAATTCAAAGTGGCAGCCGTTTTACTAAACAATTTTGAATTAAAATCACTCAAAAACCACACTGTTGTTTCGGTTACCATTTTTTTTTTTTTATCTTCATATAGTAAATATTATTTTCAATAAGAATTTAACTTTTGCCCGATTTTTTTTTCTCTATTTATTGTTTTTTCAACAAATTTTGTTAAAATTCAATTAAGAGCTTATTTTTAGAAAATTGTTCAGTGTTTTTGGATGCAAATAATCAAATAATTGTTAGAAAATATGTAATTCATTAAAATCGTTTATATTTTAAACATATCACATTTTTAGCGTATAATAGATAGCTCATCTTATTTGTTGAAACATTTTCTACAATTTTATTTGTTGAATATTTTAAAATGTTTTATTCAAACGTTGTTAAATAAACAAAATTTGATTTTAATATATTTTTTAAACGAAATATTGTTTAACAAAAGCCAACAAATAAAATTTTAAATAATGTTTTAAAGAGAAAAATGAGCAATTATTTGTCAAGATTGGATAAAAATGACATATTTCCACTAGATTCAAAGAAAATATATAAAAAGTTGAATAATCATTATTTGACAACAAATTTTGATCTAACCTACTTTTTCTTCAGAAATGTGAAACTTGTTATTTCAAAATTTGGTGAAATTAATTTAAATAATATTTTTATTAAGGTAAAAAACTACTTCTTAATTTGAGTTTTCTAATGAAAACAGTTAAAAAATATTTATACAAAATGCAATTAAACTAAAAATGTGATAAATTTGAAATATAAACGCTTCTGATAAATTACACCTTTTTATACATAAGCAATTATTTGCTTAATTGCATTCAAAAACACTGTAAAATTGTCTAAAAATAAGCTTTTAATTGAATTAAAACAAAATTTGTTGAAAAAACGAGAAATAGAGAAAACTATCAAGAGAAACTATTTTTATATTTTTTGAAGAACAACTTTTATTTAGGAAATTTTTTGATATCTAGTGCATTTTTTGGAGAAAAATTAAATTTTCCTTTAAAATAATAAAAAATATTTTTTTTTCTACTAATATCAGGCACAAGTTAAATTCCTACAGAAAATAATCTTTACTATGAAGACAATTCACAAAACAAATTTTAACCAAAACAATTCTGGGGTTTTTAAGTAATTTCAATTCAAAATTTTTTAGTATAACGGCCACCATTTTGATATTTTAGAACATTTTAAAAATTTTCCAATGGATTTTTAAAAAAGACTAAAAACTCTTTCAGGTCGTAAAAAAATAATAAGATATCCCAATTACTTAAAAAGTTATTATACTTATAAAGTTTTTTTTATTTAATTTTAAATAAACGAGAGTTCCGACTTTAAAAATTAAAATCTTTATATCTCCATGAAAATTTTTTTCCAACTAAACAAGAAAATGCGTCGCTGTCTAAAATTTTTAAAAAAATAACATTTTAGATAGAAATTTGATGATTTGAAATTAATTTAGCCACATACTTTTTTCTTTCGCCGTTAAAATCTTTTGTGGATTGGTTTCTGAAGTTTCTAAAAGTTCACAGCTTCAAAGTTATTAGGAAAATGTATGAATAATCAATTTTTAATATTAATTTTGTGATTCTACAAGTTTTGTAGATTTATTGCCTAAATGTGTTTATATACTGTTCTGAATCTACTGATTTCTCTTTTTATAATCAAAAACTTTTTTACATATTGTTTTTTGTATCAATTCTCATACAACTCATATTATTAATTTAAAACATTCAAAGATGAAAATAAAAATTAACTTTAATTTTCTTAGGAGGATTTGCTAAAGCCTTATTTAAAACGGGGAAGTATACCTTCTATCTTCCCAAATTGTCCGTCTTATTTATCAAAGATAAGAAAAAAACGCAAGTCTCCTAAAAAGCGAGAAGCGCCTCCTATTATAAAAAAAGCTAAAAAAATGAAAATTTTAAAAATTGATGAAAACTCTGCAACGAATAATCAAGAGCTCAGTAAGTCTAGTGGCCAAAGTGACTTAGAAAATCGAGAGGAACCACTGTTTGTAGAATGCTATTGTTTAGAAGACATGAAGAATGAAAACTCAAAGGATATTCAGAATGAAATCCAAAGACCTGGAGAAAAAGAGAGAGCAGATTTATTTTATTCTATATTTGATAAGAAAGACAGTTTGCTTATTCCTCTTTCATGGAATCGACGACAAACCAATGACGGTGATTTTGCAGCCATTGAATTATCAAAAGTAATAGCTCGTAGATTAGAGGATAAACTGCTGTTTGTTTCTACAAAAAGTATATTTATTTATGACGATTTGCATGTTAAGGCAACTGTAAGTGACATAGATTTAGATTTAGATGTAATTGGGTTTAAAAATCAGTACGTATCTTCTACCGAAGAAATAGAAGATATAATACGAAGTTTGGATGAAGCTAAAGTTTGCAGAGGATGTGCGTCTCCAAAATTTAAAATGAATTATAGCTCGTACGCACTTCGAGACTCTGAAGGACGATTACGCCATAAAAACTGCTCAATTGTTGTTTCCAGTTCCAAAGATTCACCAACAGATCGTTGCAAAAATTGCACAATTGCCAAAAAGATTCTGACAAATAACACTGCGTTCACGTTCAAAAAGGAAGAGCCTTAAAAAGAAAAACGTTTCAAGATTTAAAAAAAAATTAAAAAGGTGAGTCATTGAAAATTTTGTTTGACAAATTTGTATTGTAAAAAGAAAGTCTTATTTTAAGGCAGAAAAGCTGTTTTGTTTTAAGAAGGTTTATCCAAAAAGCGATTTTCGACAGATTCTTATAAAATTTTAATGACATATTAAATACATTATTTTACATGTATGGTTACAATTTTATTGAAATTTACCGTTCTGTTTTTAAGATATAAATTTATAAAGTTGGCATAGAAACTGTTACAAAACGCGCAAAATGACTATATTTTAAATAATTTAAAAAAAAACGGATTTACAAATTTTGTTGTTTTTTATTATTTTTATTGAAAAAAAAAAACATTTCCATTGAAAATTTCAAGCTATTAAAATTTCTTCTTCCTAATTATTTAAAAAAAGTGAAGAATTACTAACCTTGAATAACATTTTCTTAACAACGGTACGGTAAATTAATTAAATATTGTTGTAAAAGTTATTTTATATTACAGTTTAAAATATATTAGTTTTTATAAAAAATTTGTAGAACCCTGTTTTTTAATCCTATTTAAAAAAAGTGATGTAACGAAATATATCGTAAATCTCGCTTTCATTGTTGTTGAAAACCTGATTGGTTATCCAAACGCTTGAAGTTTTTCATATCTAGCTATGTAAATAAATGATTATGAATGTGTCAAATAAAATGTGCGGTTAATACTTATTTGCATTTTGACGATATAAAAAAATTAAAGGAATGATTAAATCGCTCGTCCGTGGTCAAAATAAGAATTAAATAAATCAGTTTGCCCGCCTGTCTAAATGAATGAACAGAAATCGAAGGAAATAAGTTGAATTTAGTTCTAATTTTCCGTCAGGTAAGCAGTTAAATGACTAAAAGAAATTAAAATTTATTTGAATTTCCACATGTAGGTACCTATTAAAAATCTAAATTAAAATTCTTTCTGATTTTAATAAACAATATCAATTTAAACTATCTAAAAATAAATTTAGGTATCCATAATTTTTATTCCGTTAAAATTCAAATACATCCAAAGTAAATAAACAGTTCTAATGTTTATTAATGGAAATTTTAATCGATTCTAAATTTAATTCATCAATTGTATATATGATTTTAAGAATATAGTTCTAATTTAAATTAACCTCAAATTCAATTACAGGGTTGCTACAATTTCAAAATTTCATGACTTTTCCAGGTTTTCCAGACCATTTTTCTTAAAATTCCATGACCAAATATTAAATAACTAGCCATATTAATGAAGATTACGAGAATAATTACAAAATTGAAGAGAAGATCTGAAAAATGACGAAAAAATTGGAAAAATTTAAGAATAATCATAAAATTTTAAGAGAATAACTGGAAATTGAAAAAAATACAAGAAATAATTGAAACATTCCTGAAAATAATTGAAAAATGACAAGAATAATTCAAAATTTGAAAGAAATATCTAAAAAATAACGAAAATATATGACAATTGAAAACAAAATTCGAAAAAGTGACTAGATTAATAGAAAACTGAAAAAACTAATTGAAAAAATTAAACAAGCAATATTAAATTTAAAAAAAAAATCAAATTGAAAAGTTAAGAAAATTATAGGAATAATTGTTGAAAATAATTGCTCATTGAACAACTGGATTGAAAATCGAAAAAAATATTTGAAAACTGAAGAATGGAATGGAAATTTAATGAATATAATTAAAAATTGAAAAGAGTAATTAAAAAATGGTGAGAATTATTGAATACAGAAGAAAATGATTGAAAACTCAAAAATGAAATTGAAATGTAATTGAATTGATTTTTAACGAAAATAAGTAAACAATTGAATTGAAAATTAAAGAAACTTATTGATAGTCGAAAAAAATTATTTTAAAATGGCGACAATCTTTAATACTAAAGAAAATAATTGGAAATTGAAAAATGGAATTGAAATTTAAAGAAAATAATTGAGAATTGAAGAAAATAATTAAAAATTGAAGAAATAAATGGAAAGTTAAAGAATTAAATAGAAATTTTAAGAAAATAAAAAAAAAATTACAACATGAAAAAAATAATTTAGAAACGAGGAAAATAATTTTCAACTGAAAATAAATTTCGAAAACTGGCGAGAATATTCGCCAACGACGAAATAATTGAAAAGTTAAAGAATAATTATAAAATTTAAAAAGAATAAATAAGAATTTACAAAATTGTAGGAAATAATTGAAAATTAATGAAAATAATTAATAATTGAAAAAAATAATTGAAAAATAATGAGAATAATTGAAAATTAAAAAATTATGGATTTTATAGGAATAATTGGTGAAAATAATTGAACAATTGAATTTAAAATTTAGGAACATTGATAATCGAAAGAACTAATTGACAAAAGGTGAAAAGTTTTTAATATTAAAGAAAACAATTAAAAACTGAAAAATAGAATTGAAATTTGAAGAAAATAATTTAGTTATAGAATTTAATTGAAATTTTAAAACAATTTTTATGTTTGAACAAAATAATTTAATTTTGAAGAAAATAGAGAAAATTGAAGAAATAGATTGAAAATTAAAGAATTGAGTTGAATTTTTAAGATAATAATTGATAAAATTGAAGGAGAAATTATAAAATGACGAAAAAAATTAAATATTAAGGAAAATACTTGACAGTTGAAAAAAATTCGATAAATGTCGAGAATAATCGACAATAGAACTAAATTATTGAAAAAATTAAAGAATAATTATAAAATAAAAGAGAAAATAAAATTGTCAATTGAAAATTAAAGAAAATTATAGAATAAATTGTAGAAAATGTATGAAAATTGAAGAATTTTGAATATTGAACAAAATAATTAAAAATTGAAGAAAATAATCGAAAATGTAGAAAAAAGATATTGAAAATTGACAAATGAAATTAAAATTTGAAGAAAATAATTGATAATTGAAAGAAAAATTACAAAATAACAAAAATAAGTAAATAGTAAAGAAAATAATTTAGAAATAAAGAAAATAATTGATAATAATTAATACAAAAAAATGCGTAAAAAAAGAGAAGCTAATTAAATTATTTTTTTAAAACAACATTTTATAAAATTTCATGACTTTTCAAGGTTTTCCCTGACTACAAAAAAATTTCATGACAATTCCAGGTTTTCCAGAACCTTAGCAACCCTGAATTAGTATAAACTTCAATTTAATCTATCCACATTTATAACGTACTTAAATCTAACATTTATTTGTAGAACTTTAGGTTAAAAGAATTTTTACTCGATTCCAAATTTTAATGCATTAAAATTTCAACAGAATTTAATTTCAATTTATTATAAATTTAATGAATGTCAATATAAATCTAATCAAAATTCAAAACGTATTAATTTCAATTAACTTTAATTACAATCATTATAGTGAAAAAGTTTATAAGTAGGTACAAATTTTAGTCAATTATGGATTTTTCAAATCAAAAATTTACATATAAACGATCCAAATTTTAAATTATTAAAATATTTAATATATTCAAATTTTAATCTATTCAAATTTCAACTGAAGCAAATTTCTGTTACATTCGATTTCATTTATATTTATTTATTATTAAAAATAATATGTAGTAACAAAATTTAAAGAATTCAAATCTAAATTCACATTTGTTTCATATGAATGGTATCTCTCATATAGAAATAGATATAGCCAGATGAATTATTCTGTAAAAGTTTTTAAATTAATTATTTATGAAAGAAAAATTCTGGAGCATGTAATTTTCCAACTATGCAAATTATTAAACGTCCAAATTTTCAAATTTCAAGAGTCCAAATATCCAAAAATCCGAATTTCCAAATCGTCAAAAATCCAAAAGTGCGAATATCCAATAATCAAATACTCGTTTTTATCAAATTTCCAAAAGTCCTAATATCCAAATGATCAAATATCCATTTAATCGAAAATCCAAATGTTCGAATATCTAAATGTTCAAAGACCCAAATGTTCGAACATTTGGTTCATAGAGGAAAATTTTTTCACAAATTAAAAAAATTTTTACTTTCTTAAGTACTTAAGTAAAATCTCCTAACAGTTAGGGAAGATTATTATTGAAATATTTTTTCGTGTAGGAAAGCAATTTTTAAAAATATTTACAACATGATAACCGAAATAAATTATCGCGTGCGTAGCGCGCGTGTTTGTTTTCTAGTTAATTAAAATATAGTCATTTTGCGCGTTTTGTTACTGTTTCCATGTAAAAGTCCCAACTTTATAAATTTATATCTTAAAAACAGAACTATAAAATTCAATAAAATTGTAACAGTACATGTAAAGTAATGTATTTAGTATGTCATTAAAATTTTATAAGAATCTGTAGAAATTGGTTTTTTGGATAAACCTCCTTAAAAAGATATTAAATATCATGGTCCGATAGAATGAGAACCGCCTGAACGGATAAACATCCTTAAGACGCAATGTTTTTAAAACAGTTCTTGCTTATTTTACAGATTTTTCTCTTGCTTTAAATTGTGACAAAAAAAATTAAAAACTAAATTTGCATAAAAATGTGAAGTACTACTAAATTTAAAAAGGTAGATTTGGTATTATTGTAAATTCAGCTTGATTGAGATAGTATTTTTCACATAAATATTAAATAGCAGGGCTTGCTTAAAAAAAGCAACACGTCTTAAATTAAGATTCTCTTTTTACAGTGGAAAAATGTAAAATCGAGATAAATAAAACTAAAAATGAATTGTCTTCTTTCAAAGATAAAGATTTTATAGCAAACAAACTTTCAGATTGTAAAAGACGCAAAAACGAGATGGCAGTTGTAAATGAAATTTTGAAAGCTTCAAAATTCAAAAGCAGCAAAAGTCGAAGATATTCTGATGGCTGAATAATAATACTTTGCTTGCTGTTTTATATGCCTTCTCCAGCAGCAGAGAGGAGATTTATAGCAGCAGAGAGAGATATTACGCTTAAAAAAAAATTTAGCCATTGCCATGTGCAAGTACTATTCAAAGGTAATTTAATTAATTCATATCTTTCTTTTGTTATTTTTATGTGTTGTATTATATGTTAGGGTTGCTACGATTTTTTTAAAACGAAATTCCATTACTTTTACAGGTTTTCCAAGACCCTAAATAAGATACTTTTTTTAAAAAAATGCATTTGAATTGATTTAAACTTAAATTTATAAATATCAGTTCAAATAATTTTAATTTCTTTAATAAATAATAACTAGCAACATAAACGCGCGCCCAAGCGCGCGAAAAACTTTCCATTGTTATTGTTCATTTAAAACTATAAATTTTTGCAAATGCAAATAATAGAAATTACTAAATTGAAGAATATATCTAAAAAGGAATAGTTTAAAAATTAAACAATGAATATTAAATGTAAATAATATAGTTGAAATGTTATAGGAATAACTGTTCGAAATAATTACAAATTAAATAACTGGATTGGAAATCGAAAAAAATAATTGAAATTGAAAAAATAAATAAAAAGTTGAGGAAATAAATTGAAACTTTAAGAATTAAATTAAAATTTGAAAAAATAATTGATACTGGAACAAAAATTACAAAATGACGAAAATATTCCACAATTGAAAACAAAATTTTAAAAAATCAAAGAATAATTATAAAATTTTTAAGATAAGAATTGAACATTGAAAAAATTGTAGAGAATAATTGAAAATTGCGGAAAACAATTAATAATTGAAAGAAATAGTTGAAAAATGACGAGAATAATTAAAAAATTGATGAAAATATGTGAAAAATAACGAAAATAACTGTCAATTAAAAACAAAATTCGAAAAATGACTAGATTAATTACTGATAAAAATAATTGAAAAAATTAAACAAGAAATATTAAATTTAAAGAAAATAATTGTGACGCGCTCCGAAGAAAAGGGACCTTATAAGCAAATCAGTAATTTTACAGGAGAGCGAAAAGAAAAGACGAGCGCGCATGGTACTCTGTACAAATCGCTGATGTTTGTATTGTCATAACTTGAAAAATAATTAATAAGAACATTTTCTGACTTCTGATAATGAAAAGGGAACTTTTAATGAACTTAAATCAACTATAAACCGAAAATCGATTTTTTGCTAAATAATAATAATAATAATAATAATAATAACAATTGAATTGAAATTTTAAAACAATTTTGATGAGTGAAAAAAGTAATTGAAAAAATCCAAGAATTATTGAATATTGAGGAATTAATGGAAAATCGATAAAAATTGAAAATTAAAGAAAATATTTGGAAATTGAAGAAAATAATTAGAAATTAAAGAAAAAAATTAAAGAATTAAATGAAAATATCAAGAAAATATTTGTTAATTAAAAAATAAAATTACAATATGACGAAAATAATTAACTATTTAAAAAAAAAATAATTAACAATTTAAAAAAATCCAAGAATGGTGAGAATAATCGATATTAGAATTTTTTTTTTAAATTAATAAATAATCATAAAATTAAAGGAGAATAATAAATTGTCAATTAAAAACTGATGAAAATTATGGATAAAATTGTAGAAAATAAATAAAAATTGAAGAATTGTATTGAAATTTCAATAAAATGATTGATAATTGCAAGAAAATTTACAAAATGACTAAAAAATATAAATATTAAAGATAATAATTCAGAAATGAGGAAAATAATTGTCAATCGAAAGAAAAATTTAAAATCTGTCGAGAATAATCGACAATAGAACAAAATATCTAAAAAAATTAAAGAATAATTATAAAATTTAAAGAGAATAATTGTATATTGAAGACCGTTGAAAATTATAGCAACATAAACGCGCTGGGCGCGTAAAATATTAGATTGTTTTTGGTCATTTAGAACTATAAATTTTTGCAAGCACAAATAAGATTAATAATTTAATTAAATTTGTTATTCAAATAAACTTAATATTTTAGATAAATATAACTTCCCTTCTATGCAAATGAAAATCGTTCCCGACTTCAAGAAATGGACAAATAATTAAAAGTAAATAAAAAATGTTTCAAAAGAGCACGAATTTTTTCAATTTTATATTTAAAAAAGAAAAAATAATAAAAATATTAATATATATAATAATAATAATATAATATATATAATATTAATAAACTTCAGTTAATTTAAACTTTTAATTCTTTAAATTTTAATTAATAAACATTTCAATTAATTCAAATTTGAACTATTATAAACTTTACATATTTTCAAAATCTAATAATACATATGTAAATTATTTTAAACATTAACCATTATATAAAAACTTCCAATTATACAAAAAAAATTCATTGTATATTCAGGCTTCACAGTAACAATGAAGAATATTTTAGGGGAAATAGGGGACTGAATATAAAAAAATAGGGAACTTTTAGGGTATTTTAAAAACTTTATAAATAAAGATAAATAAATTATATACAGTAGAACCTCGATTTTATTTGGGTAGGACAAAATTACAAAGTTGTAGAATAAAAAAAAATATAATTAAAAAATTTTCAACTTATTTTAAAAAATAAGAAAAATAACTACAAATTGTGAAAAGTAATTGTTACGTCATAAATAACATAACATACGAAAATTATTTTTTAAATCTATCGGTGGTTGAACAGTGAGGGTTAGGTGTACGAGTAAATGAATCGAGAGACAGTTGTACAAATATCTAAATTTATTGTTTACACAAAGGCTAATCGACGTTAGAAACCTACAAGCTGAGGTGTTGAGAGAGCGGCAAGAACTGGTGGCAGAGTATGGACAATCTGAAACAGGTTTTATCTTTTTACAAAGGAAATAGATAAGGGTTTGGGAAAGCGACAAGGGATTAAAAATATTTGGAACTAACCTTTTAAATTTAATGTGAAGATTCTTAGACCAAGCTCAGGAACCTTGGGTGGAATCTGGGAATCAGTCAGCTGAGAGACTAATTGAATGCTGGCTGAATCCTGGCAGGAAATTGGCGACCAGCCAGCTGAGAGATCGGCAAGATGTTGGGTGAGTCCTGGCGAGGTCCTGAGAACCGATCAGCTGAGACGTCGCTGTGATGTTGGCCAAACACTGGCAAGAAACTGGCAACCAACCAGCTGAGTAGTAGAAGCGATGCTGGTTGAATGTTGGCAGGATACTGGCAACCAGTACTGGGCGAACGTTGGCAGGAAATTGTCTTGTATTCAAATTTGATTAAAAGATGCGTAGATTTTGAAGAACACAATTCGTTGAAATAAGATTCGTAGAAAATTGACAACTAGTCAATTGAGATGGTTGATGAACAGAGTTTCTGGTCTTGAATTATACTTGTACGAAGAGTTGACAACTGATACGAAGATTTTGACAATTAGAGTTTCGGGGTTTGAATTAGACTGGCAGGTTACTTGTAGAGATTGACGATATTTACAGGTTCCAGGGTTGAATTTAGACTTGACTTTTTACTTGTAGAGAAACTGACTTGTTCTGCTGGTCCCTGGAGCTTTTATTTAGAAAAGTAATCGATGGAGTTTTCCTAACTCCCAGTGGGTGGCAGGAACCACTTAGCACATTTAATTTAGGGTAATATGCATGTTTCTCGAGCATCATATCTCCCCTATTAACGTTCCGATTGATTTTGTCTTTAAACAAGAGGGTTACTTCGGTCGATAGCCAAAACGTTACTTATTTAAACATTGATTTTTATAATAATACAATTTCATTTTGAAAAAATTATAAAATATGTTACTTGACGTAACATAATTAAAAACTGAAAAATAATAATTCAATTAAGGGATCATTCACATATCACGTGATACAAATTTGAGCTATTTTGAACCCCCTCCCCCCTCCTCGTGATACTTTTGCTATTGCTAAAAAAATTAATTTCCATGGGCCGTGATATTTTGCCTACCCCCCTCCCTCCCCTAAAGATATCACGTGATATGTGGACGACCCCTAAATTAAAAAAACTGAATACAGAACTTCAGAAATAATTGAAAATTCAAGATAATAATTAAAATACAAATGATGAGAATAAATAAAAATTGAAAAAAATACTAAAAATAATTTACAATTGAAGAACATAATTGATAAATAAGAAAAATAAGTACATATTATATGAACTAAGAGAAAATAATTAAAAAAAGATAAGAATGATGATAAATTAAAAAAAGTGAAAATTTAGGTAATTAATTAAAAAACATAATTAAAAATAGGAAAAAAAAAAAGAAATTAAAAAAGATACTGTAAAACAGGCTAACTTCGCTCATGTAGTGTAACTTCGCTCAGTGGAAACTTTTTTTTTCAAAAATTGTTTATTGTTATTTCTAGGAAGAAAAATATAAAATTTGCAATTGCTAATGTTAAGAAAAGTATCAAACTGTGTCTCAAGGGTATTTTAAAGTAGAATTATAGTCAAGTTTTAATAAAAATAATATTTATTTAAAGATGTCTATTTTGCTCATTGAACAAGTAGTGTGTAAAAGTCGCTTGTGAAACCTATATTTAAAATATTTTATGTTAAAATCATCTAATAATCTTATTTCCTATATCCCTGACATGATTTAGAAAAAATAAAATTACTGAAAAGTTGAATAGATTTTGAAAAAAGTCAATTTAAAAAAAATATTTCATATTTGTTGGGTAATTTCGTTCATGAATACAATGTATCATTCAATTGTTTATCAATAATCTAAGGTTGTTTCTCATGACAAAATTCAAAAATTTTACGAAATTATAAAACACAAAACGTGGTTAAATATTTATTCTGATGACTGTAAATATTAATTAAATAACATTATTTTATTTATAATGATTTTATAAAGTGATTATAGCTTGTAAACTAACATATTTTTGTTGTTAAAAAGTAAAGTCATTAAAGTTGAGCGAAATTCCCCTACATTGAGGTGTAATTTCGCTCACAATAAAAAGGTATATTAAATAGGTTTACGCAATATATAGTAATTTTTTTATTTTGTGAAATTAAAGAGGAAGAGTCAGAGATTATATATTTTCAGTACCAAAATTTATTATTAACTTTTTCGTATACTTTTTTAAAAAAAACATGAAAATTTGAGCGAAATTACCCTGTTTTACGGTAATAAAACTAATCAAAATTAAAAGAAAGAGTTCAAATTTGAGATAAACAATTAAATATATAATAAATCAATTTAAAAATACTTTAAAAAATTAAAAATTGTTTCTATAATTGCAAAATTATAGAAACAACTGAAAATGGAAGACAATAATTAAAAATTGAGAAAATGATTGAAAATTGAAAACATTAATTTAAAAATGATGAGAATAATTGAAAAAAAATTTTTAATTGATGAAAACAATCGAGAATGGAGAAAAAAAATGAAAATTTAAAAAATTAAGTAAAAAATGATTACGGTAATTTAAAATCGAAGAAATCAATGAGCAGATTATAAAACAAATTAAACATTGAAAACAAAGACTCGAAATTTAAGATAATTAAATAAAGATTAAGTAAATCATATTGAAAACAATTTTAAAAATTAAAAATTGAAGAAAATAAATTGCAAAATTATAGAAATAATTGAAAATTGAAGACAGTAATTTAAAATTATAATAAAATATTTAAAAATTAAAGAAAACAATCGAGATTTGAGAAGAATAATTTAAAAATGGCAAAAATAAATTTGAAATTTTTAAAAGAATGAAAATTTGAGATAAATAATTGAAATTTTAGGAAATTAATTACAAAACACCGAAAGTAATTGTAAATTTTAAAAAGCAAATTGAAAAGTTCTAAAATTCATTAAAATTTTTGTTAATAAATTGAAATAAATAATTAAAGGTTTAGTAAATCAGTTAAAAAATAATTTTAAAAATTATAATTTGGAGGAAAAAATTGAAAAATTAAAAAAATCAATTTAGAAATGATGTAAATAATTGAAAAATAATACAAATAACTGAAATATGAGATAAATAAATTAAAGATGTAGAAAGTGTTTGAAAAAAATAAAAACTTTTCAAAACTAAAAATTGAAGAAAATATTTTCAAAGTTATAGAAAAAATTGAAATTTAATAAAATAACTGAAAAATGATAAACACAATGAAAAAATAATGAAAAAAATTAGAAAGTAAATAAATAATTGGATAAATAAATAATAAATTAATTGGAGAATAATGAAAATATTTAATAAGTAGAAAAAAATAATTTAAATTTGATGAAAATAATTGACAGTTTATGAAATTAGTAAAATAATAATACAAATAAGTATGAATGGTAGAAAAAAATTAAGAAATAATGATAAACATAACTGTAAATTCAAAAAAAGAATAGGAATAGGAGATGAAGGATTGAAAATTCAGGAAATCTATTAAAATATAATTTAATAAACTAAAAATTGAAGAAAATATTTTCAAAGTTATAGAAAAAATTGAAATTTAATAAAATAACTGAAAAATGATAAACACAATGAAAAAATAATGAAAAAAATTAGAAAGTAAATAAATAATTGCAAGTTTTGGAAATTAATTGGAAAATAATGAAAATATTTAATAAGTAGATAAAAATAATTTAAATTTGATGAAAATAATTTACAGTTTATGAAATTAGTAAAATAATAATACAAATAAGTATGAATGGTAGAAAAAAATTAAGAAATAATGATAAACATAACTGTAAATTCAAAAAAAGAATAGGAATAGGAGATGAAGGATTGAAAATTCAGGAAATCTATTTAAATATAATTTAATAAACTAAAAATTGAAGAAAATATTTTCAAAGTTATAGAAAAAATTGAAATTTAATAAAATAACTGAAAAATGATAAACACAATGAAAAAATAATGAAAAAAATTAGAAAGTAAATAAATAATTGCAAGTTTTGGAAATTAATTTGAAAATAATGAAAATATTTAATAAGTAGAAAAAAATAATTTAAATTTGATGAAAATAGGTAATTGACAGTTTATGAAATTAGTAAAATAATAATACAAATAAGTATGAATGGTAGAAAAAAATTAAGAAATAATGATAAACATAACTGTAAATTCAAAAAAAAAGAATAGTAATAGGAGATGAAGGATTGAAAATTCAGGAAATCTATTAACCCTTAAGCTGTAACGCTGGGTCACTTGTGCCCCTGTCAAACTGTTACACCTTGCTAACTCAAAAGGAGGGACAAGAGGTAAGTCAAAAAGTATACTAAAAAAATTGTATTCTAGAATACTAAGTGCTCCACAAGTGCCGATGATTTGGTGCATTAACAACTGTCACAGGAGCAAAAAGAAAGTCTAAAAAAGCATGAGTGACCCAGCGTTACAGTTTACGTTGGCGAAAAAACAAAATAAGCAAAATGTATTTTTCCATATTTTTATATTCTTTCATTATGAATTGATATTTTTCATGCAGAATATTGTTGTAAAATGTTTTTTAGATAAGATTATGTCATACAGGTCACATAAGGAGATTTTTTCACGAGGTCGCCAAGTCGATTATCGTAATGCTACATGTAAAAAATCGTGATTTTCATGCTCAAAACTTAAGCATTATATTCATTTATGCAGACTTTCAATTTTTTTTTCTTAAAGCACCACTCTTAAGCTTTAATTTACTTTTTGAAATTTTAAAAAATATTCATTCAATCCAAAGTTATGATTTTTTTAAAAAAAATTGATTGTTTTCACGTTTTTATTTGTTTAAACAATTGTATTGTTTAAACAAATGAGCATATCGGCAATATAAGGATTATTCCTTATACTAGGATAGTTGACGTAAGACTATGAATTTTCCCGGATTTTTCAGAGCACTTTAAAGCACTTTTTTAGACTTAAGGCACAAGTGACCCAGCGTTACAGCTTAAGGGTGCCAAAAAACACGTTACACTTTAAGGGTTAAAATATAATTTATTAACTAAAAATTGAAGAAAAAAACTTAAAAATGATAGAAATAATTGAAGACTGAAAAAATAATAAAAATTTAAAAAAGATTGAAAATCTCTAGTTACCTTGACTTTAAATATATTTTCGTGAAAAATAGGGAATTTTAGGGTAACTTTTTCTAAATAGGGGACTTTTAGGGACTAATTGCAAAATAGGGGATATTTAGGTAAATAGGGGACGGCCTGTGAAGCCTGTATATTAAAGCTTCAATCAGTCCAAATTTTGAAAATAATAATTTAGACTATAAATTGAATCAATAAAAATTGAGCCTAATGGAATTTGAAATTAAGTGAAGTTTATATTTACAAAAAAAAAAAATTAAAATTGTGAAAAGTTTAAATGTTTAGTTATTAATAATCAGAATAATAAAAACGCAAGGATTGATTAAAATTGAGATAATTTAAAGCTTAATAACCAATAAAAATTTAGATAAATTCAAACTTCAATAAATTAAAACTTAAATATATATTGATTCTTAATTACTAATTTTTAGATATTCATTAAAAAAATTATTTCGAAATTTTAATGATATCAATTTCTAATGATCTAAATATCAATTAATTTAATCACAAGAACATTTCAAGTTAGTTTATATTGATAGAATTAAATTTTAATTTACTAAAAATTTTAGTGTATGGAAATTTCATTTCAATATTTTAGGGTAAACTATAATTTAATTAATTTATTTTCTGTCAATGCAGTTAAATTAATTTTTATATACATTTTTTCAAACGTAACTGATTTAAAACAAAAAAATATCTAAGTGACAAACTTCAGGTGTGGACAGACAAGAATGAATGAAAGAATGAATGAATCTTGCGGATTATTATTATAGATTTTTTAAAATTATTTTGTTCTGTGATCGATTATTCTCGCAAGTTTTCGAATTTTTCTTTCGATTGTCAATTATTTTCTTTAATATTTAATTATTTTAGTCATTTTGTAATTTTTCTTTGAATATCAACTATTTTCTTAAAATTTCAATTTAAATTTTAATTATTTAATCTTCAATTTAGTTCTCTAATTTTTAATTATTTTCTTTAATTTTCAATTGCATTCTTTGTTTTTCAATAATTTTATTAAATGTTCAATAATTCTCTCATTTCCTCAATTATCAATTATTTTCTTTAAACTTCAATACAATTCTTCAATTTTCATTTATTATCTACAATTTTTTCCATAATTTTCATCAGCTTTCAATTGAAAATTTATTATTCTCCTTCAATTTTATGATTAATCATTAATTTTAAAAAAATGTTTTCTTCAAATGCCGATTATTTTCACCATTTTTCGATTTTTTTTGTCAATTTTTAATTATTTTCGTCATTTTGTAATTTTACTTTTAATTATCAATTATTTTTGTGAAATTTCCATTTATCTCTTTAATTTCCAATATTTCTTCAATTTTAAATTCCACTTTTCAATTATTTTCTTTATTATTAAAAAATTATCGCCTTTTTTCTATTATTTTTTTCGATTATCATTAAGTTTCTTTAATTTTAAATACAATTGTTCAATTATTTTTTTTAAATTTTTAATTTCATTCTTCAGTTTTCAATTGTTTAACTAATTATTAACTAATTCTCGGTTTTTTTCACATACTTTTTTTCTACTCTTTAAGTATATTTTTTAATTTTCAATTCCCTTCATCAATTCTTAATTGCTTTCTTAAATTTTCGATTATTTTTTTCGATTTTCAATCCAATTGTTAAATGTTCAATTATTTCCAACAATTATTCCTATAATTTTAATTCTTTATTTTTAAATTTGCAATTATTTTCTTTGAATTTAATATTTCTTGTTTAGTTTTTTCAATTATTTTTTTTAAATTGTCATTAATTTTCGTCATTTTCACATATTTTCTTCAATTTTCCAACTATTTCCTTCAATTATTAATTTTAAGTACAAAGTTTTATTTTAAATATAAAGTCGAATTTTGCAAAATTAAAAATACTGTTTTAATTTTTCGAAAATTTGTGACCGGAAATCCAAAAAATTGGCCATCTTGGTCTGTCGAAATATCATTTTCAAACTCCCCAAAAATTGACTTATTTCTCGAGTCGTAAAATGTAATATTTCCTTTCTTGCTCTTCTTATAATTAAATAATAACTATACAGTACATAATAAAAAATAAAGAAAATTTAAAAAAATAATAAAAACTTTATAAATACAAAGAAAGAAAATGTAAAAGAATCAGGGTGGCGATAATTTTTATAATGATAAATTCCCGGTTATTTCGCTATTTTTTTCCAGTATATTTTATGTATTTCTTGGTCAGATTTTTTGAATTTTCAATTTTTTTAAAAAACAAAGAAACTAGGATGCATAAATAAGTTCTACAGTTCATTAGTTATAATTTTAATTTTTGAGAATTCCATTAGAAAAAATTGTCATCTAGACGAATTATCATTGTTCTTTGAATTTGTCTTAATTCAAAGTTAAATAAGGCTGAATTTTTACTTTACAGAATTTTTAGGTCAGCGAATTCATGTTTAAGAGAATTTTTGTATGATCAAACTTTTTATTTAAAAGTATTTCAATTCAAACAAATTTTAATTTAGCAGAATTTTCTTTTAACAGAATTTTAAGTAAGACGAATTATTAAATAAGCCGGAATATCTATATCACCAATTCTTTATTTATTCGACTTGATATTTGATAAAATTCTTAAAACTTTGAATTTTTATTTCTTCAAAATTGCAAATACGCAAATAATAACAAATAACTATATTCGTGTAAATAAAATGTCGTACAAATGAAGATTCGGTGAAATGAATATTCGAACATTTAAAAATTCGACTTGATTAAAATTCTGTTCAATAAAAATTTTGTTAAATTGAAATTCTTTTAAACAGAAAGTAGGTTAACGAAATTGATTAAAATACAATTTTGATTTAGAATTCATTTGGTGACCTAAAATTTATGCTAACTAAAAATTCGGATTTATTTGACACAATACTATATTTATAAAAATACACTAAAGCTTCACTTATTTTAACCCGGTCTACGCAAATCCATGACAAAAGTCGCACTTATTTTAACTTCCATGTACTTATAGAGAACTTCTCTGATTGGCTGATCCAATTAGCAGCAACCAATGAAAATGTTAGTTAGTTTTGATTGGTTGACAAGTTAAAATAAGTGAGATTTCGAACTCTTAAAATAAATTCGACTTTAAATAAGTGAAGTTGCAGTGTTTTTATATTTGTAATAATTATTAATCAATAATAATTTATATTTAGAATATAAGGTGTTGAAACTAATCGCGCGTTGTTTATTCGAATTTTCTAATAATTTTTATATTTTCTTTAATTAGGTATTTATCGCACATGGAAACTTAGTGGATTTGAGGACGCATTTTTCCAGCTATATCTTCAGGACTGGTTCTAAACCAAACAGAAAGTTTTGGTTTGAAATGTGTCTATAGATTCGAGCAGCCTTAAACAAATTAAAAACAGTTCAAATTAAAATTAAATTGATTAAAAAGTTGGAGTTATTAAAAACTAATTTAAAAATATTTGTAATTTGATTAAAAGTATGATTTATTTACTATATCTACTTCTGTTATTTTACTGTTTTTCAATTGAATTTAAGAAATTTTTTATTCAATTTTTTTTAACACTATTAATTTCATTGAACCAACATAATACAAAATAAGCAACAACATTTTATGAATTACATCCACTTTCGTTATATATTTAATTTCTACACGGATAATTTTAAATAATCTTAAAACACTACATTATCGGAGATTGTTGAACGCGCCCGATTTTGATAAAGTATTAATACAGTTTCTCTATAAATAAAATATCAAAAATCGTAGTTACAATATAAGCAACAAATTGTTGCTAACAGTTTAAGGAAAGGTTTAATCCAAGAGAAGTTGGCCACTTCTCTCTTAATATTGAATTTCAGTTTAATTAGTAAAATATTTATATTATTAAATCATTCGCAACGTTACATAAATTACGTCCATTTTTATAAGTTATATCGCTACATAAATATATGTATAGTATTGTAAAACTTAAAGTACAATCACATTAAAATGCACAGTTAATGCTTTAACATCATCAATAATAATAATATATAATTACAATTCATAAACAATATTTCTGTTCTTAGCTTTCTTTTATCATTCATTCGCACATTTCGCTCTCCTTCATATTAACTTTATACTTTATCTTTATACTCACATTTTCAGTCCAATTATGAACACACATAAACATAACAAAATGTACATTTAAATATTAATAATTGTATTCTAATAAGTACATAATTTGCTACCTATTTTGTAGAATTTTTTTTATAGAGTTTACATTGATTTTCCTTCTAACGAATGTGTAGACACTTTGGATTTTTTTGTACAGTTACTGAGATCTTGTTCGTTTCCGAGTCTGAAAAGTTTATGTAAGAACGTAAAAAAAATATATATGTCATTTCCCGACACTTGTCAACTTGACAAACGGAATGTATGAATTTTCTTGAGATTCGAAGTGGAAAAAGTCGAGAAAATTAATTCAGCCGCCAGAATTGAAAACGAACGAGAGGTTTTTTTTTGCGACACAATCGAAATCTATTAATTCGAGATTCACTAACTGAACTGTTAAATTTTTCGACAAAATGTACACATTTTACAAAACAGCTACATATATTGCACATTTATCTATCTTTGGAAATAAATTACTGCCTTTTTTTCTGGGGGAAATTTACGTCCTACTAATTTCTATTAATCTTCTATTAATTACGGCACAGTTAATTTCCAGCGAATTAAATATTTAACATCAATTACATAAAATACGGAAAATCATTTAAACGACTCTACTTTGTCTATGTTTTATAATTCTAAGGCAATATCCTAAGTAATTGGAACTCTAGTATCACCCACAATTTACTGTTAAACTCTTGCTTCAAAAATAGTTTCCAAATTATTTTAGAAAATATTTTCAATATTTTTTCGAATTATTTTCAAAAAATCTTGAGAGCATGAAAGGAGATTTTTGCAGGAAACTCGTCAAGTTTCTCAAAAACTTTTCCTCAAGTTGTTGTCTGGAAATCAATTTTCTGAAAAAAATTGGTTCCAGGATAATTCTCAAGATTGTACATAAAGATTAGTAATTAATAAACTTAACTTTCTAAACCTAATTATTTACTCGGTAAAAAAAATTCACTGAACAAAAAACCCTCGGATACGCGCTCAATTATACATAAAATTCTTGTGATTTAATTTGGTGCAGATTTTGAGACGCGAATGCCCAGTAGAGCAATTAAAGCTTATTATTTGTGACTATAAAAAATCGCTTAAAAATACGAATGAAAAATGTAAAAACGAAGACGTTTTGATAAAACTGAGCAACTTTTAACCTAGGAGTGGCCTATGAAATATGGAAAAATAATTTCTTTCTAGACGAGACTGACTTTTACCTGATTAATTAATTAAATTCCTAATTAATAATTAAATTAATCAAATCTTTCTTTAATTAATTCCATTCTGGGGAAAACTGATTAAGAAAGTCAAATAATCTCAAGCTACTGAGATTATTGTGAATAAAAAAAAAAAATGTGAACTCAGTCGTAATTTTCGGAAAGACGGAAACGACAGTGGTTACAATAGAGTTCCCAATTATATTATCGTACTAATGTCAGGTATCTATGTATTCGGTTTCGTGCTTTTAACAAGTCTACCGAAAAATCATTTAACAGGAAGCATTTACTAATCCTTGATGCTCCAAAGAATCTTTCAAAGCATGAAACAATTGCATCTGTTGTTCTGATTTTAAGTTGAAAACCTGCAAAACAAATAATTTCAATTATTTATCTTATTATCTTATTACAATTTTCCCTGACTTTTCCCTGATTTCCAGACAAATTGATTTATTTTTCCCTGACCTTTTTTGAATTCTTAAAACTAATTTTTTGTATATTTACTTTAAAAGGCTGCCAGTGGACTGTCAGATTAAAAATACAGTGAAAAAATGACTTTTTAATTTAAAAAGAGAGTAAATAGTGAGCTTTTAATTAAAAAAAGTGAGTAAGCAATAATGAGTTTGAAATTACTAATATTAATTTATTTGGGGCCCGCCAGCAGAAAAAGTAATTCAAATTAAAAGAAAATAAATCGAAAATGGCAAAAATACATTAATTGAAAAATTATATAAAATACTTGAAAAATTAACGATATAATTATAATGTGAAGAAACTAATTGAATAATAACATAAATAATTGAAAACTTGTGTTAATAAATTCATGAAAATATTAAAAAGATTGAAGAAAATGACATTTAATGAAAATAATTTGAAAATGACAAAAATATTTGAAAATCGACAAAAATAATTGTAATTTGAAAAAAATGATAAAAATAATTGATAACTGGTGTAAAACTTAAAAATTTAAAGAATACTTGAAAAATTGACGAAACAATTGAAATGTTAAGAAAGTAATTGAATAATGACATAAATAATTGAAAGCTGGTGTAAAAACTAAAAATTTATAGATAATAATTGAAAAATTGAAAAAAATATTATAAATTTGAGGAAAATAATTGAAAGTTGAAGGAATGAATTGAAGTTTCAGGAAAATAATTGAAATTTGAAGAGAATAATTCAAAAAAGGCAAAAAAAACTTAAATATAAAGAGAGTAAGATTGAAAAAAATAATTGAAATTTGTAGAAAATAATTGAGATGTGACAAAAATAATTTATAACTGGTATAAACAATTAAAAATTTGAATACAATACTTGAAAAATTGACGAAACAATTGAAATGTTAAGAAAGTAATTGAATAATGACATAAATAATTGAAAGCTGGTGTAAAAACAAAAAATTTATAGACAATAATTGAAAAATTGAAAAAAATATTAGAAGTTTGAGGAAAATAATTGAAAGTTGAAGGAATGAATTGAAGTTTTAGGAAAATAATTTAAATTTGAAGAGAATAATTCAAAAACGGCAAAAAAACTTAAATATAAAGAGAGTAAGATTGAAAAAAATAATTGAAATTTGTAGAAAATAATTGAGATGTGACAAAAATAATTGAAAGCTGGTGTAAAAATTAAACTTTTTAGACAATAGTTGGAAAAATGAAAAAAATAATTGCAGTTTTAAGAAAATAATTTTAAAATATCAAGAAAAATTTATATCTGTAGAAAATAGTTGAAAAATGACAAAAATAACTGAAATTTTGAAAAAAAGTTAATGAAAAATGAGAAATATAATTCAAAATTAGAGTAAAAAATAAAAAATGTAATACATAAGTTTAAAAATTGTATAAAATAAATAAAAAATTTGAAAATTGATGTAAAAGTTAATTAATGTAAGATAATAATATGTAGATTCAGAAAAGCCATTCAAATTTGAAGAAAATAATTTGAAAATGACAAAAATAATTGAAATATGAAGGAAATAATTGAAAAATGCCGAAAATAATTAAAATTAAAAAAAAAGTTGTAAATTTTATGACAAAACTAATTCAAAAATTGAAACAAAATAATTTAAGGACGAAAATAATTAAAACTTGAAAAAAATAATTTGAGACTGGTGTAAAAAATTAAAAATTTGAGTACAATAATGTCGATATTGACAAAATAATTAAAATGTGAAGAAACTAATTGAATAATGATATAAATAATTTAAAGCTGGTGTAAAAATTAAACTTTATAGATAATAGTTGAAAAAATGATAAAAAAAATAGAAGTTTCAAGAAAAAAATTGATACTTGAAGAATATAATTAAAAAATGGGTAAATGTTAAATATGTAGAAAACAGTTAAAAAATGATAAAAGTAACTGAAATTTGGAAAAAAAAATTAATTAAAAATGAGAAATATAATTGAAAAATAGATTAAAAAATGAAAAATTTTAATACTTTAATTGCAAAATTAACGAAATAATTGAAAACTGGTGTACAAGTTAATAAATTCCAAAATGTCAAAAATATTTGAATAATGACAAAAATAATTGATAACTGGTATACAAAATTAAAAATTTGAAAACAAAATTTTGAAAAATTGACAAAACAATTTAAGTGTTAAGAAAAAAATTCAATAATGACATAAATAATTAAAAGCTTGTGTAAAAATTAAATATTTATAGAAAATAATTAAAAAATTGAAAAACATATTAGAAGTTTGAGGAAACTTTTTAAAAGTTGTAGAAATTAATTGAGGTTTGAAGAAAATAATTGAAATTTAAAGAGAATTAATTCAAGAATGGCAAAAAAAATTAAGTATGAAGAAATTCATTAAAGTCTGAAGAAAATAATTGAAATTTGCAGAAAATAATTATAAAATGGTAACAATAATAGAAATATGAAGAAAATAATTGTAAAATGACAAAAATACTTGAATAATAACAAAAGTAATTGAAATTTTAAGAAAATAATTGAAAAATAACTAAAGTAAAGTGAAACTTGTGTAGAAAATTTAAATATTTCTGATAATAATTTAAAGATTGAAGAACATAATTTGAAATAATAATGAGCAATTTTAAAAAAAGTGAGTAAAAGTGAGAAATATAGTAAGTCCCTGACAGCCTTGAATAACATATTAAATATTTTAATTTTCAGGTCTGAGAATTCAGCAAACTTCTTATAAAATATAAGTTTCTAGATATGAAAAATAATGTATTCTTTTAATTAAAAATGGAGACTGACAACCATCCTTGTTTTTGTCAAAGTTCATTAACTTGGTCTAACTATTAAAAAGTAAAGTTTACAAAAATAACCAATAAAGATAAAGGTTTAATGAAAATTTATAAATATCGCCAACTTAAACGACATTTTAATAATATTAAACTATTTTTATCTTAAAATTGTAATTTATCTATTTAATGTAAAAAAAATTGTAAGATAATAAGTAATAGTGTGTCATAAAAGTGCGACTTTATAGTCGAGCATTATTGCTCTAGGGTAATAATCGACACTTTATTGACCGATTAATTATAAGCCTGAGTTGCATAAAATAAATAACAGCTTTAAAATAAATACCTGTTGCAAAAGTTTTTGAGGAGATGCAGTGTGAATAAAAGAAGAGATATAAACATTCACAAAAGTTGCCATTAAATACTGACAGTCGAATCTGTCCATTATTCCGCCGTGGCCGGGAATAATATCTCCAAAGTCCTAAAAATAAATTATTTTAAAATCTAATAATGTTTTCTGAATTGAAAATAATATCTCCCAATATTTAACGAAAAAATTATGTAAAAATTATTATTTTTTAACGCGTGAAATAGTTTTTAAAAAAAATAGTAAAAACTATTTACTTTAATTTTAAACGCTCTCTTGAATCCACTGGCGAAGAAACCTCCAAAGGGTCCTATCACAGAACTAAATACTGACATTGATAAAGAATGCAGTAAGAAAGGATAAATTGTGATGGTTGATTTCAGATTAATCTGCAAAAAAAAGAAAGAAATTCATCATTAATTTTTGCTATCAGTAAAAGATTTACAAATTTAGATAAAATTCACACTCAATATCCAAAATTTTATAAAAAATACAAAAAGATTGACACATTTGGATTCAAATCTTTATAAATTCAAATTTTTTAGTCTAGTTTTTCTATCGTTTTTCAAAATTGTCAATGAAAAATATCCAACCACTTTTGTCACAGTTTGCAAGCTTTCCGGCAGAGTATACTCTTGAGGTTTAAATAAGCTGGACGGTTCGCAATCCATTGTCATTCGACCAATAGTTTCACTGTATTCAATCGGGCAAACAAAATAGCGGTATTGACACATCACGTACGCCATCTGAAATCATTTAAGAAATCAAATAAAGACAACAATTAAGAAGAATAACAAATAATCCACATTAATATCAAATTGATAATATAATATATAAAATATTCCTAAAGTATTAAATTTGTGAATTAACTTGGTTCACTAATAGCAAAGTTTAAAAATTATTTCACAAACCACAAGTCCAAGTACGACTGTCGCAAAACCGCCACCAATGAATCCTTCCCACGTTTTTTTCGGTGACAATTTTATTAAAGGGGTTTTGCCGAAGAAAAATCCAAAAACATAAGCCATCACATCGTTTATAACGATCATACTCACTGGTACGATAAACCTAAAAAAAAAAGCAAAGACTTTATTATATATGAAAATAGACGAAAATTAAAACGAAATTTACACTGAAGCTTCACTTATTTTAACCCGGTCCACGGAAATCCATAAAAAAGTCGCACTTATTTTAACTTCCATATACTTATAGAGAACTTCTCTGATTGGCTGATCTAATTCACAGCAACCAATGAAAATGTTAGTTAGTTTTGATTGGTCGACAAGTTAAAATATGTGAGATTTCGAACTGTTAAAATAAATGCGCTAATTTTTTTTTCTTATTTCTTAAAATCTAAACAATTCTCAAATGAATGAGAATTTGAATCGACTGACATTTGAGTGTAATAAAATTTGAATAGATTGAAATTCTGATAAATTAACGACTCGATTATTAGTAAATTTAAATCAAATACTATTTAAAGAGATAAAATAGAAAAAGAGAAAAATAAACAAATCAATGTTTATTAAAAAAATGTTTATGCATAAAAATCTTCAAAAAAATAGTTTTACAAACTAAGAAAAAATTAGAAAATATACAAAAAAAGTGAAAAATGAACTATAAAATAAAAAGTAGTAAGAATAAAAAAAGGAAATGGAAAAATTGTATAAACGGAATGACAAATTTGTTTAAAAATGAAAAGATTTAGAAAATTATTCACAAATTTTATGAAAGGGTAAATAATAAAAAAAATGGGTAAAAATAAATTAATTATTATAAACATGTTAAAATATTTCGACTTGTGATTAATAATTAATATAAAGGTGTTAAAAAAGTTTTTCAACAACTCCCTTTAATTTGAGCTTTTCGACTGTAATTTCGGTTCTCCTCAGAATAAAAAACATGAAAAAAATTGACAAAATGTAAAAAAAATTAAATAAATTTACATAAAAAAGAGTAAATCTAAAAATAATCAGATAAATGGAAAGAAAATACTACACGCTCCTCTCCCCTTAAATTATAAAATTAAATAAGAAAATCAATAGAAAAATTAATAAATTTTTAGAAATGTTATAAAACCAAAATTATATAAAATACTAAAAAATAATAAAATGAAAAAATGAAATATGAAAATACAAACAGATAAGTAAAAAATATACAAAATAAATGACGAAATTGTTTAAAAATAAACAATTTAGGGTAATTATTAAAAAAAATATGAAAGCAGCTTTCAAAAAACGAAAAAAAACCAAAAAAAATTTAAAAAAAAAGAAAACATCTTAAATTTTTTAGAAAAAAAATTTTAAAATAAGAATTGAAACTACGTAGAAAGGAAAAAATTATGATAAAAAATTATAAGACAAAAAAAAATTTTTAAAAATAAGAAAGAATCTTACAAAATAAGAGAAAATAAAAAAACTACAATAAATATCTGAACTGTTATGAATAATCGAAATAATAAAAATGGAGTGAAATCTAATAAAAAAATTAAGAAAATGTTGAGATAAAATTAGGAAAATGTAAAAAGACAAGTATGAAATTTACAAAAACTTTGAAGAAATTTGTTCTGTAAATGACGAAATTAAAAAAAAAAACATAAAATGAGCTTTAGAAGAACGAAAAAATCTTTAAATAGCTATTATATTATTATAAATTTTAGGAAAAACTCAAAAAGATTTTAAGTTAAAATTGAAAATTAAGGAATGAGACAAGAATTTACAAAAGAAATGGTTAAAGTAAAAAAAAAATTAAGTAAAAATAATTTTTTTAATATAGGTAGAAGGGTACAAAAATTAGAAGAATAAAAAAATGCAAGTATGAAAATTTAAAAATATTAAAATAAATTTAAATAAATTTTGTAAAATTTGGAAAAATATTTGAAATGTTAGGAGAGAATATAAAAATAAGAAAATCAGGGAAAATTTACCGAAAACTAAGAAAATTTAAAAATATTAAGTAAAACGACTACAAATGTAATAAAGTAATAATTTATAGCAATAATTGGGTTATTATTATTATTATTCTTTGTAAGTCAAAAAAAAAGTTACTTGTCTTATTGTTTTGTAAATTTATAAACATTATTTCGTAGACGCACTGTTTTATAATACCGTAAATTAATAAATAAAATAATAAATTTATTCCGTAATCTTTCACTGAAAAAATTTAATGTTTCTTGTCTTTTTCAAACTCCTCGCCTATCTTAGATTTGTTTTGTTTTCTCTGACTGGTTAGGCACCCTAAATTTTATTTTATGCAAAAAAAATTTGAAGATGAAAAAAATTGAAAATTGTTACATTTGGTCCATCAGGGTTGCCACAAATATTTTATTATAATTTTCCCTGACTTTTCCCTGATTTCCAGACCAATTTTTTTCTTTTTCCCTGACCTTTATGAGTTTTTAAAACCAATTTTTCATATATTTACTATAAAACTAGATTATACAACGCGCGCTAGCGCGCGATTAGTTTCTCAGGCTTGTGTTAGCGTCAATTATAAATATTTTTAATATAATATTTAAATATGAGTAAAACAAGTTTTATTTATGAATAACATTTTAGAATTGGAAAAAGAAATTGAAGATAATATAATTGAAATTTAAAAAATTGCATATTTGAAAATATGTAGTTGGACTTCAAATACTGGGAAAAATTAAAATAATTACAAATTTTGCAAATTCATTGAAAAATAATGAAAACACTTAAAGATTGGAGAAAATTATTTAAAAATCACAGAAATATTCACAAATTGAAGAAACTAATTGAAAGTTGAGAAAAATACTTGATAATATTATAAATTATTTGAAGAAATGAGAATAATTAAAAATTGGGGAAAATAATTGGAAATGTTAGAGATTAATTGAAAAAAATGAAAAAAATTAAAAGTTTGGGAAAATAATTGAAAAATATATTAATAATAGAAAATTAAATATAATAATCTAAATTTGACAAAAATAATTGAAAAAATTCCAAAATATCTATGAAATAGAAGAAAATAATTGAGTTTTCAATAAAATTATTGAAAATCTCAGAAATTAATTAAAAAGAATTCCAGAATATATATTGAATAATAGAAATAAATTGAAATTTTGGACCACAATTTTAGAAATTATGATAAATAATGAAAAAAAATAAAAATTCGAAAATTTGGAGAAAATTTTTTCACTACCGATAAAATGGGAAAATAATATTGCATAAGAAGAAAATGAATGAAAAATCATTTAAAAGTAATTAAAGTTTGAGAGAAATAATTGAAAAAATTACAAAAATCACTTAAAAAACAAAAAATAATTGAAAAATGATCTTAAAATTAGAATCAATAGGCAACTGAAATTTTAGAAAATTATTCGAAAAATAATAAAAATGTTGAAAAATTTGAATAAATAGTTGCAAAATGAAATCCTTGAATAATTATTAAAAATTGAAGAAAGCAATTCAAAGTTCAGGTAATTAATTAAAAATTCAAATTTGAAAAAATTAATTGAAGTATAATGAAAATAATCAAAAATTTAGACAAAAAATTTTAAGATGATATACATAATTTGAAAACGAAGAAAATAATTTTAATTAAAAAAAAATTGCAAACATTATCTATTTTTAGTATGTTTAAAATATGACTACCAAAAATTTGTTTAGTAAATTTCTCTACTTAGTAAATTTCAGAAAAATATAATTTTTCATCTTTTTTAGAGATTCTTTGCATTTTTCCAGTATTTTTGATGAAAATCCCTGACTTTTTCCTGATTTCCCTGAATTCCCTGACCTATGGCAACCCTGTCCATTATTTTTTCTATTTTAATGATACGTCAATTTTTTTATAATTTGTAATATTATCCTAAAAGATTTTGATTTTAAATTGATTACTTTTGAAAAAATGCATATGAAAAATAATTAATTACATTACATAATATTATATTTTACCAGTTATTATTTAATAATTAATTATCTAATTAACTTACCAAATTAAGCCTTCGAAGATGTTTTGTATTATCAAGTAACTCTGAGTAACGACAATTAGAAGTGCCACGTGGGTCCATGCGAAAAGGGAAAATTGCTTCATGTAGTATTTTTTCACAAGTGACAAAACAAACCATACAAAGCCAACGATATATAGACAGAATGAAATGAAGCGATGATAAGTTACGAGAACCCGTAAATATTCCTGTTTGGAAAAAGAATAATATTAGAGAGTGTAAAAAAATAAAATAATACAAAATCAAAAATTATTAAGGTGGTTCTCTCCATTTACATAACCTTAAACTAGAAACTCATTTTTCACCCCAAATAAAAATATATTATTATCAAATTAATTTCACCGAATTTTAAAATATCCAGTTGTACATTTTTCAGAAAAAATTAGATCGAGCTAAAATTTGTTGTCAAATAATAATAATTATTTAATTTTATGTTTTTTTTTAAATTTAATAGACAACTGCAATTTTCATCCAATTCTGACAAATACTTAATAGTTAATTTTTCTCGTTAAAACATTCTCCACAGTTTTATTTAGAAGATTTTGTTAAATAATATTCTGTTTAAAAATACGTAAATAAGAAAAAATTTATTTGTTTAATAACTTTTAACCAAATTTTGTTTAACAAAACCGACAAAACCAAACAAATAAAATTGTAGAGAATGTTTTAACGAAAAAAATGAGATATTATTAGTTAATTGCTCAACCTAATTCTTTCTGAAAAATGTACAACTCCCAATTTGGTGAAATTTATTTTAATAATTTTTTAGTTTGAGGTTATGTCAGTGTTTTTTTATTAAATTTAAATTAAATTAATTTAAATTTTTTGTTTTTTTATTAAAGCAATTTAAATGAAACTTCCTGAATATTTGTTCTTTTATATAATTATAGAATAAAAATTCAAGCTTTCTTTTCTTAAATTAAATGTAAATTTTTTTCAGTTTTTTACAATAATTAATATGTATTTGTTTTAAAAACGAGTTCTAAGATGTTGACAATTTATACTAATAATTATCAGGTTTTTACAATATTCAAACAATATGCTCAAATTTTCCAAAATAAATCAAATAAATATCACTAGAAAATAAAAAAAAAAATGCAAATTAAATCGTAAAATGATGTCATACATAGACTTAATTATCATTTTTATAATTTGAGCAGAAAAATGCGTGAAATTAAAATTCAATAAAAATGAGATTTAAATTTGACCTCCAAAAATTATTAGTGTGACAAAGGAAGCCTTGTTGTCTCATAAAAGAAGCCTTTTCAATTGGAAAACGTAATCGCGGTCAGGAAGAGACTATCGATTTCATGTCAAAGATTTCCAGGCCTTTCATTAAATCAAGTTTGATTTGCGCATTATTTTATTGACAATAACTGCTAAAAACTGAATAAATCTTTTTCTTGATAAAAAAAAAAAAATCTCGATCAAGCTTGAAATAAAAATACAGTAAATATAAGATATTATTATTTTAAAAAATAAGGTTTTTTTATACCGTTCTATTAATAACGACGGCGAAATAGTCCATCAAGTTCTCCCCGTAGAAAAAGTAATTGGAAGTTATTAAAAAGTACCACGAGAGTGATCGAAACCAAGGTAAACCATGGATTCTGTAAACAGCATATCCGATGTTGATAATCTCTTCGAAACATTTCACTTGGACGATCAAAGTCTGTTGAATAAAAATCATGAGAAATTTGAATGAAGAATCGATTATTTGACAAATCTTTAATTCATAAAAAGAGTTAAAAAAATAAATTACCGTCAGCATCAGCGCTAAAGGTCCCCCATAAATTATCAGACAAAATCCACTTATCATAACCCATGTGAAGATTCCTCGAATCACCCAATTTTTCCAGCTGTAAACATTAATTATATTAATTATATCCACCATTTAGATTAATTATATTATGTTAATAAAAACTAATTACACAAGATTATGTAGAAATATAATTATTTCTTTATTATATTTTCAAAATATATACTTTTTAAGTTCATTTATCTTTATTAAATAATTATAATAATTAACAATCTTAATAAATAAATAAATAAATATTAATATATATTTCAAATAGTGTCTTATATTCAATATTTTTATATTGTTAAACTCAACATGGATTTATTAATACAAATATTTATATTATACTGAAATTAATATTCGAGAATTCCTAATAATTTTATTACATTTAATTCCAATATTACTTTAATAATTGTATTCATTTAAAAATTTAATTTAATTTAATATTTAAAATTTTAAATAATTTATTATCAAAATATTGATTTGTGAAATCAAAAATATACTTGCAATATTTTAAATAATTATTTTTAATATAGAATATATTTTTTTCCTTTCAATATTAAGAATCTTTATACTATTACTAAGAAAAATTATTTTTTTATAAATTTTGTTTATTAATAATATATTCAATAATAATATTTTATAAAGTTAATTATTTTAATTATTTAATTTTTATAAATGAAAAAATAATAGAATTTAAAAGGTTAATTAATATAATTTGAATTAGAAATAATTTAAGATTAATAAAAATTTATTTAAAATTAAAAATATGCTATTCATTGAACATCTATTTGAATAGGATTAATTTTTTTTTTTTAATGGAAGTTAATTTGAAATAGGTCCAGGGGCGGTGACTTGTAAATTTTTGCCATCTGTACACTTAATTAGAAATTGATAGGATCAAAATGAGAATAATTAAAATTGGGTGAAATAATTGAAAAATGATAAAAATAATAAAAAATTGAAGATAATTATTGCAATTTTAGAAAAATAATTGAAAAAAATATAGAATATAATATGTTAAATAAAAAAAAAGTACTTAATTTCAAATTGATTTCAAGAATTTTAAATTGACGAGAATAATTAAAACATTACAGAAATAATCGAAAATTGAAGAAAATAATAGAAATTTTCGGAATTAATGAACAAATAATCAAAATAATATAAAATTAGTCAAAATCATTGCATATTAAAAAAAAAAAATAATTAAAAATTGACGAATTGAAATTTGAGAAAAATAATTGAAGAATGGTTAAAATATTGAAAAGTATAATAGATATATTTTTTAAAGTTAAAAAAAAAAATTAAATAAAAAATGATACAAAATTGTAAATATAAAAAAATATATAAAAATTCTTAGAAGGAATACAAAGTTTCCTCCATGAGGAAGCAAAAATTATTCAATTTTGTAAAATTATTAAATTAATTAGATTTGAGATAATAAATCAAAATTTAGTTAATTGATTAAAAAATAATTAATATATCTATTTAAAGGTCGAGAAAATAATTGCAAAAAAATAAAAGAAAATGAAAATTGAAAAAAATAATTGAAAAATGAGATAAATATATTGTGAATTTAGGAATTTAATTGAGGAATAGTAAAAACAATTCAAAATTAAATAAATTGATTGCAAAATGATAACAATATTAATTGAAAATTGAAGAAAATTATTAAAATTGGAGAAAAATATTTTAAAATCTAGAAAATTAATTGGAGAATAATGAGAATAAGAACAAAAATCCAAGAAAATATTTGCAAAGTAATAAAAATAATTAAAAATTGAGGAAAATAATTTTAATTTGTGAAAAAAAATTGAAAAAATGAAAACATGTATTTGTAATGAAAGTAAATGATTGCAGAATGATAAAAATAATTGTAATTGAAAAAAAAACTGGAATTTAAGATAAATAATAATAAAATTACAAAATTAATTAAAAAATAATTGAAAATGGCAAGTAATTAAAAAATGATAGAAATAATTGAAAATTGAAGAAAATAATAAAAGTCTGTATCAAATAATTGAAAAAATTACACAATATATTTGAGATAAACAAGACTACTTGAAAAATGATAAAAATAATTGTAAATTAAAGATAATTATGGGAATTAAAAAAAAAAAATTGAGGAAATTACAGAATTTATTTGATATATATTTGATTATGGAAAACGATGAAAATAGTGAAACTGATAATTAAATTAACAAATTCTTCCATTATTTAATTGAAATGACAAATTGATATTAATAATTGGATATTGAAGAAATTAATTGTAATTTGAAGAAAAAAATTACAAGTTAAAAAACAAAAATCATATTTTGGAAAAAGAATTGAAAATGGCGAAAGAAATTAAAAATTAATTAATAAATATTGCAACTAATTTGATATTGAAGGAAATGATTAAAACTGAAAAAGTTTCATTTAAAAAAATAAAAGAAAATAATTTAAACTTGTGGAAATTGAAATTAAAATTTAGGGGAAAAATTGAAAAATAATGAAAGTAATTAGAAATTGAAGAAAATTTTTGAAAAATGATAAAAATAATTGAAAATTGTAGCAAATAATTTAAATCATAATAGAAAAGAATTTACTATTCTCAAAGCGTGGATTAATTAAAATTTTAATTAATGAAATGTAAAATTAATTGAAGTTGGAAGAAATTAAATTGTTATAAGTTATAAACTTGACAAAATTTTACGTCAGTGGTAAATGATTTAAAATTTATTTTGAAAAATTAATTTATAATAAGACTAATTACATTGCAATGTTAATAAAATTAGGCTGATTTAGCTTTATTATTACCGATCTGGTAAACCGGAAAGTACGGATCCGAGCAGTTCAGGGATGTGATTCGTTCCTTGCGACAAAGTTTTTGACATTTCATCAACTTCCATTTTGGCGTCATCTTCAGATTCAACATCTTCTTTCTGAAACAAAGCAATTTTTAATAACTAAAAATTTTATTTTTTATTTTAGGAATAAAATAAATGGAATAATAAAAATTTATTTACATTTTTCATTTTATTAAAAAATCTATTTTTTAAGATTTTTAAAGAAAATGAAAGGGGAATTTTATAAAGAGAATCAAGAATTTATTTTTCTAATTTTAACTACCACAGATGTAAAAACTTGTTATCAAATACAAAAAACTTTATCAAATTAATTATTAATCTACACAATTATATTAAATAAACATTTTTCAAATTTTAAATGTAATTAGATAAAATTAAATAATATTCCTATATTTTCGTTAATTTTTTATATTTCAAATACTGATTAAGGGAAGGATCTGGTTAAAATTCACGTATGACAAAGTAAAAATTAAAATGTAGAATCTAGTTTAAAATTTTTATTTCTGAATTCTTTTTTTTTTTGTTTTTGAAAATTCATCTTTTTACTAATTTTTTACACCAATTTTTTTTTTTCGTTTTTAAAATATTTTGCACAATTTGTTGCATAAATTTTCAAAAATGTTAATTTAACAAAACTCTTATTTTAAGAAACAAATTTTTTATTACTTTTGCTTCCTCATAATGGAATCTTTGTATTTGTTCAAATTTACAAATTTTTCAAATGCTTCAAATTAACTTTCCTCTATCTAGAAATGTGTTATATGAGTTCCTGATCAAATTTTCGAATGTGCGTGCGTGTATGCATGTATGTATGTGTGGATTTTTTTCTTGTAAACACGATAACTTAAGAACGCTTTAACGGATATAAATAAAATTTGGTATGGTTATTTTTACTGCTAAAATCTAGAATCAGACACAAGGGTTTTTAAAAATAACCATTTTAAAAATTTTTATTAAATTTTAATTTTTTGAAAAATTTGTTTTTTAAAAAAAATTAAATCCTATAAATTTAACTTAATATATATATAAAAACCATATTCCTTGCATCAAAACAAATCGATTAACCTATATAAAGTTTATATTTTATCAAAATTGAATTAAATAAATCGCAATTTTCAAATTTTTAAAAAATTGAAATTTTCAGTTTTTTTTAAAAATTAATTTATTGCTTCCTGCATGAAAAAGCAAATTTTTTTGCTGACGTGGAAGCAAAATGTACATGAAATGAACATTATTCTCGGCTTGTTTGATAATATAGCGCATAATTTTAAACCTAAAATTTTTTCAGAAAAAATTAAACTCCCGAACAAGGGGTGAAACATCACATTTTTCTTTGGATTTTCAAAATAAGAAAACATTTTTCTAAAACATACACTTTTTATTTTAAAACTTAATAAAAATAAATATTTCCAACAAATACTTTTATGAAATTAAATTCCCGGTTTTTCCCGGTCAATTTTTTGGATTTCAGGGTCAAAAATTTTCGAACAATTAAAACAGTATTTTTAATTTTACGAAATACGCCTTTATATTTAAAATATAACTTAATACTTAAACTTAAAATTTACACATTCTTATAATCTTATTAATTACAATTAAAGCTTAAAAAGTTTTGTTATCACAAAATATTAAAATCTAAATTTTTTGACAATAATTTATCTTAAACATTTAAAAAGAATTACGTATTATAATTCCACTAGCAACATTAACAAACTTTCATTTAAAACTATAAATTTTTTGCAAATTCAAATAATAAAAATTACGAAATAAAAGAATATATTTGAAAAATGACGAAAATAATTCACAGTTGAAAACAAAATGTGAAAAATGGCTACATAATTACACAATTGAAAAGAGTAGAAATTAAACAATAAATATTAAATTTAAACAAAATCGTTGAAAAATTATGGGAATAACTGTTGAAAATAATTGTAAATCGAACAACTGGATTAAAAATTGAAGAAAAAAAAAATGGAGGAAATAAATTGAAAATTTAAGAATTAAAATAAAATATGAAAAAATAATTGATAACTGGAACAAAAATACAAAATGACAAAAATATTCGACAATTGAAAACAAAATTTAGAAAATGGCTAGAGTAATACACAACCGAACAAAATAAATTTAAAAATCAAAGAATAATTATAAAATTTAAAGATAAAAAATGACGAAATTAACAGACAACTGAAAAAAATAATTGAAAAAATTAAACAAAAAATATTAAATTTAAAGAAAATAATTGCAAATTGAAAAATTAAGAAAATTATAGGAATAATTGTTGGAAATAATTGAACATTTAACAACTGGATTGAAAATTGAAAAAAATAATTGAAAATTGAAGAAAGCAATTAAAAATTGAAGGAGGGAATTGGAATTTAAAGAATATACTTAAAAATTAAAATAAAGTAATTGAAAAAAGCCGATAATTAATCAATATTGAAGAAAAAAATTGAAAACTGAAGAATGTAAATAAAAATTTAAGAATGGAATTAAAAATTAAAGAAAATAATTGAACAATTGTATTTAAAATTAAAGAAACTTAATAATAATCGAAAGAAATAAAAAAGGCGATAATTTTTTAATATTAAACAAAATAATTGAAAAGTGAAATTTAAATTTGAAGAAAATAACTGAGAATTGAGGAGAATAGTTCTGGAATTAAATAATTGAATTGAAATTTTAAAATAATTTTTATGAGTGAAATAAATAATTGAAAAAATCCAAGAATTATTGAATATTGAGGAATTAATTAAAAATCAATAAAAATAATATTGAAAAAAAAAATTAATAATTGAAAAAAATTAGAAAAATGGTGAGAATAATCGGCATTTGAAAATAATTTTGTTTTAAATTATTGAATAATCATAAAATTGAAGAATAATACATTGTCAATTAAAAACTGATGAAAATTATGGAAAAATTGAAGAAAATAAATGAAAATTGAAAAATTGTATTGATAATTGAGAAAATGCGAGAATTATTCAATATTGAATAAAAAAAATTGAAAAACAAAGAATGCAATTGAAAATTGAAGAAAATAATTGAGAATTGAAAAAGATAATTAAAAATTAATTAAAATAAAGACTTAATTTAAATTTTAAGAACATAATTGATAATTGAAAGAAGAATTATAAAATTACTAAAATAATTAAATATTAAAGAAAATAATTGAGAAATGAGGAAAATAATTGACAATGGAAAGAAAAATTCGAAAACTGGTGAGAATAATCGATAATTAAACAAAATAATTAAAAAAGATTAAAGAATAATTATAAAATTTAAAAAGAATAATTGTATATTGAAAACTGTTGAAAATTATAAAAAAAATTACATAGATTTATTTATTAATGAAGTTAAAATTATTTGAACTGATATTTATAAATTTTAATTTTAATCAATTTAAATGCATTTTTTGAAAAGTATCTGATTTAAAACAAAAAATATCTATTTGCCAAATTTCAGATGTGAACTGACAAAAAATTAATCAAAGAATAAAATAACTTGCGGATTATTATTATTATAAATAGATTTGTAATATATGAAAAAAATTGATTTTCGATAAAAATTCTCAGAACTTTTATATCCACGAAGAAATTCTCGGTTTAGTAACAAAATTTCCGGTCGTTTCCCATTTTTCTCAGTTTTTTTCGGTCAAGTGGTCACCCTTAATTATAGCTATTAAAATATTACGGCATTTAAAGAATAAAATTTTCTTTTTTAAAAAATTCTTAATTTAGCTATTGCGCACTACGGTTTTTATAAGAAAATTGTATGTTTGCGATTGTCACGATAATTCGTGACAATTTTAGCTGAAATAAAAATAAAAAAAAAGTTTTTGTTAGTAGGTAAGTAAAGCTAAAAACTGAGCAAAGGATTTAAAAAAATTAAAATTTGTAATTTTGGTTGAATTTATTTTGTAAAATTTAGACGATTTAGACTATGTATATAATGTAGCTAAAAATGTGTTTGACCTAATCAAATAAAAATTATAAACTTTATCAATATATTTAAATACTGGTTGGAATTTTTAATAATTAAAAATGAGTAAATAAATAAAATGAATGACATTTACATTTAATGATTTAAACATTTTTTAAAAATAATTAAAATTAATTTATAGAGTTAAAATTTTTTTTTATAATTTAATGTAAATCATAATTAAAACCGAAAAACTTTATCTTAAATAAAAGTAGGAAAGTAAAATATCTAAAAAGCGCTTAAATAATAAAAAATTATCCTAACATACCTGTGTATTTTTTTAATTCGTTGAAATTAAATTTATATTAGAATTCGAATGAATTATAAAACATTTAATAAATTAAAATCTAAAAATAAAAATATTCTTTTCCCTTTATATTGAAATAAAAAAATTCATTGTTTTGAAAAAAAAACAAAGCTAATAATTCTTTTTTTCTTAAAATAGTACTGAAATCAAACAAATTTGATACTTTATATCTTTCTTTTTTAATTTGATATATTGTGTCCATAGGTTGAACCTTCATAATTAAAAGTGATTAGATTATTTTTGTAAATTGATCATTTATACCATAATTTTCAATTTAATTATAACGATGTAAAATAAAAAAATTAATGTTTAAACTTTTAAGACCGATTTTTATTATTATTATTATTATTTATCGATTATGCAATTTTTATTTTTGTTATTATTTTTACTATAAACATTTTTGTAAATATTTTTAAAATATATTTGTTATAAAAAATTATTTAATTAACAAATTATTAATATTTTCAACATTTATTTCATTATATTTGTATAACATATTATTTGTTTTTTATTATCTTTAACAATTTTGCCACTATTGTTATTGCTGTTGAATAATCATTTAAAATTAAATTAAAGTTTACAACATTAGATAAATTAACTTTTTGCTCTCATGTGTGTATTTATTGATCACTGACCTTATTCAGTTAATTACTAGACTTGCGAGAGTTTAAATTGAAAGATATTAACTTATTATTTTCACAAAGGGAACCATTTTAAAATCTACTCTAGAAATGCAAGCAGAGTTATAATTTATTTCTTTAATATTAAGCTAAAACAATGTGGAGTTTTGATTACTAAATAATAAGAAAACGAAATATTTTACAATCTTAAATAAAGATCAATAAAAATATAAAAAAATTATTGTTTTTTTTTTCTCAAGAAAATATTAATTTTTGACTTAATTAAAAATTTTACATTCATGAATGATAAAATTAATTTTCAACAAGGGTGTCAAAAATACTATTTACTTCATTTGTGAAAATTTAAAAAATTTTCATCATATTCTTTAAAGCGAAATGCGTTTTTATATCTAAAATGAACATTTAATTATTATTGTGAAATTGCCAAGCACCAAGTAAAAAGACAAAAATAAATTATATACCCACTGAGGGGCGGTTAAAAATAATAATATTCAGCATCCTTTATAAAAGGTATATATGAATAAATAAATTAAAAAAATAAATTACCGATCATTGTTTACAACTCGAAAAAACAGATGAAATAAAAAGTTACAAACGACACGTGATCGTGTTTAATTAATAATGAGTTGAAAATAAGAGCGACAAGTATTATTAAAATTTATCAAATTCTAAAAAAAAAAAAAAGAAAACATCAACATGACGGCAGCAAAATTGTTCACGCTGTAATTTATTATTTATAATGAATGAAAGCGAGCAAAGAGTAGAGATACGTTGGTTTTGAGAATGTGGGAAATAAATGCTTGTGTAAAAATAAAATAATTAAGTAAAAAAAGCGGGAGGAAATTGAAACAAATAGAATCATCACTTACTTGATCATCACTGACATCCCGTGGAGCCTCTGACGTATCGTGCCCAGTTCTTTTTCGAATTGTAGACATTGTCGATTCTATGATTTGCAATCTTTCTCGCGGAGAGACACAAAAATCAAAAACTGAACTACGATCACTCTTTTGTTGCATGCATATTTACATACTTAAATAATTAATTGAAGAAGCGGACGTGATGTAGAAATATCGGAGTTACTTGTTAATACACATGAGCGCAGGTCCAAAACAGTCCAAAAATGAGCAGTTCACGTTCAGTCGGAAAAACCCGGCAACCGACGGTAAACTTCGGAAAATCGATGATGATAATTTCTCTCTTTCTTTATTATTGTTGTTCATCTCAAGTCAAGAAGTCAAGTTTTTGATTGGATCAGGTGCATGAACCAATGAACTCCATCAATTTATTTTGTCGCAAATTTTATATTTTCAACTAAATTGTCGAATAAAAACTTTACACAAATTCATATATACGAATTCCCGAGGTATTTTACACTGATTTTAGCATCAACAAATTGTTGTTTTTGCAAATAAGAACTTTGGGAATATTATTCGCTTTCTTTTAAAATACGAGAATTTGGAAATTAGGAGGAATAAATATTTTTAAGGGTTTAAGAATTTTAGGTTATATTTTAAAAGTAAATAAAGAGGATAAAAGGTGGAGAAATAAAGGAGATTTTCGAGTGTAACTTTGGCAAAACTGTTATTAGGGTTTTTAAAAAATATTCAACTTTACTATGGGCATAAAAAGTAATGAGGTTTAATAACTTTTAAAAAATAATGTTGTGAAGGGAATAGAAAGTGTTGTAAAAAAATTGGGTTTTAACTTTTGGTAAAGAAGTTTTCTACTTATACCGACATTCAGCGGCTATAAATAAATTTTCAACATGGAATCTTTAGCATGTGATTTGCATTTATTGCAAATTAATTTCTTGAAATTGGGAAAAATTGTGTTATTCCATTAAAAAATCAAGGAAATAATTAAAATTTGAGAAAAATACTTGAAAATCTTATAAAAATGAGTTGATAAAATTAAAGTAAAAAAAATTTAGGAAATTAATTCAGAAAGAATGAAAATGATTAAAATTTTAAGAAAATAATTAAAAACTTTGAAATTATGAAAAAGAATGTAAGTAATTGAAAATTGAAGAAAATAATATAAAGATAATATAAATAATTTAAAATTGAATAGAATAATTGAAATATTAGAAAAATAGTTTAAAATTTTTGAAATTATGAAAAAAATTGGAAATAATTTAGAAAAATAAAAATGGTTATTAATTGCGAAATATAATTAAAAATGATTTTAAATTTTGAAATTTAAAGAAAATAATTGAAATATCATAAAAACAATAATAAGTTGAAAAAAGTTAATAAAACTTAAAATAAATAATTTAAAATATAGCAGAATTTTTTTTAAATAAAAATAAATGAAATTAAAAAAAAATACATACTTGAAAATCTGAGAGAACAATTGAAAAGATGAGAATAATTAAAAATTGAAATTTAAGATAATTAATTCAAATTTTTGGAAGTTGTGAAAAAAATGAAAATGGTTAAAAATTGAAGAAAATAATGAAAAAATAATGTAAGTAATTTAAAATACAAGAAAATAATTAAAAACTTTGAAATTATGAAAAAGAACGTAAGTAATTGAAAATTGAAGAAAATAATAAAAAAATAACATAAATATATTTAAAATTGAACTAAATAATTGAAATATTAGAGAAATAATTAAAAATTTTTGAAATTATGAAAAAAATTGAATATAATTAAAAAATGAAGAAAATAATCGGAAATTTGAGAACAATCATAGAAAAAAATTTAAAAAAATAAGACTTATTAAAATTTGGAAAAAATAATTGAAAAATGATTTTAAATTTTGAAACTTGATGCACATAATTGAAATATCATGTAAACAATGATAGGTTGAAAAAAGTTAATAAAACTTGAAATAAGTAATTTAAAAAATTGCAGAATTTAAAAAAAAAAAATTTTAATTTGAGAAAAATGCATACTTGAAAATCTGAGAAAATACTTGAAAAAAATTAGAATAATTAAAAATTAAAGAAAATATTTGAAGGAAGCAAAAAATAAGTGAAATTTAAAATAATTAATAAATTTTTTTTGAAATTATGAAAGCAAATGACAATGATTACAAATTGAAGAAAATAATGAAAAAATAATATAAATAATTAAAAACAGAAAAAAAAAAATTATAACTGTGAAAATGGTTAAAAGAATTACATAATATATTTTAAATAAAGAAAAGTTAAAGAAAATTTCAGAAAAATACTTGAAACTTTTAGAAGTTCATTTACAAAAAAAAAAAAAATAATAAATTACAAGAAAATCATATATATAATTGAAAATTGAGTAAGATAATGAAAATTTCAGATAAATAATTAAAAACTTTTCGGAAATTATGAAAAAGAATGTAAGTAATTGAAAATTGAAGAAAATAATTTAAAAAATATTATAAATAATTTAAAATTGAATTAAATAATTGAAATATCAGATAATTTGTCAAAATTTTTGGAAATTAAGAAAAATATTGAAAATAATTCAAAATTGAAGAAAATAATGGAAAATTTGAGAAAAATAATGAAAGATTGTGGGCAATTATTGAGAATTAAAAACCATGATAAGTTGAAAAAAATAAATAAAATTTGAAATAATTGAAAAAGTTGCAGAATTTTTTTGTTTTAAAATAAAAATAATTAAAATTTATTAAAAATAATTGAAAATTTGAGAAACTGATTGAAGAAAATAAGAATAATTAAAAATTGAAGAAAAGAATTGAAGAAAGCTAAAAATAATTTAATTTTAAGATAACTAATACAATTTTTTTGGAAATTATAAAACAAATGGAAATGAGTAAAAATTGAAAAAATAATTGTAAATTTGGGAAAAGTACTTAAAAATCTTAAATAATTTTACAAAATGAGAATAATAATTAAAAATTGAGGGATAAATAATTGAAAATGATAAAAATAATTTAAAAGTGAAAAAAGTAATTGAAATATGATGAAAATAATTGAAATATAATGAAAGTCATTAAAATTTTAGATAAATAATTGAAATTTATGAAAATTTTGGAAATTATTATAATTAGAAATTGGAGAAAATAATAGAAAAATTACAGAATTTATTTTTAAGCAAAAGAAAGTATTTGATACAATAATCTAAATGTGAGATAATAATTGAAAATTTAGGAAATTAATTAAAAAATAATGAAATGAAATGAATATTGAACAAAATAACTGAAAATTGAGATATATATTTGAAAGTTCAGGATATTAATTCAGAAATAATGAAAATGATTAAAAATTGAAGGTAATAATTGCAAAATAAAAATAATAATGGTAAATTAAAAAAATGAATTTAAATTTACGATAAATAATATAAAATTTAGCAATAAATAATGAGATCCTTTTATTGTAGAAAAGAAAGTAATTAAAATTGAAAAAGTGATTGAAGAAATTAAAGAAAAAAATGGAAATGTGCGGAAGGCGGATTTAAGATTTAGGAAAAAGTTTGAAATAATGAAAATAATTAAATATGCAGAAAATAATTTTAAAAAGTTATTAAGCAATTGAAATCATAAGAGAAAAGAATGATACAAAATTGAAGAAATCTTTGAATCACTTCAAATTTAGTATATTTATTATTATCGAAATATATTTCAACAGTGGATTAATAAATTGAACTTTGAATCAAAGCAAGTTTAAATTAACAGAAATTGGAAGAAATTAAAATTGCTGTAAATTAAAAATTTTTAGAATTTTTCTAAAATGATTTTATGATTTTTGCGTTCCCAGGCTTCACAGTAACAATGAAGAATATTTTAGGGGAAATAGGGGACTGAATATAAAAAAATAGGGAACTTTTAGGGTACTTTAAAAACTTTATAAATAAAGATAAATAAATTATATACAGTAGAACCTCGATTTTATTTGGGTAGGACAAAATTACAAAGTTGTAGAATGAAAAAAAATATAATTAAAAAATTTTCAACTTATTTTAAAAAATAAGAAAAATAACTACAAATTGTGAAAAGTAATTGAAAACTGAAAAATAATAATTCAAAATTAAAAAAAATGAATGCAGAACTTCAGAAATAATTGAAAATAATAAAAAATAAAAATTGAAAAAAATACTAAAAATAATTTACAATTGAAGAACATAATTGATAAATAAGAAAAATAAGTACATATTATATGAACTAAAAGAAAATAATTAAAATAAAAAAAAGAATGATGATAAATTAAAAAAATTGAAAATTTAGGTAATTAATTAAAAAGAATTAAAAATAGGAAAAAAAAGAAATTAAAAAAGATAATAAAACTAATTAAAATTAAAAGAAAGAGTTCAAATTTGAGATAAACAATTAAATATTTAATAAATCAATTTAAAAATACTTTAAAAAATTAAAAATTGTTTCTATAATTGCAAAATTATAGAAACAACTGAAAATGGAAGACAATAATTAAAAATTGAGAAAATGATTGAAAATTGAAAACATTAATTTAAAAATGATGAGAATAATTGAAAAAGAATTTTAAATTGATGAAAACAATCGAGAATTGAGAAAAAAAATGAAAATTTAAGAAATTAATTAAAAAATGATTACGGTAATTTAAAATCAAAGAAATCAAAGAGCAGATTAAAAACAAATTAAACATTGAAAACAAAGACTCGAAATTTAAGATTATTAAATAAAGATTAAGTAAATCATATTGAAAACAATTTAAAAAATTAAAAATTGAAGTAAATAAATTGCAAAATTATAGAAATAATTGAAAATTGAAGACAGTAATTTAAAATTATAATAAAATATTTAAAAATTAAAGAAAACAATCGAGATTTGAGAAGAATAATTTAAAAATGGCAAAAATAAATTTTAAATTTTTAAAAGAATGAAAATTTGAGATAAAAAATTGAAATTTTAGGAAATTAATTACAAAACACCGAAAGTAATTGTAAATTTTAAAAAACAAATTGAAAAGTTCTAAAATTCATTAAAATTTTTGTTAATAAATTGAAATAAATAATTAAAGGTTTAGTAAATCAATTAAAAAATAATTTTAAAAATTATAATTTGGAGGAAAAAATTGAAAAATTAAAGAAATCAATTTAGAAATGATGTAAATAATTGAAAAATAATACAAATAACTGAAATTTGAGATAAATAAATTAAAGATGTAGAAAGTGTTTGAAAAAAATAAAAACTTTTCAAAACTAAAAATTGAAGAAAATATTTTCAAAGTTATAGAAAAAATTGAAATTTAATAAAATAACTGAAAAATGATAAACACAATGAAAAAATAATGAAAAAAATAAGAAAATAAATAAATAATTGCAAGTTTTGGAAATTAATTGGAAAATAATGAAAATATTTAGTAAGTAGAAAAAAATCATTTAAATTTGATGAAAATAATTTTATGAAATTAGTAAAATAATAATACAAATAAGTATGAATGGTAAAAAAAATTAAGAAATAATGATAAACATAACTGTAAATTCAAAAAAAGAATAGGAATAGGAGATGAAGGATTGAAAATTCAGGAAATCTATTAAAATATAATTTAATAAACTAAAAATTGGAGAAAAAAACTTAAAAATGATAGAAATAATTGAAGACTGAAAAAATAATAAAAATTTAAAAAAGATTGAAAATCTCTAGTTACCTTGACTTTAAATATACTTTCGTGAAAAATAGGAGATTTTAGGGTAACTTTTTCTAAATAGGGGACTTTTAGGGACTAATTGCAAAATAGGGAATATTTAGGGGAATAGGGGACGGCCTGTTTTTTAAGAAATTTAACGGTTTTAATTAAGAAATTAACTTTTTTATTTTCAAATAATTTTTTTTTTTAAATATTGTTTGTAACTATTCTCTCATTGTTTTTGTTTCATTTTTCAAAAAGATTTCTCCCTTTTTTAAAGATATTTTTTCATTATTTTTTATTAAATATTATCACTTTTTCTTTTCTTTCATTCTTTTTCCTTCTTAATTTTTTTTTTATTTTTTCTTAGATTTTTTCATTTTTTCGCAGACTTTCTAATATTTTTAGATTTTTAATCAAAAGGCCGTTTTACGTGGGGAGCATGTCACCCCATGTGAAAAAATTATCTACAAACGCTGCTGTATCAAACCAATAATAATATTTAAATAAATGAAATTTAAAACAATTTTTAAGAGTTGAAAAATATGAAAATACAAAACTTTTTAAGTACAATATTCACAGTATATTTTTGTAGAGGTTACACGTAGAATTAAAAAAATTGTATCACTGTTACAATAAACTCCTTTAATGAAAGGAACGAGGTACTTTTTTTTTATCTTCTTTTTATCTAGAAATCTTAAAATTCCGTAAAAAATAGAAGCAAGCGCCATCAATTTTAATTCGTAGAAGTAAAAGAAGTTTCTTTGTAAAAAAATATCATTGTCAAGTTTTCCCTGAATTGGATAAATATATATATAATATATATATAATTGAGACAATTTTTCTTTCGATGACTGCAACTTAAGGTAAACTTTGTACATTTACAAAATATTCTTTACAATATTATCTAAAGATGCGTTTTTATATAAAAGGAATCTTAAAAATTACAAATATAAACAGTCAGCACATAAAGTATTATCATTAAGTTATATAAATATTCATTTATGTTATACAAACTTACTTCTTCAGTCGAAAGAGGGAATAAGGTTTGAAAATCGATGATTAGAATTTTAAATATATAATTAACTATATAATGAATTAATTATTCGACTCCTGAGATAAAGAAATGGAACTTATCTCAAGAAATTTGTGTGTATATTTTGATCCTAGTTTTCCATTTGTTGATGTTTTACACAATCTTTTCCAAAAGGGGATACGTTAAAGTTTTAATGTGATAATTGTTGCCATTCCTGCGAAAAGTTACAGTTATTAAATTAGTACTTTCCTATAAAAAATAAAATATTTGATAATTTTAATAAATTTAAAACTCTATTTGATATTGGTATTAAATATTTGTGAATACACTGAAGCTTCACTTATTTTAATTGGTCAACAAGTTAAAATAAGTGAGACTTCGAACTGTTAAAATAAATGTGACTTCAAATAAACGAGACTTAAAATAATTGAAGTTTCAGTTTGTGTATTTTTTAAAAGATAGAATTACCTAGTACAAATGCAAGTATAACTTTAAAGTTAACGGTCAGATGAAGGTACTCTGGAATATTAGGATTTTTTTCACCCTCAGTAGGAAGAAATAAACCAATCATGCAAATTAATGCTGCTATTAGTGCTACATAATTTGTTCCTCCTGAAAAAAGAGTAATATTTAAATCAATTAAATTATTTATCTAATCTTATTAAGAAGGAATTTACTACTACTCAAGAAGAGGTTATGTTTAAAGTCATTATTTTGCTTTTTGAAATAGAAAAACTAACTTTTAATGTAATTTTATTTAGACAAAATGTGGCAAATTTAATTTAAAACAAAATAAACCATCAAAACTCATATTTTAACAAAAATTAAAGATTTTTTACTTTTAGAACCAAATTTACGATTTCTCTTAAACGTTTTCAAATCTCAAAAATCTTTAAATTTTATCCAATTACGAGTTTTAATCTCTTATTTTGTTTTAAATTAAATTTGCGACATTTTGTCTAAATAAAATTAGATTAAAAGTTAGTTTTTCTATTTTAAAAAGTAAAATAATGACTTTAAACATAACCTCTTTGAGAGTAGGTGTACTATTCTTTCTTAAAAAATAATTTATTTATTGGAACGTGAATTTTGTTTTAAATTAACACTTACTATCGACTGGTCTGTTTTGTGCGATTAAAGCATAAGATGTTTGTTGATGTTTAGCCTCACTTTTAGGAAATTGCTGAAATGTGTCGATGTCGGGTGTTTCCCTTCCGAAACTTTCTTTGGTACTGAGCAATGTTGCTGTGACTATTTGCCTACCAGCGAACTATTAAAAAAACAATAAATTAGTCTATAGGTTATAATTACAACAGTTGAAGAAAATAATTAAAAATTGAGGAATAATATTAAAGGAAATATAGGAAAAATTAAAAAATTAAATTTATATTTCAAGTAAATACATGAAGATTCATTAAAATAATTGAAACAAAAAACCAAACAATTTTGAAATTGTAAAATAAAAAAAATAATAATTGAAAATGGAAGATAATAGTTAAAAGTGCTGATATGGATAATTGAAATTTGCATTAATAATTAATAGTTGAAGAAATTATTTGAAAAAAGAAACAAATAATTGAAAAATTACGATAATAATTAAAAAATACTAAAAATAATTGAGTATTGATCAAATTAGTTGACAAAAGTGAAGAATATAATTGCAATCTAAAGAAAATAATTTAAAAATGAGGAAAATAAATTAAGAACAATAGTTGATAATTTAGAAAAAAAAATTTAATACTGAAAAAAGAAGTACAATTTGAAGTATATAATTGAACATTGAAGAACAGAATTAAACAAATGAAGAAGTAACTGGAGTTTTAGAAATAAATTTAAAATTAAAGAATACAATTGAATATTTAATTACCTAGTACAAATTATTAATTAATTTATAATTATAAAAAATAATTGAAAAAAAAAATTAAAAATTAGAGAAAATTAATGGAAAAAGATAAACATTATTCAAATTTGAAGAGAACAATGTTTAATTCAAGAGAAATAATTGCAAAAAATACATAATAAAATATAAAATACAAAATAAATAAATAAATAAATAATGAATTAAATAAATAAATAATTTTAAAAAATAATTAAAAATTTGAGAAAATCAATGGAAAAAGATAAACATTACTTAAATTTGAAGAGAACAATTTTTAATTCAAGAGAAATAATTGCAAAAAATACACAACAAAAAATAAAATACAAGAAAATCATAGAAAATATCTTTAAATAAATAAAATAAATTAATAATGATATTAAAAATAAAATTTTATAATATTATATTATATTATATATTATATTATAAGTTTATTATATAAAAATATAATAAAAATAAAAAATTTATATTTATTCAATTGTATTCTTCAATTTTAAATTTAATTCTAAAACTCCAATTATGTCTTCATTTGTTTAATTCTGTTCTTCAAATTTCAATTATATCCTTCAAATTGTAATTCTTTTATCATTATTTAATTTGTAAATTTTAAATTATTATTTGTATCTAATTGAAATTAAATTATTTCTTCATTTGTTTAATTCTGTTCTTCAATTTTCAATTATATCCTTCAAATTGTAATTCTTATTTCAGTATTTAATTTGTAAATTTTAAATTATTATTTGTATCTAATTGAAAGATTGAACAATATTATTGAAAGTTAAAGAAAATAATTGACAACTGAGGAAAACAATTGAAAAATTTAAGGAATATATGTAATTGTAATTTGAAGAAAATATTTTCAAATAAAGAAAATAATTGAATAGTGATATTAAAAATAAAAGATTGATAAATAGAGAAATATTTATTTATTCAAACATAAACGGGTAAAAAAACCCTTTATTACATCTAAAAAAGAACTTAAATATTAATTAAATATTTTCATTATTCAATATTGAAGAAAAAATATTGAAAAAATGAGGAAAATAATTAAGTCTGAAATTATAATTGAAAAAATTAACGTGTATATTTAAAGTTTAAAAAATTAATTGAAAAATAAAGAAAGTAATAAATAATTAAAGAAAATAATTGAAAAATGATAAAAATAATTGAAATATTATATTTTAGAAATTATGTTTCTGTGCCTTAAAAAAAGATTAGCTCTCAAAATTTTAGTTTTTACTATTATTCGAGTAGTTTTTTGTAAATAGGTTAAAACATAGTCTAAATTTAATACTACTATAATTTTATAATTTTTTCTATCTTCCAGGGCTGCAATTGATTTAAAATCATTATTTGCATTAAAATCGCGATTTAAATAAAAAAAAGTTCATGATTCTCCGGATGTCTAATACTGCACGTAAAAAATCGCAAACCATAAAAAAAAACCTGAAATTTGCGGATAAATCTTGAAATCTTTACAAATTTATTTAATTTTTGCACTTTTTACAATTTTTTACTGTTTGTTAAATTAAAAAAAACATTTTTCCATTTTCTTCCTATTTATTAAATTTTCTTGTTGTTTTTCAATTTTTTTTAGACTTTCCTTGTAATTTAATTAATTCTTTAATTTTTATCATCATTTTTCTATTTCTTAGAAACATTTTTCCTTCTTTAAAATTGTTTAATTTTTATCTTTTAATTACGAAATTTTGAAAATCTTGTACTAAATATTCTCATTTTAACATAATTCTTCTATTTCATTGAATTCTTTAAAAATTTTCCAAAATTTTATTCATTCTTTTTTTTTAATTTGTAAAATAATTCTCTAATTTTTCTAATGATAAAAATGTTTTCTCTTTTACATATTTTAACGTTTTCTTAATTATATCTTTTTATTTATTTTTTTAATTTAAAAAAAAAATGACAGTAAATAGTTTTATTTTTTTAAAAAAGTATCTACTATTTCTTTAATATATATTTACGTCATTGTTTCATTCTTGTGTGGTTTTTTTTAAAATTTTTCTTTATTTCTTTCATAATTTCCATTACTTTTTTTATTTATAAGAATTTTTTCATTTTTTTAATAGACTGTTTTCTTATCTTTTTACTTTATTACGTTCTCATGTTTTTTTCTATAATTTATTATTTTTTCGTTGCCTAATTTTTCACCTAATTTTCTTAATTTTGCAATCATAAGAATTTGAAGATATTTTTTTTGAAATCTTCTCATTTACTTGACATAATTTGTTGGATTTTGATTAAATGTTTTATTCTTCATTATTTCTTATTAAATGTTTTTAGCTTAAAAAATAAACTA